>MU399814.1:0-446625 GCA_022578945.1 Hypoxylon fuscum | reverse complement strand
TCCTCGGATGTGGCTCTAATTAATGCACGATGCTCTAATTAATGCGCAGCACTGTCAAGTGCGATGGGCGAATGATAGTGAAGCCAGCACTAGTACGACAAATATCAGCGGCCAAAAGTTCAGAGCGGGCATGCTTAGTCACCAAGATGGCAGAGAGCCTGAGTTGTCATGGAACAAAAGTAGCTCAAAATATAATACACGGCCTTTTCGACAGCAGTTGGGTCTAGCCCGATCTCCGCTTGGCCCCGAAGAACGCGGCATCCTGACACTCGAACCAAAATCAAAGTGGGATATTATAAGACCCGGTATCGATAAAGATGACGATACTGGGCTCTGGAGTGCAAGACTACCCCTTAGTAGCGGAGCCTTAGAGCTGCATAGCACACATGCCGCTCTATTGGAAGACACAATTGAATCAACAGGAAATCCAGCATTGGCTGTTCAAGGGCTGATAACGAGAATATGTCAAATGGTTTACTACGAGAAACTATCCATGGGAGAGGACAAGACAACAGCTACCGTGGCTATATCCATGGCAATTTTCGGCCCGACTAGATGGTCTGGTTGTAAGTACAACTTTTACACCTCCACACACCCACTGAATCAGAGACTGCTACTAAAGGGTCTCTCATCAAGCTCTTATAGGTTATGATCGCTGATTTGAAATGTTATAGTTACCGGTGTTATCATCATCATAGCCTTGCACTTAATGATTGTCATCACCGTGACCGTCGTTTTCCTATCACGAACAAAGAGCACCTTACTTGATAACTTATGGCAAGTAATTGCTCAAATGGTGTCAAAAGACACGATGCCAATCCTTGAGCAGGCCCACTCAATGAAAGACACTGAAATTGAAAAATACTGGAAGGCAAATCAATCACCCGAGGCGACTCAAGTTTGTATCTTAGAGAAACGTGATGGGAAGAATGTCCTACGATTGAAAGAAAAAGCATATTGAGGTGGAATAACCACTTAGTTGGGTAGGTATATACGATCATGTTCGCAAAATGGAGTTGGAAATTTGAAAATCTTTTGATAGGCACCTCTGATAGGGTCAACTTCTGAGTCTAGATTTAATTGAGTGGCAGACATCTAAGGGCAAAAATGATGAAGGGCAAAAAGAAAACGACTTTAACGACATGATACATAGAAATTCCTACCTAGGTAGTTTTCGAATGACTGAGTAAATAGGTAGGAAGGCAGTGAAATTCAAATCTCTAAGGCACTCACTTAATTGTGAATGGCGTGAGATTATATGTGGACTCTCGGCAAAAGTGCGAGGTAATCCGTAGGTTGATGACTTATCATCAACTTGATCTTTAATCATCAGAATCAGGAATTTATCTAGAAAAGGCAATATATAAGCCGAACCTGTCATGCGAGTCGAAAGTCGCGTTTGGAAGCAGCTCAAGATAGGAATAATCCGGAAAGGGTTATTGTGGTTATCGTAATCTTTACGAAAGTGGTGAAATGACGTGGTTAGGCCGAAAAGATGGTGGTTTGCACAGCCAGTCTGATGAATTAAGATTCTGACTTGAGCCCCTAGAGTACGACAATACCTAAATAGGGTGCTGCGTGACATGCAACGTGCTGACATGTTGCTGAAAGGGGAGTCAATAATAGTGAAGGAGCGACAATTGATTCTGATGGTTTCGTGATAATAGTGAGGTTTCCCGACGATAGCCCCTCGAATTTGTAGCCATAATCTCTAGGTTGATGGGGCTGTGGGTTAGGTATGTGAACGTAAACCCCGAGCCTCTTGTACTCGCGTCCCTTTTGTTTTATTTTATGTTTTAAAATGGAAATTTAGGTGATGATAGCTCTTGGCAGGGCTCTTCCCGTTGATCTTCAAAAAAAATTCGACGCAGATTGCGTACACTAGTAGTGGCTAGGAAGATGAGCAAGTCGGTGGTCGGTCTTTGACTCGGGGCGACGAATCTGATCGATCACCTCGGGAGTTCGTGACGTGTTGCGAAAAAGGAAGATAACCCAAGCCGCGAGGCCTATTGCGTCAAGGTAATTATACTTTACATATTGACAATCGTCAATATATCAATGACTGGACCCGATTGCACGTATTTGGATTCTTAATAGGAACGTATTCTTATGCGGGTCGACTAGTTCGTCAGTGGCGGCAGTCGATTAAGATCTGACCGTTCATCTGTGTCACACATTCGGATTTTGAGATGGCTTTTACGGGAACTGTTTTGTTGGTATCTGCCGAGACTTATTTCCAGATTGCCTGGTTCCTGTAATCAGTCGATGCAGCAGATATTGAATGTTGCATGGCTACGTGGTAAGAGAATACACATGCATCCAATACGTACGAGGTTCACAAATGTATATTGTAGCTAAGTGATCCACTGTATAAGCCGCATCAAACCTACATACGTCAATGGGCGGAAATCCATGGCCCCCGACTGCCGATGAGAACCGTGCCACTGGGTCACACACCTATCTATGTAGCTCTTTTTCGGTGGAACCCCTGATGATTTACCTAACCATTTTGCAGAATTGTACAGTTCGGTTTCTCGCACTCGTCATAAACATTCAGACATTTCACCTGGATATTGCCTATTTTTACTGGGTTTCGGTCAGACGGCCATACCGACAAAAGCTGAAAGTCTTAGAACGTTGAATAAAACAGCGGCCATTCTAGCTCCCCCAGCACCATTCCTTCTAGCCCTCAGCGGCATCTCGTAGCAATGTCAGCTGTTTCTCCTTCTCCACGATTTCTCACGATGGATCTCACCCTTCCCCCCCTTACCGTCATTTATTTAGTTGAACCTCCTGACTCGTCTAGACGCCTGTCTGGTTGGTTAGAACGGCTGACGAAGGAAGCTAACCCGCAGCCGCTTTTCCAAGTTGCCCAATCATGTCCACCAATTGCTGTGGCTTTTGGAGTTGCAGCCTACAGAATCCTTATGATTTCTGGGGTAATGGAGCAAGCTTCAAGCACATAGTAAGCATTGCAGCACGGGATGTAGTAGAGCGCACACCTATGGTTCCTTTCTTGGTTGAAGCTCTTTCATACTGGCTCGCGAAATCTTACCCACAAAGCGAAGGATAAGTTTGCGAATTGGTGCGAGGTTGATCGACATATGTATTCGCAAGCAATCCACTTTCATTTACACCAGTTATTTCGGCATCGGAACCGACGAGTCTCTAAGGGCACGAGTTTTAACAGGCCCCGGTTTCTCGCGCCCGAGGCCAGATACCCTGATCGCCTGGTAATTGACGCCAGCTTTGTCATAAGGTAGGGGGCTGCATTCATAATTCAGACGAACCAATCCCAACAATATCAAGCGTCATCCTTGGTCAACTGCATCACACTGCTTCGCTCACCCACGCGTAGCCGCAGCTGCATTGCCTCCTGGTTACCTACGGTCTGGTCGAGTGGCTAAAGGGCACGGAGAGTCGGTGACCGTCACCGCTTTACTTGGCGTCTGCATAGTAGGGGCGCACGGCAGCAGTCGCTAGTCTCTTGTGGCTTCGAGCCGCCTCATCAATCCACGTTCCAGTCTAGGTACTTTTCATGAAACCTTTGTCGTAAGGGGACCACCTGACAGAGGTACCTGCTAGTCTCGCACCCCGATCAGCGGCGCTCGCTCTAAGCAGAGCCTGGACCCTAGAGGGCGAGTTGCTTGTTTCGTTCACCCTGTTAAACGTTGGTGTGGGGCGACAGTAACGACAATGAATGGGATGAGAACCCCCTCATTGTTCACATATAAACCTGACAACCCTCAACCCGCATGCAGCGAACCCCGCGCATGATACCCTTTCTATAGAACCCCTCTTCATATTACTACTACTCTGATTATCTGTAAGACCAATTCACATGTACTACATATAATCTGTATTTATTATCAAGCATCTTCAACCAATCGAGTGTCATACTACGCAGCCATCACACTACATATACCCTTGCTGGCGGGAGAATACTACCGTGAACGCTCGAACCCATCCAAGAGTTCCAGCAGCCCCTAGGCTACACATGACCATGCCAAGAAGAAACAGCCAGACTCCAAGTCTTTATTACGATGTGCCCGTCGCCATCATACCTCTCATCAGTTCGATCCTTCTGCTCATAAGACTCTACCGCTGGCAAAGGTCTCAATATTACCAACTACTCAACCTCATTGACAACACAATGGAGCAGACGTTATCACGACTCACTAGCAAAGCTCAAGCTCCTACCACTTTTACCAAGTTCAACGAGCTGCCCCCTGAATTGCGCATAAAGATATGGCAACACGCTATGCCAGAATCTAGAACCGTGGTCGTCAAGTCTCCTTACCCGTCGCAAAGACATACGCCTAGGTCACTAGAAGAGGCAATGTCCGATTCACACGATCAAGAGGATACCTGGTATTCAACTACGCAAATTCCGGCCCTCTTACATGTCAACGCCGAGGCGAGACACGAAGCACTCAAACATTACAAACTCTCGCTCGGCGTAGGAGACGCGCAACCGAGAGTCTACGTCGATTTCAACCGAGACACCATATTCTTCGGTAACTCGGAGTTAAAACCCGAGTGTTCACCGCTGTGGACCTCCACTCGAGACTTGGACCGAGTACAACGTCTTGCGGTAGTTCCCGAAGGTGCATGGAGAGTACTACGGTGGAAGAAGGTCGATTTGAATTCACTACAGAAGATGATCTTTGTACACGACACAGAAAAGCTCGAGCTGGGCTCTCTCCCTCAGCTGGTCGAAGATGAGCCGCAAGGTATTGAGACAGATCTACTGGAAGCGCAAGCACTACGTTTGGAAGAATTACAATTACAACAGGAGTTGCTGGAGAGCAATACGCTGGATCCCATGAAGAAGCGAATGCAGGCTGCACGCGAGGAGATAGATACGCTGATGATGGTGTTACCCACACAATGGGAGAAGGAGCCGACAGTGTCGACTGCAGTGTTCAGGAAAAGTCGCGGCGATCGATGGCTGTGCTGATTCGTTACCTACCTACTTTTAGTTTGCGACAGACTATCGTCAGCTTCGACATGCATGCCTTAGCTTACTTTGTACATCATGCTGTGCATCCAACGAAACAATTCAACCAACTAGATGACACATCCCACACATTCTCTAGCTCGAGAAGTTCCCAAGTTTCAAATATGTTCAACGTGAGATGACGATCAATTACTTCATTATGCTCTCGAGAGTAGCAGGTTCCTCATAAGCGACCAGTAAGAGTTACTCATCTATCACGAACACGAGTTGAAAAAGACGCCGTTCATCCTTCTCCTCGTTCCCCTCTTACATAGACATGCATATTTTTATGCAACATTACACTTACTTGCTAGACATGTCTTGCCTTGCCTGACTCTGCTTACGTATACATACCAATCGATTGGTTATTTTTGTTGTAGCACGGAATGCCATCAATCTGAAGTAAAACAAATCTGCGGTGTAAAAATAAAAGATCATCAAGGAGACGGCGCAGCTGTGCCATGCCACACCAGCAACGCAACCGCCCGTCCCGTCCCCTTATTTTCTGCAACGCACAACGAAATGCAAGTCTGATCCGATATGTAGGCAACGGCTGCATGCTGCAGCCCCGAACTCTGCAAATCATCCATTGGAACATGAAAACGGTAATACTGGGATCTAGGGAAGACACATGAATGACGATGATTAATATTTGAGTCAAGAAGATGTCGTCCGCGCAAACCTTCCACGCGTCCCCGCATGTTCGCCCCCTATCTTGTCTCTCCTTGCGAAATGCCCCTCATGTTTACGTATCGACGACAATGATGATCGTAGCCACAGCCCTCTAAATTACCAATTGCTAAACACGTTCGCAAGCCATTGATTCAATGTTCACACCGCCAGGGAATCCCGCAAATGCATATCGTAGGTACTGGTACCTCGCGTCCTCGCCTTTTCGAACCCGATTACTCCTATTATCTTTAGCGGAGTCGTGACACGTCAAGATACATAGGCCATGGCAATGGATGGTAGATAGGCTATTATCTTGCTATTTCCTACATTACCTAGATGCACGGCGTAGTACCGCATCGTGCTAATGCGCATCGTCTTTGTAATAAATAGCGTCCTTCCTCCTTCCTACCTTAGCGGCGCCTAGCAAGTACCGGCAGCCGGCAGCAGTTCCGGGCTGCGGCTTGCTTACGAGTACCTAGGTGTCCACCCCATGCACGTACATGACGGAGTGACTCCCGGTTTACGTGCATCCATTCTTCCCCATCCGTCCTGCCGTCCTATCTAAACTTGCTTATTTCTCCTTCCCGTCCGTACATAGCTTACAGCTTACTACTGACGTCACCGCCACCACCACCGCTCACGTACTCGTATCCTAGCTTAAGCTGCGCCACGGCCTCGTCCACCATTTCGCGGACGATGTCGGCCGCGGGCTGGATGGCGCGGATGGACCCGGCGACCTGGCCCATGATGTGCGGGGGGTCGACTTCGACGTCGTTCTCCATGTCATGCTCGACGGGCACGATGCCCTGGTCGCACAGCTCGCGGATGCGCTGGGGCTTCTCGTGCCACTGGCGGATGTAGTCGTTGTAGCGCAGGCGCACCGGGCGGCCGGTGAGCACGAGCGTGCGCCCCGTGTCGTCGTACCCGCACGACACCACGCTGCGCTTGTGCTCCTCGCTGCAGTTCGCCTCGGCGCTCGCCACGAACCGCGTCCCCACCCACACCGCCGCCGCCCCCTGCATCAGCGCCGCCGCCAGCGACCGCCCGTCGTTGATGCCGCCCGCCGCCACCACCAGCGCCGGCGACCCCTTCAGCGCGGCCGGGTGATACCGCCGCGCCACGTCGGCCACGGCTGGGATCAGGATGGAGCTCGCGATGTCGCCCGTGTGGCCGCCGCCCTCGCCGCCCTGCGCGCACACCATGTCGACGCCCAGGTCCAGGGCCTTGACCGCGTGCTTGGGGTGGCCCACCATGTTCATGACCAAGATGCCGGCGGCGTGCAGGCGGTCGAGGACGCGCTTGGGCGGGACGCCGACGGCGCAGACGAACAGGCGCGCGCCGCTCTCGATGGTGATGTCGATGAGCTCGTCGAGCTTGCCGTGGGTGTAGTCGTGGTTGGTCTTGCGCGCGGAGCCGCCGACCTGCGGCAGCGCCAGGTCCACGCCGAACGGCAGGTCCGGCGACGCCAGCTGCGCCTTCAGCTCCGCCACGATGTCGCGCAGCTGGTCCGGCGTGTACGAGAACCCGCCGATGACGCCCAGGCCGCCGGCGTTGGACACCGCCGCCGCGAGCGCGCCGCCCGACGTGCGCGCCATGCCCGCGAGGATGACGGGGTGCTGGATCCCGAGGAGCTTGGTGAGGGGCGTCGTGATGGGGCCTTGGGGCGCCATGGTGTCTTGATGTTTGGCGATTTTGCTTGGTGTGTTTCCTTGCAAGTACGGTATGTATGAATATTGAAGCTGTAGCCGATTGGGCTTAAGACTACGTAGGTAAAACGTATGGAAGTAGTAAAAGCAGAGTGTTGAGCAGACTCTGCTGATTATATCAAGCCAAGTGGGCCAGATCGGAGGACGACAGTGAAGGCGCCGGTTAGTTGAGGAGAGACTATTAGGCCGATCCAAGGACTTCGGAGTTGAACAAGAGACACCTCCTCTTTAACTTAGATCTATGTACCTTGCACAAAGTAGAAGTATAATAATTGAGAAGTGGCAGGAAAACCCCAAGTTAAGACCATGAGGCTCTCAAATCCGTTTCCATTGCTGCGGTCCCATTGATCTGTTGGTTCTCGGGAGCTAAGCTGGCCAGGAGTGAGGTGGGGTATCTGGGGTATTGCGGAGAAGTGCCTCGGCATGTCCATTTTGGGTATCTTACCTAGGTAGGTACAGATGCTGCGAAGGGCTGCATGTAGGAAAGGGAAGTCGCAAGTCAAATGTCCAAGCCAAAGACCGGGATTCAACGCTTGCTAAATCCGTTTCTGAAAGACGAGTTGTATCACTTCCCGATGCCGTGTGCTGTGCTGTGTGAATAGAGGCATTCCTCCAATGAATCTTATATCGCTGGCTCAAAGCTCGCCCTTCTGTATCAGCAGCACAGTCATGAGCAATAACGGAAGTATGATTACATGCAACTTCTGAGTATTGTTTGGTACAGACCTTTAAGCTCTCTTAGCAATATACAATGGTTGCCTGCCAGTTCCTAAGGCTCAAGGCTCCTGAATCTTTGCGTTCTATGATAACCTCGTTGTCCTGACCTGTCCCGTCCTGTCCTGACCCGCCTTCTTAACAATGACCCTGAATCTATATAGTACAGTGTTTATGAACACTCGATGGAACAATTTTGCGGCTTGCATTTCGCATTCGTAGCATCCGCTATCGCGATGAATGTGTCTTATCATATGCCATTGAACCATACCGCAACAGCATCCTCATAACCCGCCATAGACGTTGTCTAGTCTTGTCGGTTTGAATTCCACATTCTCATGTCGTTATGTATACTAGCTGCTATGCCAGTACGATGCACGAGGACTGCAAGCGTCTTCTAGTTGGAATTATATTTTGAAGTCGATCATTCTTTTAGACCTCCATCAGGACCCTGATTATCATCGGAAGTACGGGAGTCGCGCAGGCACAAAATCGTCTTGTGGCGGTTCTTCCCGTGTTGGAGTGTCTGGTGCTGCTGGCTGTAACTGGTGTTCCTCTTTTGCCGATGCTGACCCAGCCTCGTCTTCCTCGTCTTCCTCGTCGTCTGTAACTTCGTCTAGAATAGCTGACTCTGGAATTGGTACCTTCTCTACCTTGACTAGTTCCGACTTGGCCTCAGGCACAGACGCGACTCTAAGGCTTTCTCGACTCAGTCCACGTCGAAGAGCTAGATCCGCAGCTGCCATTCTCTTCTTTTCGAGCACTTCATCTTCCTCCCTCTGTAACCGCTCCTCTTCTGATCGTAAATTGTCCATCGATGGCGTAGAGAGTAGTGCCGGACTCTCTTGCGGAATGGATCTCGAACTCAAGCTGTGTTTCAAAGACGGCCTTGCCGAGTCTAATGTCGTTCTCGAGACACTCCTGGGCAACATCCGATCTGCAATCCGCTTTCCTTTGCTACTTCTTGTTTTATTACTCGAGCGATCGTCTACGTGATCTAGCGCGATGGTGAATTCGTCGTCTAGTGGTACTGCATCTTCTTCCCCTTCTTCGTCGCTCGGAAATAGGTCGCCTCTGGATCGGTAGGAATCGCTCGTACCCCCGCTGCCTACCGTTTCGCTCCGCTTCCTAATATGCGTAGGCGAATCGTCAACGTATTCTGCTTCTTCGTCTGTGCCTAATAGTGGCGCGCGTTCCGCGTCTACTCCTACTCTTGAAGCGCCGGGATGTTCTTGTAAATTCGCCGCACTAGGCTTGTATCTTAAGGGACCACCGAATTTGAACGGTAAACGGCCTAGAAACCCCAGGGGTGCGGTGCTTGGGATGATGGTCGGATCTTCTTGGCTACTAGGCCTCTTCCGTGAACCTCTCGTACCGTAGCTCATTCCGCGCTTCCTCTTCGGTTGCTCTTCTACCTCACCTGCGCCGCGTTTTCTCCCCGTGCCCGCCAGCAGGCGATCCCAATCTTCGCTTCGCCAACCACCGAGCAGTCCTCCTCCATCCTCTCCACCCAGTTCCTCGTCCCAATCATCGTAGAAGTCGAAACTATATTCGGCGGCCCCTCTTGCCCGCTGGCGCTCCCTTGCCCGTCGCACTCGTTCTTCGCGATCGCCGACGCAGGGTGCTGTGCAACTCTCGAATGCCGCGCCGATGGACGAGAGGCACGGAGTAATGTAGGTGTGGCCAAAACTCCAAATACCAGCAGCCGCGTTTTCGGTGACTGTTTCGGTGGTGTGAGAGATCTGGTTCCACCGCTGGCGAAGACGAGGATCTTCGAGAAAGGCCATCGTTTACTAGCGGGCGGGTGGCCACAGGGCTGACTTATATAGGCGATTGTGAAGGATGGATTACGATGGAGACTATGCGAACACGTTCTAGGGGCTGTTTCGGGTAGCTTTCCGTTCGGGGAGTTGCGGTGCAACAGTCAAAGGAATGAGGCTCGGGTGTCGGACGTCCGACCTAACGTCTATTCGCTTGTGTTGTTCAATTGCTAGGAGTCATGCGTGATGCGGTCCTGAAGGAATTGACGCCCATTTGGCGATGACAAAGGGGATCCCCTACGATACAAGGGATGGAATGATGATAATGCTGGTACGAGAAGAGTGATACAGTTTGATGCAGGTGAGATCAAAGTTTCCATACTACTACGTACATGTACGTGTGAGGTGTTAAGGTGTTAAGGTGTATGGTGTATGGTGTATGGTATGTACGTAGACCCTTGAAAACACGTGTAAAAAGAAAGACTTCACGCAGCGCCCAAGGCAAAGTTCGTACGATGAAGGGATGGGGATGGGGATAAGGAGATAATTAAGTAATAGGTAATAATAGAATAATGAACGTGAATAAAGTTCAACGCTGGGGCCCATCCGTCCCTAGGTAGGTATGTACCTATAAACCTTATCTCTACTTTTTGCGCAAATTCAATGCCGATTAAGCAGCTAAAAATACAGCCGCAATGCGGTCGGTACGGTAATAAGTTTCAATAAGTTGCGATGACCTCATGTACGAATCTAGGCACCTAAGCCTAGAAAAGCCCGACCAAATCAACCAAGTTGGGGAAATTCTGCGGGGGAAGTAGCGCTGGAATTTGAATACAAGACCTGACTGATTAGGCTGTTAGGTAGCTGATTTCGTAGCTGATTTCTACAATCATAATCAGCCCAGGTTTTTGGCAATCGGCAGGGGAGATTGAGTACGTACCTAGGTAGCTTATCGCACTAAACCATTTACGGTCAGATTTAGGGCGGTGAAGTCGGGCAGTGACTCCATAGCTTTCCGCTTGCGACTCACCTTCCAGGACCTTACTGCTAAGATACCTACATCGCGACAGCACTCACTATCAAATCTGGTTTCTAAAAAAGTCCAACACTTTACTTTTTTTCCCAACCTGCACAAAACAATTCTTTCTTTCTCTCCCACACACATGCATTTTTTACTTGCCCAACTGCAGAACACCGCTCTTCAGTAAATTCTTGCATGTTACAACCAACCTGTACACATTCCTTTGTATGCTCGTTTCAGCAAACAGATTATCTTTTTTGTGTGTGCTTCTCGAGGAAGAATTGTTCTTTGTTTTTCTCGCCAAGTTCCTTAACCACCTCTTATCATTTCCCAACCTCTCTTACTCAAGTCTACCTCAATCACCATACTACCTCATCCATGACGACCAACACGCGACACGCTGCGACAAAGCGCCATGTTTGATACCAAGACGCAGGGCGACTGGGGAGCCGGCCAAGCGCCGCTCAGCAACAGCAACCGTAAGTAAATGGCTTTTTTCCTCCGATGACCCGTAACCCGTAGCTATGTTTGCCGCCAGCGAACTTTCGACCCTTTCGAATCTCGAATCTCGTATCGATATTCGACTCGAGGATACGAGTGGAGGAGCGACGAAGCATACTGACGCGTTGCGACACGGTTGGATGGGAGGATGTGAGGATAGTTGGAGGACACTAACATTGTTTTTTCTATTATAGCATTCAACCAGCCCGCAAAATTCGGTCAACCGTCATTCGGTCAACCATCATTCGGTCAACCTTCAATGGGTCAACCGTCAGTCTCTCAGCAGGTTCAAGCCAAGGCAATCAATCCGTTCGCGAAGTCTCAGAATGACCAACCCTTACAAAAACCTCCTAATGGAATAGTTTTCTCATCCCAACCTGTTCAAGCCACTCCTCCGAACCCTTTCGGCAAACCCACATTCGGGGCGCCATCTACACCTACACCTACACCCTCGTTCGGAACTTCGTCTTTCGGGTCCCCATCGGGACCAAAGAGCACAGCTCCCGCCTTTGGGAAACCCGCGTTCGGCGAACCATCTGGAGTTCAGAAGAACTTAGTTTCCACTCCTCCTCAGCAAGAGACGGTACCGGCAAACTCCAAACCGTTTGCCCAGTCTAATCCTACTACTCAGGAATCTAAGCCAAAGGCTACTGCTAACGGCAATTCCTCGACATCCACCACCTTCCCAAAGCCAGTGCCAACTGGCCCGAGTGCCAATAACTTCAGGAAGGTCGCTGAATACGTTCAGCCAGCATGGCCAAAACAGTTCCAGAAAGCTGTAGACTCAGCATCCGCAAGCACTAGAATCAAGCGCAAGAACGAGGATGATCTGAAGCGACAATCCAAGTTCTCACGAAGCTCGCCCGATCCAGAGGCTGCATCTCTTCGACCTCGTTCTTTCGCTCAAGACGTCAACAAGGACATGTCTCTCGGAAGCAGCAAACAGGAAAACCCCAAACTAGGGGCTTCTGCAGATGACTTCGCTCGAAAGATCCGACATCAGTTGGCAAGGGACAATATCAAACCGCCGCAATGGCCAGCGAATCCCGGAAGCTACGAACAGCGCCACGCCATCGAACGCTTCCGCGAGGCCTATAAGGCGTATCGAGAGAAGGCTAGGAAGTCGCTCATGCGAGCGGATCTAATCGACGATCCCGACAAGAGACGAAGACTTAAGGAGGCGCTCGTCTTCAAGGGTATCTGCGAAGATATGTGTCCGGAGTGGGAAAAGATCACTCGTATTGTTGAGCACGATGTCAGACGCCCAGAGAAGAAGTCGGATCAAAAGGGAGATCTTGTCGCAATCCCTTCACTCATGGTCAAGCGACTTGCTCGCTCAGCTGCGGGACAAGACGCACCTCTTCCTATGGACGTACGGTCTGTCGCTACTCTCCGCCGAACCTTGGATTATCTGGTTGACGAGTTGATTCCAACCGATGATCTACTCTCTTCTCGACACAGTTTCCTATGGGACAGAACCCGAGCACTTCGCATTGACTTTTCTTTTCAGAAATACTCCATGACGGCCGAAGAGTATAAAGATCAAGTCTATTGCCTCGAGACCATCACTCGATTCCACGTCACAGCTCTTCACCTCCTTTCTCAGGATGGTTTCACCCCGGCCGACTTCTCCGAACAGCAGGAGAAAGAGCAACTTGGCAAGACCTTGTTATCCTTGGTGGATCTGTATGACGATTGTGCGCAGCACGGCATCAAATGCGAGAACGAAGCCGAGTTCCGTGGTCATTATATAATATTCAATGCCCACATCCCCGCGCTCTCGGAACGTATTGCCAACTGGGATGGTTTCGCCGCAGGACCTGACCGAGTTAAGGCTGCAATCTCTATCGTCCAGTCCTTGAAGAATATTCGATCATTGATTGGCCCTTTGTTCCCAGGACGAGACTCGGTGAATCCCGCAATGCTAGTCCAGGCCATCTCGGTATTCTTCAATGCCGTCGCAATGCCTGCGGTCTCCTACACTGCAGCCTGTTTCGCGGAAATCCACTTCATCATGGTTCGCAAGGCGATTGTGAAGGCTATCAGAAAGTCTTTCTCGAGGCCACGATTCGGTCCGAAAGATCTCACACCGGCCTTGTTGAAGCAATACTTATGGACAGATACCGAAGAAGAAGCTGTCGAGTTTTTTCGCCTGCACGGTTTCCAGTTCAGTGATGATGGATATGCTATGCTTAGCCCTGGCCCCACGTACATCGATGCTAAGGTCCCTCACTCGTTCTCGAGAGATATCGTAGAACGCAAACGTTGTGGACGATCTCTTCCCACCGTCATTCACGAGACCGTCTACGAGGTTGTTCACGAAGATGTACACAAATATGTTCCCGACGAATCATTGACTCACACACCCCGCAGCCCGGAGGAGAGCTTATTTGTTAGCGACGAGCTGGACACGTCCTTCGCGAGTAGCAAATATAGCCAGGAAGGACAAGACAGTAACAGCAAGGCGGGATCCAGTGAGACTACACCCCCTTCTAGCCCTCCAACTGCAACCTCACCAAGCCCTCCCTCCTTTCCATCCTTTCTTGGGAAGTATGCTATTACCAGACCGCCCAAGTCTTCCGTTGAAGTCAATCAGTCGCGTACCACAGATACAGATGAAGTAGGCTCTCAGAATCAACCCCCTTCTAACAAGACGCTTGCTTCTACAGATCCGTTCTCCGCTCCAGTCTTGGCCCAATCTGCTGTAGACAACGAAACTCAGCCTAGCAGCTCTCTACCTAGTCAAGCCCTAGCGCCTACTTCTACTACTACGGAAACCAATTCTACTGAGAAGACGGTCACTAAGGAAGGCAAGTTCTCCTATCCCTGGGATAAAGAGAAGGAAGGCTACAATGTCCCTGGTAGGACCCCCTCTTCCCCACAACGTACCTTGAACACAGAGCAGAAGATGGCAGAGAAGCCGGCAGAAAAGCCAGCTGAACAGCCAGTGCAGAAGCCAGTTGAGCAGCCAGCTGAGCAACCGGTTGAGCAGCCGGTTGAGCAGTCAGTGCAGAAGCCAGTTCAACAACTAGTTGAGAAACCAACTGAGATGTCAACGGAGGTGCCAACTAAGAACCCCGTCGAAACACCCACTGAGACAACTAAGAAGGCGATCGAGAAGCTAACTGAGAGACCAGCAGAGAAATCAGAGCATAAGTCGCCTACTCCGGCCTCGTCTAGCTTTGGTTCATTCCCGGAACCCTTGCCTAAAACATGCGATTCATCGAACAAAGACAAATCACAATTGCCTTTGTCGTCGGCCACACCTACACCAGGCCCAAAACTCGAGTTTCTTGCGTCGGCTACACCCACCACTAGTCCCTTCTCGGGCATTTCATCAAAGAACGATGATCCTCAACCATCTGTGCTTCACGCATCTCCAACACTGGGACCAGGAAATAAGTCCCCAAGTTCATTAGAGCCTTTGAGCAGCGCCACGCAGACTTCGGTTGTCAGTACACCTCTTCCATCTTCGGCTGCAGTACACCCACCCGCAGATGTTCCCAAAATCGACCAGCCCGCTTCTACTACTAGTAGCCAACCACCCACGCTATCCCAGCCGCAAAATAACTCGGTAAAGGAAGCACCCGCCACAGCGGCGCCTCTTGTCCCACCGCAGCCTAGTAGTTCTTTGACTACCACAACTCATCAGAACGCGGTTCAGAGTGATCCAATGAAGGGTTTTACTCGCTGGTTTGTTCGTGGCGATGGAGGCCTGATGGATGGCGGTCTTCAGCAAGTTGCAGTCGAGCACGCACTCAAGAACGTTTTTGATGAATTCCAGCGTGTCCAAGCAGAACAAAAGCGAAAAGAAGAAGACGAGCAGTCATGGATTGAGGCACGCAAGTTCAGAGAGTACAGTCTCAAAGTCAAATTCTACTACAGGTGGCATAACGGTTTCCGCCAGCGTCAGCGCATCAATCGTATGAAGCAAGAGAGGGAGAAAGCGAGACAGTGGAAATTGCCAGAAAATGTGGCAAAGCGCGAGCGTGCTGCCAAACGAGCCGCCGAAGAAGAAAACAAGAGAATCGTCAAAAAGGCGAAGGACTCGATCATAGAAACGAGTCGTCGCAAAGTCAACGAGACTATCAAGACGAGACAAACCGAACTTCAATCGAAAGTATATAGTCTCGAGCGCGAACTTCGTCGATCGACTTCCTACTCATCAAGTCTTGAATCCAAGATACAGAACCTTGAGAATGCGCTACTTGCTACGGGTGTTTTCAAGGGCGTCAGGGATGAGAGAGCTTCGGCTCGGCGCGCTGCGAGAGAGTGTTGTGAAGAGGAGGAGAATTCAGCACGCGAAAAAATGCTGCGATTGCAAGCTGAAAACCAACGTCGTCGCGTACGCGGACTACCTCGACTCAAGGAACTGCCAGAGCCAAAGGCCTATAAAGAAGGTTCGAAAACGGCAATGCTCAGATCACTTAACAGCGGTGCTGGCAGAGACGCTCTGTCTGTATCGACAGGAAGCCTACGCAACTCGACTTTTAGCTCCAGCTATCGCTCCAGTCTCGGTTATAACACTAACCGAGTTGAGAAATCTCGAACGAAAGTCACAAATCCTTACTGGAAGCTCAAGGCTCGCGGACTTGTACGAATGCCGAATGGAGACTATCTGCCGGAATCTATAGCTCTGCCAATGTTGGAAGAAGGCAAGCGATTCCCTGGGTTTGGAGACTACGGATTACCCCCTGTTCAATCCACAACACCAAACAAGTCACCTCAGCTGCTACCAAGCGACTACTCGTCGCCCCTCATCCAGACCAATGGAATACGAGCAGATAGTTCTTCTTCGGCACCAGGTACTGGAAGTCAGAAGCGAAAGCGCCGAGCCGAAGACGAAGGTGTTGCCTCTAACACAGGCGAGTCGCCTACCGGCCGAAAGCGGGCTAGGAGTGGAGACAGAGAAGTTAGTCTCGCACCAGAGAATCTCACGGATGGCACCTCACTCCTCTCGGATATTCAGAAGCTAATGAACCGAGTGGAATCTATTCCCGAAGCCGTGTGGAATAGCGATGGAAAGGATTAGGGGGAGGAAAGAAGAGGCAAGGGGCGGAAAGGGAGGAAGGGTCAGGAAAGAGTTGGAAGCACGATATGTTTTGTTTTTGGTGTGATGTTGGCATAACACGTCACACAGGATGGAAATGATGAACGACACTTGTACAAAGGAATCCAGGAAGGCGTGCAGATGGATACAGCACACGGAGAGTACACCTATGTTGGTTGGCCCTGGGCCCTGAACGGGCAGAAATTTCAGGTTTAAAACCCTACCCCCCACACATCGCGGAAATCGGACGGACACTTGCATGGAAAGGCGTTGCCTAGGTATTGAAAAGGCACTCACGGAAAGGGGGGGAATATGTTGCATTGCATCGCATAGCTTTTGCTTTCATCTTGTAGCTTGAGATACCCAATTTCACCAATACAAACAACACACAAACACACTCATAATGTTTTACACTACTGTTTGCGTGAAAAGGGGGGATAACTTGGCCCCCTCTGGCTTGAAATGAAATGAAATGGAAACGAATTCATGATGAATCATAACACTCTGGTATAATTGCTACCTGTCCTTCTAGTGATTAAACCATCCATATGTTCGTACACCAACTATGACTGAGTATAGTAGTGCAATACGAGCTATACTAATGACCTAACTAAACTATCAAATAAGCTTCATCCCAGCCCCAGAGAAGATAAGTCAGTAAATTATACAGATGTATCTATAATACGCAGGTTGGTGACATGAATCTCGCACGTATCAAGCAAGCATGACACCGACGTCGCTCTATCCAGGATACACACTCCTATCTTCATCTTCATCTTCGTCTTCACCTTCTTCTCCGTCTTCTTGTATGTTTTTCTCGTCGTCTTATTCGCCGTCGTCGTCGTCTTCGTCGTTGTTTTATCCTTCTCAGTTTTAAATATTACGAATCCTCGTTTAGTGACATATATGTATGCCATGGGAAGCATGTAGATTATCTTGTCAGAATTTTGACACATCCGTAGATGCGGCGTTGGTTTCATGCCCACGGCCGTCATATTAGAGGCTTATTCGCTGGGCACCTAGGTAGCCTCCGACTGGTGAGGATCTGGCAGTTCGAAGTCAACATTAGTCTTGACTTTGAAGTTCGTCGGATCGATACTCGGGAATAGCTATGAGCAGGATTTTATCGTCGGAATAGACGTGAGATTCGGAAGGCCGAATCAGGTCGAATTGTTCGACAGCCTCATCGGAAGGGTCTTTCGTGAGTCTAGCTATGCCACCATGGTCGTGTTTCGCCTCCGGAATTTTGTTGAGTTCGTTCTTCTTATAAGTCACCATCGTGACGGTATTCAACGATCACAGTTAGCCTAAGGTTTGCTATCGTAACAACCATCCATTAACAATAACTACCTAGTAGGCACCTAAGCTACGAACTGAATTTTGTATAACCTAATTTTCCTTGCCACACGATGATGCCACAATTAGTCCATGACACTCCAGACTCGAGATACAGAGGGGCTCGACAAACATGCTCAGCTCACTCATCGAATAGCCAGACAATTCCGTTCACCAGAGAAGTAGAGGTCCATCAGGGTAACGGTGCTCAAAAGTCTGAATTATTCGCTGTACGCCGTCATCTGCCAGGTTCAAGCCTGAACCTGTCTGGGTATATGACTAATTCCAATCTATATCAACTCAAGCCTGCCGATCTATTATTGTTCGTTTGCTTTTGCTCAATCATAATCCTCATTTCATGTTTTCTTTCCCGGCAACGTCACCGCCCATCATTGATTTTGAGAACGGCCACGGCTCGCCCTTTTCGATATCCTATACCATATCCCTATCGCGATCAGACCGGTCGGCACTCTTCCTCAGCGTCATTGAGCGGCCGAACAGGTTCTTGTGGCTACTACCACCGCCGAGGCTTCCGTTAGATTGTAACCTCTCTATCTGCGAGCTGCTGCCAATAGCAGGGCTAGCCTCGAATTCCTCGGGTATACGAGGAGGGTGGTTGATGGCCGGGTTGCTAGGCCTGCGGGCCACGAATACGTCCTGGAAAACATCCCCGGTCGTGTCCGGGTGTGGCGTACGCGAATTGGCTCGTCGACGGGTTGCACTCAGCATGGCCGGGTCGACAGTCTGTTGTTGCTGCCTCTCCTCGTACGATGGCGGCTGAACATTGGACTGGAACACAGGCCAGTCCTGCCCAGAAATTTGGTATTGCCGGCGAGGCTGTTCGATACCAAGAGCAACCATCTGGGTCATGAGCTCGATAGCGAATTTGTTGTGACGAATTAGTCGCAGCAATTCGTTCTGGAAACTCGTCTTGTGGAAGCATATGAAGTTGACCGTCATGCAGTACGCGTCCTCAAAACTACGCAGTTCTGTTATAATCTTACTCGTAAAGTCGCGCTTGTTCTCCAAGACGTATTCCGTCATACGAGCCTCGAGTTCCTTAATAACACTGGGGTTGGTGCCGTATTTCATCCTGAGTTCAAACACATCGGCCAACTGACCACTGCGTCGGTGGTTAAGGATGAACAGTGTGTTAAGTACTGAGTTGGGTGCCTGGACAATATGGCCCTCCATCTTCTTAAATTCGGTAAACAAAAGCGAGATCTCCGTCACATAGTAGTCGTCACCTCTCATCAGAGTTCCGGTATTTCCGTAAACCGTGACTCGGTCACCGACATCGAATGGATGCTTGACGAAAACGAAGATGATCGACTGGAGAAACTCCTGAGCCGTGGCTTGGAGGACCCATGCAAGACCCAAAACAGCGGTACCTGCGGAAGCTAAAGCTGCAGCGGTTGATGAAGAGATGATGGAGATGAAGACAATCACAGCAATGATGAAGATGATGATAAAGAAGACCCTGTCTAGTTTTGTGATGACCGAGTCGAGATCCTTCAAGGATGCAGTGATTGCCTTCTTCTCACGGTGAACTTCGTCGCAGAATGCTTCAAGCTCCTCCACCGATACATCTCCATTCAAGTCCCTATCAAACACGAGGAACGCAGCTTCCGCATCTTCGGGTGTAGGGAAAGCAGGATTCAAGTCCTGTGGTGTCAAAACATCGGAGTCAGGCCTGGCAAAAGTACGGAAAAGACGTCGAGCTAGGACTTGAGCAGAATTACTATTTCGCAGAAGTTCAGAGACGACCTTTCGCGGATGATTTCGATTCTTAACCTCACGGCCGGTAAAATCACCAGCCACGCGATTCGCCATGTCACCGACCTTCGCGATAGTATCACGAGCATTTTCTGAAAACAGAGCCATGGGTGTTCGCGTGCCAGATCCGGGACCCTGAGTGTTCATGACGGATGCTTCCGAAACCATTCTGTCCTTGGAGTGCTCGTAGAGATGAACCAGGTATCTATTATCCATTTGTTAGGGTTATAAGACGATGAATAGTTGAGTTCAGGAGATGGACTTACGCTATGCTCTGTTTATTCGTCTCAATACGTGAGGAATAGGTTCGCAAATGGAACGACTCGGCAATCCACTGGATCAGGATCTTCTCGGCCCAATTCAATATTGCCAGAACAAAAAAGGCAATGATGATTTTGTTAACAACATCGATCCAGTTGATGTCCGGGTAAGCAGTGTCAGCTTCGTCTGGCACTCTGGCTGGTACCTTGTGGTTATTCAAGATAGGGAAGTAGGATATTAGCACCGCAAGCATCCAAAGGAATATAGCGGTATGTAGTTCCAACTGACGACCGATCTCGCGCCACTTCTTAGCATTGCCAGACCCCAGGATCTTAGCTAGGAACATAACCACAAATGGCATGATGCTAGTAGCAATTCTGGCCGCCCATAGAGATAGCCAGACGACTTCGAGCCAAATACCGAACCATAGCAACTCAACACCTCCAGGACCACCGATGACGGCCTGTTGGTTCTTGGGTAAGAAGTAACCGAGTAATATCGGTAAAAGTAGGATGGCTGTGACGGGCAAGCAATAAAAGAAGTATCGAAAAAACCTCGGCAACCCCTTGATCTCCCTAAAGACCTTGTTGAGGTGGTTCGGAGGCTCCTGTGGCAATCCGATAGTAGGGGTTGGAGCTGGTTGGTTAAACACATCCTGCTTCGCCGAGTCGTTGCTGCGTTGCTTAGACGCAGCACGACGTAGCTCGGTCGACTCCCTGTGACTAACTGCTTGCTCGGCCTGGAGGAGGGTTAGATCGTCCACCAATCGGGTTGCCTGATCCCTAGATTCGGTGTCTGACATATAGCCCAGGTCGTTGTGTCGGCCTTGCTGCTCGCGAGGAACTTGAAGATGCTGAGATTGCTCGTGTGGGAATTTTTCCGTGTAATCGCCGGCGTTGTCCGAGACGGTTGGGGCGTGAGTTAGGGTTGGCGAGCCCTTCTCGTCGAACTCATTATTTCCGTTTGCATTGGGCATATTGAATAGACTTCTGTGAGTAGACTACAAAATTAAAATGTCTCTCAATTCCTCCTATCGCTCAGAGAAGATATCAATAATGCAGGAGTAGAATGTTTAGGTAAGTTATAACGAATGTCGAAGCTGCTAGATACCGTTGCTGTGTGATGGATCTGAGCAACGTATGGTATCTCTGGAGTAAGTAGAAACACACAACGAAGTGGTCTGCAGTTTTCCTCCGTATTTGTCCTAATTCTTATTCGTCGTTTGCTATTATGTAGTGCTTAGGACGTTTCCTACTAGCAACTACTTGTAAAAATATATGGGTAGGATGAGTAACGAATTGACTGACCGACTACTCGAGGGTTGTAGAACGGATCGAAGTTCGGGGAGAGGATTAATTGTAAGAGATCTATAATGAAACCTATGACCTATGGTAGTAGAATGAAAAAAAGAATGGGTATGCTTGAATGGGAATGGGATCGGAAAATGAACGAATGTAACCGGATCGAAAGTTGAGGAGGTTGAACCGAAGTGATGTTTTCTAGGAAAGATCAACGATGCATTCAAGATTTCAACATGACGCGAAGCTCTTGACCCATCTAAGACCCACACAGACCAACTCAGCTTTGTTCAAAATTTGATAGGGGATCTTAGGCTTGTCTTGGCTTCAAGGGAGGTACGGTAAGCCGCTGCACTAGCGAGACTAGCGGCCACACCTTCAACTAATTTGAGTGGGGGTAGGTAGTACTGCCCGTATTATTATAGTATTGTATTGTACAATACCTAGGTACCTACATAGGTACATGTATGTAAAACATACGATTCTAGTACCGTACTCCTTCAATTGAAAAAGAGAAAAATATAAAAATTTTCTTCATAGACAGGTCTAGATAAAGGGGTCTCTTCTCGAGGGAATCTAGGCCATCTATATTTAGCGTCCCCGCGTGGCACGAGCAACTGACACAGGTCCTGAAAGACATGAATCAATATGAATGAACAAAGATAGGGCACAGTGCGACACGTACGATAGAAACATCTAAGTGCCCCCACACTAATTAGCCTATGTCCCCCTCCACCCACGGGGCGACGGAGCTCTCAGAACCCCAAACTCCATTCCTCTCCGCTACGATGTCGTCACACACATTTAACTTTGTGATTCACATAGTTGAGAAGAAAGTATATCGAGTGCGAGATCAGACCGCACCTTGATCGATATATTCGATCAGAGTTCGAAATCTGATAACGGTATTTATTGTAAGAGGAAACCAGTATACAACAACAGAATCGAATGAAGTTCCCCCTTAATATCACATGTCAGTAGGTACAGCTAGGTTTGTTTCGTTTTGATTCAGACAGTATTATCAAGCGCCTGGCCGTATGCACTGTCACAACACCAGCCGGTACCTATCAATGCAGGGGAAGTGGGGCCTCCTAGCAGCCTTGGATTTTACAACTTGCAAGTCGGAAGAGGGAACCTGTTGGAAAGGGGAGGAGCGGGCCAGCGGGAGTACGTCTCAGAATCCTATTTTTATTCTTTTAAGTTACTTCGACTACGCAATTGGTTCAATGGCCTTGACTGGCCAAGCCGCTTGATTGAGACGAATGCAAACCAAAGCAAGCCCGACGCCGTCCGTGATAGAGCCTCAACCAAACAGGTGTCCAATAAGCTAGCCACCTTAAGAGGAAGAAAAAAAGGACGCACCGACGGGAAAGGCCGGTAGGTAATACCTTTATGCAGCCAACGGCGTCAATTCACCGCAGGCTACACCAACCAGTCAACTACCAACAGCGACTAAATCCCGCGAGCGGATCGACACGATGGAGCTGCAAGATACGGCAGAAGCTGAAATCTCGCTGCAGGGATGCATTTGCAGCTTTTGTGACGACCAAGAGCAGCGCGGGATTTACGACATAGATGGTTAGTTTTATCTATTCAGTCCCCATCTGCGAAGAATTGCGCAAGACCTGTCACCACTTGGCTCGCATTCACAACGCCAACTACGCCATTAAGCATAATTAAGTCGCAGTACACATAGTACACATAGTACACATAGTACACATAGTACACATAGTACACATAGTACACATAGTACACATAGTACACATAGTACACATAGTACACATAGTACACATAAATTGGAGCCTGACAGAAAATGCGCCTATGTTGACTCTGCAACCCCCCTGACGTCATCGTCTTGCCTAGGTCGGTTCTGTGCAGATTCTCACGTTCCCAACGGGGGGTTATGAGTCTCTCCAATCTTGAAGCCGCTCGGACGGTGGTTACAGACATCAGCTAAACTTAATCTTCATGGTCCATAGTACCTATCAATCTATATACATACTATACAGATTAGGCAGGTAGGTGTCTCCCTGTCAAAGAATATCGAATTCCCATCTTTCCCAGACGGCGATCCATGCGAGGCATTGCCGAATAAAGAGGTGCGGTTACACTCACATCTCTATTCAGACCTTCTGCTTGCGCTCCCGGCCGTTCCAGCCGACCCCGCGATCTCTAGTATGTAAGTAGTTTGAGATCGGGTTCTCACGAGAGATCCGTCCAGGAGATCTTCCCTTCCCCGAGGACCCAGAGACCCAACGCTCTTCTTCTGGTGGGACTTCTTGCAGAAAAATCGGATTGGAACTGGGTCTTCTGTCGTCATCTGACAGTACGCCTGAGGATAAGCGTCTGACACGTCGCAGCGGCATTCTGCTCTCAAGCTATGGAAATAAGAGGTACTGTCCGCTGCATCCGTGATAGAATTCGTAATTGGCTGGGCAAGAAAGAGCAAAGTACGATTTGGACGAATTATATCTCGGGTTACCAAATTGGTCCATACGACATTACCTAACAATTGCGCGCCTAATTCCACGATCGCAGGTTTTACGTCGTCTGAGGTATCATTGCAATAATCTCTCGATCAATTGTCAGAGCCGCCAACAGCCACAGCATCATATGTTGTAGTTCAACGGTCGATGCTGGGTAGGACAACATATCCACGTAAAATTCTCCCATTTTTGCCTCTTTTAGGTGTTAGATCTAGACCATGATATCGCATGTACGCACGTCCACAGCAAGCCTCCCATCCTGCCGTCGCCGCATGCATGAACATGGATCGGCATATGTATTTTTAAGGTCCAGATATACCGAGGTCAATTGATTTTGTACAGGGAATAATTATCGGGGTTGTACGCGTACAGCAGCGTTCCAGAACACAATCTGAATGTAGCCTCCCGGGTGGCTGTGCCTCGTATCGCAATATCAGTCCCGATAATCTGGATCAACCCCCTGAACTCGGCCGAGCCAAGTTACCCCTGAAAAAACTCGTACTCAACACAAGGTAGTTGACTTCATCATGTTGACAGCAAAGGTTTATGTTCGACCACGGATCTCAACATAATCTGTCTCGAAGTATTGGAGACCATTATCGTTGACTCTAATGTGTATTTTACTCGGAGCCTTTGTTCTGAAAATTTATCAAACTTTTCATCTTGCTAGCACCTAGACCGATGCAATATATTCCAAGATCAAGGTCTTCGAGGATTTTTCGCGAGATAATAGCCTCGCGGGACTATTCCTTATACATTTTTAAAATATAAGTCAAAGTGGAAAGTTTGAGGCAGAACTACATGTAACAAAGTCCGACCAGTGAACTCCGAAGAGCCACTGTGCAGTTCCTTCTACTGCTTCTTAGACTTAGCACGACTGTTAAGCGTAATGTAGGTAAGCATAGCATATATATATAGCCTTCCTTTGTCAAGTAAATCCAATATGAAAGAATTCAATTGCTCTTCGTCTTCAAATCTTCGCAATCAGCTTGAACCCGGACGTATGAACACGTTGCGCAGAATACATCAAGCCGGAGACGCAGCAGGCCACGCCGCAATACACCCAGAGACTTGTCTGCCTATGCTAAGCCTGCTCCCAGGCAAGGTGCCGGTAGTCAAACCTCCGGTGCCGGTCCGCCTCCTAATGACGGGCTTCGGGCCTGATGTTACTCCTTACCTTTCGATGCGTTAGCATCAACGTCTACGCCAACATTTGTCGGTCATGCTGTTGGTGCAATTTGCAAGCAGGCGTTGGACGGTCGTTCGTTCACCCGTGCAACACTCTATCGAATCAGTCGAAGCTACGGTAGATGTTCCTACCAACTACCCGTAACAAGAAGCGGCTTGGGTCACTGTACTAGCTAGTCCTCGCAATGCATATTACGTATAGTCACGCTTGTGCTCCTTCCTGCGGGGTACTGCAGGTAACAAAATATCGGCTCATCCTTTCTTTACTACCTCCTAGGAGCCTAGTCTGGTACCCTCGCAACCCGTTAATACTTATGTTATAAGTTAACGGCTTCATATAGAGTCCAAGCCCTTTAGCCAAGCTCTAGCGAATCATACCCCCGATACAGTACTTACAGCAAACAACCATGGCAATGGACAAGCCTGTCATTCTCTTGGTCCATGGAGCTTGGCACCCGCCAATTCTTTACGATTCTCTAAAGTATGCGCTCGGAGCGCGCGGGTGCGAGCTTCTCGTCCCTAAACTTGCCACCGTGGGACTAGGAAAGACCGGACTGAGCTGGGATGCCGACGTCGCCATGCTGCTTGGGATAGCTACGCCGCTCTTCGACCAGGGCAGAAGCGTCGTTTTAGTAGGTCACTCATACGGCGGCATCCCCGCCTGCATTGCAACCCGGGGCAACGGTATAGACGATCGACGTGCTGTAGGAAAAAGGGGCGGGTTTAGCCACCTCGTCTTCCTCTGTGCGTTTGCTATGCCGGCCAGGGGCATGAGCGTCCTCAGTGTCTCGGGCGGCAGCTGGCTACCGTGGCATAAGGTCATCGAGCTTGAGGCAGGCCGCGTGAGTAGAGCCTCCGCCCCTAGTTTCCCACACCCCAAGGCCCTACAGGTTCTTTAATGCTGCGCTTTAAAGTGTAAATCGTTCAAGTTGATCTGACGCGGGATAGGGGCAACAGAAGCAGCTTTTCGTCAATGAGAGGGCCAAAGATCTTCTGTACAGTGATCTTCCTCCGGAGAAGGCCCAGGTCATGTTCGATAGCCTAGTACCCTGCTCGTACGAAGCATTCACCACCGGTGTCGACTTTGCTGTGCCGGATGTCACTATCCCCAAAACCTTCATCGTCTGTGAGGGTGACACCCCGTTTCCACCCGAGCACCAGAGAGCACTTGCAGCTGCCTGCGGCCGGGATCTCAAGCAGGTCAGCGTCAGTGGCGGACATAGTGCATTTGCCAGTGTCCCTGAGGAGGTCGCAGACATTTTAGCACGCCTTGTCGGCGAGTAAACGGGCTAGTAATGTTTATTAAACCGGTGGTTTCAGTTATATGTAACGACATTAATTGGATGTTCTCAAAGTTCAACCAAAAAAAGAACCCTAAAATACTGTTCACTTAGTATCATCCTTCAATTAACGGATCACACCTGTTTAGTTAATGTTACTGTACTAGAGTAGCTCTAGGCAGGGTGTTCTTGGTAGATGGATATGTTTCTTTTCCGCTGTAGGTACTCTTTGAAAGACGAATATCGCAAGTCATAAGTATCGTCGTTGCTAGATGGCTGGGAGGCTTGCTTGGGCACCAGCCTTTCTACACGAGTGGTCCATCAACTGGCAATTGGCCAAAATGGAATCGTCAATCTTTCAGGGGCGACGGGCAGACCGTTCAAAGGTAGACTAGCTGGGAGAGATACTAGGTTATGGCCATGATAGGCAAGGCACACAATCCTAACATAGGATAGAGAACACTTTCATCTATAATGTTTCGCCGCCGAGATCCTCAATTGCTTCAGCACGAGGTCTGAAAACTAAATTCGGTCCATCGTGAGTTGCACTATTGCAATCATATAGTTGGTATTCGCCAGCTCTGCCCCTCCCATCTGTCCGTCCAGGCGCCCCTTCGCCGAGTTTACCCAGTTCCCCAGTTGCGCTTGCGAAATCGAAGCACCACAATAATTTGGCTACTACGATGCTGATTTCGCAATAAGCCATAGCCTTTCCTGCACATGAGCGAGAGCCTACGATAAAAGGCACGAAGGCTTCTTGCATCTGGATGCGTGCCGCGCCGCTCTCCGGGCTTTCGGACGAGGTCGGTGCTATCCAACGCTCGGGTATGAAGGAATAAGAATCTGGAAAATATTCCTCGTTGTGATGGAGTGAATAGAGGTTAACGCCAACTTGTGTTCCCGGCGGGATTACGTGCCCGTCGATGACTAATGGGCTTCTATTGTCGTGGTCATTGTCTTGTTCTCGCCAGAGCGTGGCGAGTGAAGGCGGTGACATGCGCAGCGTTTCGTCGATACAAGCGCGGAGATACTGACAACCCATCAACTGTGCGTCGCCCTTGATATCGCGGCTGCTTTTGAATGTACCCCTGATCTCTTCAGCCAACAACTTGTAACACCGAGGGTGGCGTGCAAGATAAAATAAGAGACCGCATATGGCTGTGGCTGGTGGAGTACCCCCTATACTTCGTTCAGTTCTAGAGCTCAGGCACGGCTACCCGGAGAAGCGAGATGAAGTGGCAAGGGACGTACCTGCGGTGACAAAAAAGGCTGCCTCAGCCATGAATTCGCCGTACTCGAAATAATCAGGTCCGAAATCGAGATTCCCTTTAGTATATGAGTAAAAGTCTTTCTCGGCATCTTTGTCCTGTGCCGCCCGAGCCAGCATCATCATATAGACCATATTCAGAAGTTTTCCTTTCTCGGGCTCGGTAAAAGGTGTTATTAGTGGAGCAAAGGTTGAAAGGGCAGGAAATTGCATGAAGACATTAATGCCGCTCTTGATATCGGCGAATGCCCTTGGTATGAACCGGTACTCCTTCTCGGTCTGGAGGTTGAGGCGGTACCCGAATGCAAGAAGTCCAATAATATCGAGCCCCAGCCATTGGCAGCGATCGGTCATGTTTACCACCGATTCTGAGGACGCATATATTTGTCGGAGGAAAATATCAATCTGCCCCAACATTGCTGGCTCAAACAGTCGCATCGCTCGTTGCGAAATAGGTTGGCTGATCAGCTTCCGCCTTTGACGATGCGCCTCGGCATCTATGGTGCTAAAGGTAGTTGGCTGGTTCTTATCTCTTGAATACAGGTACAGGTAAGATTTGGTTACCCTAGGATTCTGGTAGATGTCTTATATTTCTTAGCTATTTTCGGAATTTTGAGCCAATCGGCTTTAAAACCCACCCTGAAAAGCACCCAGGGAATTGAACAGAAGCCTGTTTGGAGCAGAACGCAGCACCGGGCCGTAACGCTGATGTTGTTGATATATATCAAGATGGTCACTCCGCGTGAAGGCTAGGTAGCCGCCGTAGGCATCGGTGATCCTCCCGAGAAATGGACCAGGGTATTTTCGCAGTGGGTGAATTGTAAGCCGGTAGCCGACGATGAAGAGATACTAGGTACGCGCTAAGTTGGCATATCGAAATAGCTCAGCCACATAAGAAACCTACGTATATGACGGCAATGCAGGTCACGTATGTTGCCCCTGAGGCAAGGACCCTGAAAGGATCTATTCCGTAGAGATGGGGAGACATTCTTCTCAAATGTAAGACAGAGGGGTGAATAAGGCAGTAAGTGTGTTGAACTCCCGCGGTGTAGAAGGGTTAATTACCTACAATTGGGAGAGACTCCAACAATTTTGAAGGACAGAATGCCATCTTGAAACAAAGCGTATTACTAATCAACGGGAAGATGCAGAACGCCACCGTGAAGAGACGTAGATGCCAGGGAGGTTATCCCTTTCCCCCATAGATACATTAGCGCCCCAGTATGGGGGGTAGACATGATCACGGTGATGATCTTATAATTTCATAATCATTTTTTGAAATCGTGGTCAGCTGACAGCGTTTTGAAAAATCAATCATGGCTCCGTAATGCTTTCAAGAATAAATGATCACAGCTTGCATAATTTTTTATAATTAATAAAAAACATTAACGCATTATGCATATACCATGTATTATTAGTATAATGGGTACATTTATGTAAATACATGAATAGCCACAAATGTTTTCTTAATGCTTTCACTTGGATTCGAACCTGCGATTATTCATACGTACATAAATATTTACGAAAAGCGCGTTTACTGAATAGACTACGGATCACATGCACGCACGGGAGTTGTATTTTCATTCCTGTATATAACTGGCTCCAGCTGAAACCCTGCAGCCAGCCACTAAGCAGCCAAGCATCCACCAGACACGATTATTGGTTAAAACAATATTACCAAAGCAAACAATGACAGGTTGAATATGATCACCAGGATTATGTCAGATTCGAGGCTATTCTAAAAAGAAATGCTTTTAAAGAATAAAATTATTCGCAATATGTAATTATTCTGGTGATCATCTTCTAATTTTATAATAATATTCGACTACTAAGATAGTCCTATAAGCAGGGATCATCACTGTGACCATGTCTCCCTCCCATACTGGGGCGCTAAATGTAGCAAACAGCCCCCGCCGTGGCGTTATCGGCGTGACCCTTGAATGCATCGATGATGAGGCATCATTATATGCAAAATTTCATTTATCTACTCCGTCTTGTCTACCTCTCAATGTCCAGATATGACACGCTGCAAGCATGGGGGCACTAGAAAGGAGCAGCGTTATGACACGAGGAGCTCTATCTACGAGCGAGTATGTCCTAAGTCTATATACTTGAGCGTCCTTCATCGACGCTGCTAAACCCATGGCCCCTTCTTTCAAAAACTGGTGATCCCCCAATCTGATGAAGCATTGAAGACTATTTCGGAAATTAGGTGTCATAATGCAATACTTCTGACTAGGCGAATTGGTTAGTGTTTGCTGTAGAGGCAGCAACTGATACTGAACAAGTCCTACATATCAATATCAATATCAATATCAAACCAAATTACACTCACTTAAGAATAATTGTTATTTTACTGTGTGCTCCCACTACCAGTTGTCCAAGACTATTGATACTTGCTCACAATTATGTACTATTAAATCAGCATTTCCAAGAATATTCAACCGTCTTTCGTCTGGTCGCGATTTCGAAGTTTCATGACGACAGGATAGATACCGAATTAGGTTGCTCGCGTTGCTTTGATTGGCTTATTGATGCTTGACAGCTCGCAATGTGACGATGTCAGGGGGACACAAATCTGGGCGGTCGGGGTTTTATGACGTACCCATGTTGCACTTTGCACATCACCACTTCGAGAACCTTGACATTTCACGCGGCAACACGTGAAGTTATAATAAACAAAACAATGTTGCTATAGCGTCGTTAGAAAGATGACATCAACATCGAGATTGTCTGCTTGTTATGGCCGTCAATTCATTTGATATTCGCTGTATTGCCTGAAGAAATGCGACGTCATTGTATGATGTCGCTATCCTGACAAGCAAAACCATGTATAAAATGCCTGGCTCGAACTTTCTGGCTAATGGTGATTGAAGATAGATTTTAGAACTTTTAGCCATCGCAAAAATTGAATGACAACTCCCCAATACGCAACTGCAAATTGTTAATTAAGACACATTTCGCTCAAGTGTCAAGATAGCCATCATGGAATCAGCTGGTGCCAAGTCGACCATGTCTCGAGACATGGAAGAGCTCAACCAGGGAAGGGAGGCCACTTCCAATGCCGTGAGGGGCCACAAGGCGAATCTCGCGAACCCAAGTTAGTCACCAAAGAAACTCTTGCATGAGCAGATCCCCTAAAATCAATTCCTGCTGACATCGACCACTCTTCTTAGACACAAGCGAGAAGTCCAAGGAGCATAGCAAAGAGGTTATCGATAACATGGGAGGAGACGTTGCGCACTACGGTGGCCAAGACCAACCGCGCACGAAGACGGCAGCCGAAGAGATTGACGGAAGCAGGGCCATGCTAAAGTAAAGAAATGGCCGTTAAACCAAGCCATGTACGATACATTAGAATGAAAATCAAGGCTAGCAATTTACTGGCTTTTTGAAAGATTATATTGGTATTTTTTGAATTATAATTACAGAAAATTAAGGGACGGGACGGATGCATGCATGAAATACCTATGTAATGAGTGCCTAACCTAAGTTGCCTAATGTATGTACCTACCTGGCAGGGCACTACTTCAACGCCTGCTCACGTGAGATTGTGAACACTAGCTCAGCATGTCTCAGGCGGGTAAGATCTCAATAAAATTGGCAGGTCGTATCTCCAGATTGAGCAATACCGAACCCGTTATTACCTAACCTAGGACTTGTGAAAAAAGTCAGACGTATCCTCAAGGCATCTGCTTACATACCTGACTAAATTGTGTGGCCGGGGACCCCTGCGATCCCGGAATGCTACCGTAACATGGATCTGATGCCCCAAGAACGCGGAATGGGATCTTGAATTCTCTCTTTCAACGACAAACTTCGCTTGGCTACTCTCTTCTCACGTAATCGTCCTCGAGATGGCGATAAACTCGTCTGTGGAAAATCTTATATTTGTCAGGAGATCAGAGGCGTGACATCGTGCTTTAATATTCGCGAAGCATTGTCTGGGGATTGGATGGATTGCTTGGCGAGCGCCGGCGTTCTCTACGAAAATGGGGTTTTCAAGTTCAGCTGCTGCACGCTATACGCCACCATTCAATGGACCGACATCCAGAATGGTTAGGCGCTCCCCTGGACCGCGGAAGTTGGAGGTCTGGCCAGATTTAAGCGTGGGCAAAGGGTCCTTCTTCCCTAAACGAAACGCCCTGTTGGGGAGAATACCTATCGCGAGGCACTTCATAGGTTGTGCATGACCTGAATTCAGCCGCTCGAGATTGTCAGCCAATTTTTTTTTTCGCTGGTAGCAAGCCTCGCCTTTCTGCTTTTCTATCTTTCCACAAACTCTCCATGCCATGTTGAGATATTAATCTTTGAGGAAACCATATCCTCTAATGAATGTGATTGAGCCTCTCTTGGTCTGACTCAACGGCGCCTGCGACGTCCGAAACTCTACCGTTATCGCGCCCTTGAGTCGGCTTTCACCGACCGTTTTCTATACCATTATTCGTATGAAAAGGATATCACCGGCTTCGAATCGTACCTTCGAGCATGGCGCATCTTCCCGATGGATGGGAAGCAGATTATGACGGGACTCGGTGGTTTTACCGCTATACAACAACGGGCTTGACGCAATACCATTTCCCGCGAGCAGGTGATGAGTTTCCCGAACTGGTAGGCCTGGGCTTCACGCCAATCGATAGCGCACCTAAGGATAGATTTGGTAATGGCCAACAAGGTACTGATGCCACCTCAAAATCGGGCGGAGATGGAAGGAAGAAATCGGCGCCAGTTAACGGAGAGTCTATGGGAGCTACGGGTTACTTCGATCCGGACGATTTTATGTACTTTGGTCTGAACGATGTAAGCCCCGTCGGCGATGAGACTTCACCTGTCAACAAGAGCGAACCTATGTTGGCCGAACTTCATGAAGAGACCAAGTGGTCTCCCGTTGGGTTTGTCGCCGAGCTAGGTAGCATTGCAACTGCCAAATGTGCTGAAGAATTGGCACCAATCGAAATGGATGCAACCCAAATCGCGCGAACGCCCTTACAGACCAACCTCCAACATAATGGTCCTACAGAATTGCCGACGCATAAAAGTCCAGTGGAACAAAAACAACAAATGGAACCTGCCGTTCAAGAAACCACACAAACCGTTGAAGAGTACCCTCTGGTATCAGCTTCCTTTGCGTATCCTCCGTTAAATACGACCACTAGTCCTGTGAATAATGTCGTGCAGAAACCAGATTCCCCTCCACCTCCAGAACAAAAAGTCATCGCGTCTCAACAGCCAACTAGTGCCCCAACGGACCAAAATAAATTCGAGACATGGAAGCCCGCGCAAGGAACTGTCAACGAAGAACCAAATAGTTCGTACAGGAATTCGATGGCGTTATCAGCCATTTCGGTCCTTCAGTCTCAGAACAGTGAACTTGGTCCTATGGATCGGAAGCGACATTCCCTTTCGGGGCCTGTTGAATCTTCAGGGGCAACTTATGGCCCGCCCGATATCTTAAAGCAACCATCAGATCCTAGGATAACTACGACCTCTTTTACACCTCCCCCGAAGCTTGAGCCATCACCTATCCCAGCTGTGCTACAACCTGCAGCAGCGCCATCCAAAGGGCTCTCACCACAGAATGGCTCTCAACATCACCCCATGCAGAATGGTATTCCACATTTACCAGGATCAGGAGCAAGGCATGAGAGCATCTCCTTTGGCTCTGGGAGCTTCGCTGCCGGCTCTATTTCGTCGCAGGTTCCATCAGTGCTCAAGCCCGCTTATGAGCAACAGAGTCTTCCAACTTTAGAGGGCCTGGCCTCGGGGCAGGCGCACGCAGATAATGTTCGCCCTGGTGCTAATAGGGTCAACACTATGCCAACCCAATCGGCATTTCACTCACCATCTCCGCCTAAAATCAATGGACCTGGAATATACGTCTTCCAAGAAATCCCTACAGCGCCAAGACCTACGACTGGACAAGTTCAAGGACAAAATTCTAAAGAGAATTCAGGCAAGCCACATACCCCAATCGCGGCCCATGCTACTTCGAATACCCAAGGTACAATTGCGCAGAAACCGTCACAACTTGCAGGGCAATCTTATTCGATTCCAGAGGAGCCACTTCCTGTAGTTGCGCCGCTCAAAGTTTCAAAGCCAGCGAGCCCGGGCAACCCCTCGTCGAATTTTGGCGTCACTGAAGGACCGAAGCCTAATACTCAAGCCTACCCCTTAGGCAATCCTCCAAATAGTGGTCAACCTCCTGTGACGCCTAGACCACTTGCACAGAATAGTCCGCATACTGGGACGGGTCAGGTTCAAGGACAAGCTGGGCGGCCCCCTACTACAACACCTTCCCAAGGAGCAACCATCCAGCAGCAACCACCGCAAGCGAACCACCCTTCTCCTTCTCAGGGCCCCATTCTGAACGCTTATACGCCTCAACAAAAGATAGTCCGGAAACCTGTGCTCCCGCAGAGGCCCGAAGATATTAGCCTCGCCTCGGAAACATCAGCTGTAGATTTAATTGACATGCCATTACAACAGCGTCATTTTAACCCTCGACCTGGAACTTTATCGTCAGTAGGGTCAGCTAGACCTAACTCGGTAGTCCATCCACAACCTCACTCATTCTCGCCCCAAATGAATCACGTAGCATCAAATGGGCAACACAGCCAGGCACATAATCAACGACCATCGATATCTGCATCACCGCAGCAATCTGCCCAAGCTCCACAGAGTGTATCAACTGCGCAGGCAAAACCAGTTGGTTCTCATGCACAAAGCCAGCCCATAGCTAATACACCTAGTTCGCAAATGTCAGCTCCAGGGTCTAATCATGGTCCGGCGATGAAAATCCAGGTGTCAAGCGAAGCAAATTTCTCGGGCAACTTCTCAACCCAACCTACAGTCGTGCAGAATGTAGTATCCAATTCGCAAAGCATATCTCAGGGTATCCCAATACATCCGGCCCCGAGCCAAAGACCTTCCAACAACCAAGCAACACAGGCCAATAGTCAACTGCCTAATCATAACCAACCGACAGAAATAACCGCTGGGCAAGGCAAACCACAGGCTTCATCGTCTCCTGCGACATATCCTGTGTCCCCGCCCCTAAGTCAGGTATCGTCGCCAGCCCCTTCGATTGCCTCTCTTCACCGCCCGCCCTCCTCGATGTCATCGCACACGCATACTAGTAGTGCACAGGGAGTCATGTCTCAGAGTCCATCATCGGCTATTTCTACGCACCAGAATTCGCCTCATGTCGTCAGACCAACGGCAACACCAGGGCCCCATGTTCAAGGGAATCAACAGGTTAACCAGTCGCCTAGACCTCCTGTAGCCGGCGTGTCGAAACCGTTCCCAATGCTTCCAGGCCAGGTGAAGCCGTTGCCATCACAAGTTGGACCCATCTCCGCTCCCACTCACCACGTTCATAATGTCCAGGCACAGGCACAGGCACAAATGCAGGTACAGGTACAGACTCAACACATACAGGGCCAGACTGGGCAAATGAGGCCTCATCAATACCAGCCGGGGCATCAACAAATCTCACAAGCAGCGACACATAGGCCACACCAACAACAACTTGTCCAGGGACACCATGCAGGAACCTCCTTGTCTGGACAACCAATGCTAGGTACAATGCAACAAGGGCAACATCGACCCCCTGTACAAATGTCGTCTGCTCAGCAGCATACACTCGCACATTCACAACCGAATATGACAAATCCAGGACATCAAATGCATCAGAACATGAACCAGGCCAGCCAATTTCCAAACGGACAGTCGGCAATCAACACAGCGCAGGGAGTTGCTGTCCAGTCGCAGGTGCCCAACCAGATGATCCAGTCCCCTAATTCAGCGGGTTCACCGGCTTTGACCACACAGGCGTCCTTCACCAATCAACCGATAGTACAGGGACAATATCAACCATTACAACCCTCTGGATATCAATATAACCTATTACAATCCCCAGGACAGGGAAAGCCTTTCAATTCAGCCCAGGCAACTGCTGCTTTATCTGATGCAGGCAAAAAGATGGGCGATGCGGGCAAGAAAATGAAGAAATGGGCTAAGAAGACCTGGCAGAATCCCGCTGTAAAGCAGACCACCGCTGTTGTAGGAGGCGCAATTTTTGCCGAGTCAATAGGGGCAAATGGAGCCGCTGGGGCCTCGATAGCAAATACAATATACAATCACAATCAAAATCAACCTCAGAACGGCCAGCCTCAACGACCCCCAGGCCCGCAACATGCCAATACTGCACCACCGCAGTCACAAAACTTGCCAGGCGCTGTTGGTACACCTCAGTCCACAGGCCAGCCACAAATGCAGCCGCGACCGCAACAGGGTATATATCCCACAGGTGTTCAAACGCCAGGCAGGCCTTCTGTAGTACAAAACCCAGGGATGATAGGAGCAGGCACGAATTATCAAGCCTCACAACCACAGCCACAGCCACAGCCAAACATGATGAATCAAAGGCCTCCGATTCAGATGGCGAGACCTCCGGTCGGACAGGCATCGTTTCCTCAGACACAGCAACCTACCACTTCTGCTCAACCGATGTATCAAACAAGACCTAACCAGCCTATGATTCAGGCTCCTCCCGGCCAACCTTTTTACCAAGCCCGTCCAAACCAACCCATGTACCAAATGCCCCCTAACCAGCCCACGTATCAAGCACAAGCAGGTCCAGATCCGTACACGGCCATGGGCTCTGCGGTTGGAGGCATGATGAACGCCCTAGCTGCTGGGGGTAAGAATAATGACCCGCCTCCTGCCAACCATCAGCAACAAAATACGACTTCTTCCGAGCCTCAGCATGAATACCAACCCTCTCAGCACTATACCGACCAATCTGAGCAGCATCATGCGGAGAATTCTGCGACACAACATGAGAGTTATTCCGAACAACACTACGGAGGTCAAGCAGAACAGCAGCATACGGAACATACCGAGCAAAACCATGGTGGCCATTCTGAACAGCAATATACGGGTCAATCAGAGCAGCAGCACGAGCGCTATACTGAGCAGAATCAGGCAGGCTATTCTGGGCAACAAGAAACCGGTGCCGAGCAGAATTATACGGATTATTCCGAGCAGCAAAACATGGCCTACTCTGAGGAGAATCGTCAACCCCATTCTGAAGAACAAAATCATGCAGCTTATTCTGAGCCGGCACCAGCTGAAACGACTATCATCAACAATAACAACACAACAATTCACAATGTTGATAATAGTGTTGAAAGCAATACAGCGGTGGCTAACTCGGCACAGTCCAATGCGGTATATACGGAAAACACTCAGATGATGGACACTACGAATATGAACAATGTAGAAGCGAATGCGTATGCAGATACGTCGTATATGGATACGACGAACACAAATTCAGAAGCAACTGCATACACGGACGCGACATACGCTGATACAACAGGCTATGCCGATACAACGGGCTACATGGACACGACGAACATGAACACGGATGCAGTTGCCTATACGGACTCAGCATACACCGATACAGCATACGTGGACGCGTCATACACCGATACAGCATACATGGATGCGTCATACACAGACACAGCCTACGCAGACGCGACCTACATCGATAGCTCCATGGCAGTGGACGTGAACATGGAAATGGAAATGAACGTGGATATGAACGTAAATATGGACCTGACGATGTACATGGAGGACCAGGGGTCCACAATGATGATGGAAGAGAGCATGAGCGTTGATGCTAGCGCCTACGTGGACACTTCTGTGGACTACTCGGGTGGTGACTGGGGCAGTAGCGAGTGGTGATAATGACGAGCGTTTCTAGTGATTTTGGAACAAGCTGGCTATATGGTGGGCGGATGTTTCTACTGGCGTGTTTTCTAGGAATTTATATGATACCATGGTCATGCGATTTTTTAGGCCTTGTCTACCGTAGTGATGTATTGATTTATCTAAAGTAAGGTTCTATACGGCCGTTACGCTTCATGGTCGATTATGTCATTTTGTTGCTAAGCGTCTGTTCACTACCAACAGTCTTAACATCTTGAGATGTTGGTTATGGAAGGACCTCATCTTCGGTGATCCATTCTATCTCACCATTTTCGATCCGGTTCTCTCCCCCCGCTAACATGTTCGAACATCTCTAGACGACGTGACTCCTAGTCCCAGTCGTCTTTTTTCTGACTGGCTCATTTTATCCAAATAAGTCCCCTCTCAAGTTTGGGGGGATTTACCGGAGATATAATCCTGAATAAGGGGTTCTGTTAAGTTTATTGCGTTACTATAGCGTTAGCTTAGGGCAAAATATGACATACGACGGGTGTAGATCCACGTCATAATCTGATCAATGGAGAGAGGAGGTTGTTCGCAGATAAAAATGATTCGAGCCTCTGCCAGGTCGCTCACCTTAAATTCGCCGCACAATGCCTTCTTCAACCATATGTGGCGAGAAGCTCAAAACGCAAATCCCGATGTTGATGAGGCAGAACGGAACCATTCTGATAGGGTTCCTTTTGTGTCCAGCTACACTATATGGTTATCTCGTCTTCGCCGGGCCGAGATCATGTTTCGTAGCGGATGTAAGTAGATAGAACGGTCGTTAATGATTATTTTTCTGGACTTACTAGCACCGACCATGATACTCTACCCAGGGGCTGTGAGTCTGTGGACTGGATCTCTACCCAACAAGAGACCATGGTCGTGTTATCAAACAGGTTATAATTTTCAGTAGATTTTCCATATAGGCAACCAACTGTCAATGTCATTTGCAACATGTGTGAATAGGTCCGTGAACCTTTCTCCATTCGAAATAAAACTGAACTGGGCCTTAAAAAACAGTTGCAACACTTAGGCTAAAAACCCTTTCCTCATTTAAAATCTCTTTAAGCTGTTTAAAGCGACTAGCGATGACATAAGCGTATCTATGGCCTATTTTCTCATGGTGAGTTCAGCTGGGTTACAAAAAGAAATTTATTGTATCATAAAGTGAGGGTCACCATACGTTAGGTATATATACCGCTTAAAAGAGTTGTCTTAGTTGCTGCAAGTACTATCTATATCTTATATAGAATCTGCAAAATGTTGTTTGAAATATAATTCTGCCGAGGATAACAAAACGTCCCCCAAATACTTCCATGTTTATCACGCATTTTGTTAAGTTATCTTGCTTTCATCAAGCTCACATTGATCAGACTTTGATTTGTCGTTTGAAGCGCTCTCTTCGTGGAGTGAGTTGTGTAATTGCTCAATTAATTACCTAGAATATGGGGTATTGAAGTAAGGCAAACCGGGACTTTATGAAACAGAAAACACAGATAGCTTACCTAGGTTACCTTAATACTAGAACCAGTTGAGTGATGTTAGTTGGGTACCTACCTTAAGTAGGTACATTTGAAGCTTCACATCTCGAGAGTGGCACTAAAACTGTGTATACCTCATACATACACCTATTACAGAGAACCTTATTGCTAAATCACAGGAATGTAATTCTCTTGCACGATTCTTGTTCCTTCACATTATGAGGATCATCTAAGGTCATTGGAACGTGCACCTTACATGCAACGTCGTAATAATACCCATTTTTAGTTGTTACATAATCCATGCCAGTACCCGGCTGCCCCCCATCTCTCTCCCCATAAGAAGCCGGCTCGTTTGCATAGTAGGCCGTAAAAGATTTATCCAGATTTGACCTAGACTTTCACCTTTACCGATCAATCACAGAATCTTCTACCTATTGGAAACCAGTCCGAGCCGATCTACCAAGACTACGGAAAAATGCAGACAGTCTGGGGCAACAGCATGGGCTCAGCCCACGACGAGTGGGGAGAGGAAATCCAGCGCCGATTCGACCCTCGTTGCAGCACCATGCACCACCGCGTCCCCGAGAGCCAGCTCGTCGTCTTCAACCCTGCGAAGCAAGTCTCGCAGCTCCAGATCAAGCACCCGCGAACAGGTGATATCGAGCTTGACAAGATGACCGTGGTCGTCTCCATCGACGGCGCCTGCCGCGGAAACGGAACGCCGAACGCCCGCGCCGCCTGGGGCGTCTACTTCGGGGCGCAGTCGCCCCACAACGCGAGCGGCGTGCTAGAGGCCGCGCTGCCGCAGACCAGCACCCGCGCCGAGATCGAGGCGCTGTCGCAGGCGCTGCGCATCATCCGCGAGGCCATTTCCGGCGACTACTCGATGACACAGTACCGCATCAGGACGGACTCGGATTTCCTCGTGCGAGCCATGTCGGAGTGGATCGAAGGGTGGATCGAAGATGATGGGCGCAACGCTCAGGGGCGGCCTGTGGCACACTACCGCGTTCTGAAGGACATCCACGAGCGCCTCGACGACATGACGTATGGCGACGACGGGGGCATGGACTTCAAGTTCTGGCATGTCCCGCGGGAGCAGAACCGGGAGGCCGATGCACTGGCTAACCAGGCTCTAAACCGCTTCGTCCAGTAGGTTGCGGGATGAGTGAGGAACTCGAAGTTCATGGTTGATGGCACACTAAGTACACCATTAAGGGGGGCACCACAGATGCTTACTTCAAGAATAATGTAGCTAGTGTTGTTCAAGATGTTGCTATTGGTATCATAATCAATGTACAAGCGTTAGTCTACAGAGGGATGGGAGAGTGCATCTCACTTCAGCCTGCCCAAAATCTCATGAGCCTTCTCAACCAGCTCCTTAGCTCTGTCGAGCTCATCTTGGATCTCAACCTTATCCTCAGAAGCTTGAGTATACCCAGGCCTTAGAGCTTCACCGACCACACCCTCGACGCCACGGACTGCTTTGCGGCCCTCTTCTCTTACTTCGCCTTCCCAGAACTGGCGCGCCGTCTCCCATTGCTTCTGCATGCGTCGCAAGCTCCATGCGATGCCTAGCGCGGCAACTGCGCCGGCTTCGTATAACGTTGTCGTCACGGTGCTCAAGTAAACGAGCACGCTAAGTGCAGTTGTGAGTCCAGAGGTACTTAGTGTTTGCATCGTAAGCTTCTGCGCAAGTGCCTGTAAAGCAGGGATGGTTTCCGTTTGAAGGTAGCGCCGGGTCGCAGGAATGTTCACGGGCCACGGGGCCGTTGCTGGTGTGAAAGTCTTGGCATCGGAACTTCGGGATTTGGCACCATTCTCATCGGGAGAAGATGGGTTTGGGAAAGGCCCCAAAGTAACGCCGGCTTCTGTCATTCTACCTGCGAGGAATATGGCGCTTCTCTCTGACGCCGGAAGAAATCTCTGGCTGAGAATATCGTTTGTGAGCATCCCTACATCATCTACCCGCCAAAACAGCTTCCACCACCCCAATTTGCGCCATCGCTTGCTAGAGAACGCTAGGTCAAGTTGTTCTTGCAACTCGGCGTGTGCACTTTCTGCCCAGTCATCAAGACTGGTTTCAAGTGTTTTAAGGGACGTGGATGATGTAGTAGAGGGTAGTGATGAGCCAATCTGGCGCGCTTTCTCGCTTTCAATAGCTCCAGAGGTATTCCTTAGTAATGAACCAATAAGCTCTTTGACAGGCCGTTTCGTCATGCCCTCCTGGGAAGCCATAATGTCGGCTTTTAACCACTCGACAAGCTTCGGAACATTGCTTTGGAACCAAAGATGCTCATACTCGATACCGTTTTTGAGATCCTTGCGAACTAAACCTAGCCCGACGCTTGCGGTCCCGACATCGATAGGGGTAAACGGTAGCAAGGGAGAGGTCTCTGCTGATTTGTACTCTGGCAGGTTCACTGCAGCTATCACCACATCCCGGCTTTCTAAGGTGGGCATCGACACTATCGACGCAGCACCCAGAAGACCATCAGCTACTATCAGTGCCTTGTGCACAGGCGTGGTGATAGGGCTGTGCCTCCCCGTGCTAGAAGTAGGTATATCCACGGTAGGCACTAGCACGGAATCCTCAAATCCCTCCAAAGCTCCCATCTCCTGAGCAGAGACGGAGGGATTCGTCTCCATGAGCAGCAACTCTAGATTGTGCCCGTTGAGTGTCGCGGATGAGACGTTGATTTCGTGCAATAAACTTCCCTTGGTTGCCAGCGATACCGATCCAAGCTCTTGGGGTAAGTCGGCCCCAACCCGTATGATCATCGGTTGCGTTATATCGTGGCCGTCGACCTCCTTCTCCCATTGCTCCTCAGCTTTCAACGGGTCTGCGAGCAGAAGCTTGAGGACTTGTTTCGCAGTTGCGCTGGATTCGGAACCATTCGTCAGACCTAAGACGGCGACTCGTATCGATTCGTTGCCCGGATTTTGCCGCAAACCATTGAGAGCTAGCTGTAGACGAGAAAGATTGACATAGTTGGCAGCATGCTTCTCCAACTCGAGAAGTACATTCTCCAATTCCTTTCGAGGGTTTAATGCGGCGAGGTCGGCGGTTGACGTTGATGTCGATGTTGATGTTGAAACGGTCGAGGCAAAGCGACGAGCATTTTGCGACTTTCTTCTCGGGCGCCGATTGGATTCCGCACTAGATCGACTAGACAGCGAACAAAAGAAACATACCGAGCTTCTTTCGGTAGCCTGCGCTCTCGAATAAAGAAGGCTTCGACGACCGATAGGCCGTAGACTGAGTCGAGGAGGCATATTTTGCCCTCGAATTTGCAATAAGCGCAAAAGCTTCGGGGCTTTGAACTTTTTTTCTTCTAGCTTTTTAGTTTGTGACGTTTGGAGCTTCCCAAGCTTTCAAAGATGGAACGCGGTTTCAATCGGATCAACCTCGGCTATTAAATAAATTCAGGAACAACCAGGATTCTAGCCAATAGAAGGTACAAGACTACGAATAAGTGATCCACAGCAGGTAAGCATGTATGTACCTTTACCTGTGGTGGGACAAACCCCGCCAAAGACCTCTCTATCTTCTCTTCTCCATCAATTCAAATTCACACTTAACATACAAACAACTATCTAAACTTGGCGGGTCAAAGTCAGTTTCACTCGTGACCACTCGTTCTTAGTGGTTATCACCTTAGTAATATATCATTAATAAACCAAGTTCCGTTCCACTAGTATTCGGTCCAACATATCTTCAAGATGGCAGCGTCGACCGCCCACCGGCGTCTCCTTCAGGAGTACAAGATGTTGACTAGCAATTCGCCCGACGGCATTACCGCTGGTCCCGTCAACGAAGAAGACATGCTATATTGGGAAGCCCTAATCCAAGGGCCCGAGGGGACACCTTTCGAAGGCGGAGTCTTCCCGGCCGAGTTGAAGTTTCCCAAAGATTACCCTTTGGCACCGCCTAAGATGATATTTCTTGGGGAGATATTCCATCCAAATGGTTTGTTCCCCCCTTTACCTATCTTAGGTATACACTATAGAGCTTTGTAACTAATAACAGCTACATGGCACAGTCTATCCTAATGGGGAGGTCTGTATCTCCATCCTGCACCCTCCTGGAGACGACCCGCTTCATTACGAGCACGCCTCGGAGCGGTGGAGCCCCATACAGTCCGTCGAAAAGATCCTCATCTCCGTCATGAGCATGTTGGCTGAGCCTAACGACGAGAGCCCAGCCAACATCGAAGCTGCCAAGATGTGGCGAGAGAGGCGGCAGGACTACGAGCAGAAGGTGCGGGACGGTGTCCGCCGCATGCTCGGTCTCTAGTGGAGAGCATTCAAGGACGAATCGCCTAATCAACTCTCCGTCTCCTCACTTGTCGCCGTGGCACGACAGTGCTGTCACACGAGGGCGCCTCATATCGGTCGTGAGAATAACCTTGATTTGATTCGGAACAGTTTTGGTCCCCAAATGGCGCAGAGTATTGATACAGGGACTTCAATAGACTGGAAAGCATTGGCCCAACCGTCAGCCGAAACCAAGAGCCTCAAGCGTGGATACGATGCATTCGCCAGCGACGACGACGAATTTGAATTATTTCAAGACTCCGACGACGATGCATCTTAACTCATTCCTGGTACGAACACCTAAGGTGCACTTAGGCGAAAGATACTTGGTTTTCTGGTGGGGTGATCGGAGGCGGCAAGGCTAATGCGGAAGGAAAATGTCTATGGGCTCGCATTATCAGACGGTTGAGGAGTCGTTAAATTTTTTAAATTTTTTTTCCCATGGGAAAATGCATAGCGAGGTGTTTTGGAGGTGTCTTTCGCTACCACTTGATCTACAAGATCGACGTTAGAATCACAAGCCTCACGACATAGGATTGCTCGCTCAGCGTTTGGAATTATAAAATTAATTGATGCTATTACTGAAACCAGAATGCTCCAACCATGCACCCTTTTCTCTTTTTTCCCTAACGCCCCCTTGCATCATGTAGTGTGCGCCTATGTATGCATGCATGCTATGCCGTTGAGATATCTTTACATTTTCGTAATAAACAGTCATGAGTCATACCGCTCCTCGAGGAGCTTCCAAGGAGTGTTTCTAGAAATCAAAATGACGCCTCATCCATAGCCAAGTGATTCCGGTCGTAACTTCTCACGCGGTGATCGTGATGCTGGCGTTGTGCACCTGGATCTGCGTCATGCCACTAGCCTGCACCGTTTGTCAGCATTTCTATTCTCACCATAACTTTCACTCTTGTTTATAAGAAAAGAGGATAGGAGACCACTTACACCGACGAGATACGGGATCGCAGCGACCAGCTTGTAATCACCGGGCGTGAAACCCTGCGGGACGGAGACCTGGAGGCTGAAGTTGCCCGGCTGCGGGATGTTGTTGGGGAAGAGAGGCGTGTAGCCGATGCGCTGGCCTACGCACACGTACTCGCCGCAGTCCCAGGCCGCGGGCGCCAACCCCCACACGATGCCGAAGTCGTCCCAGTTCTGCACGTAGATGGCCGCCGTCATGCCGACGGTCAGGTTGGCGCCGGCCTTGGCTGTCGCCGGCGCGCTCATGCCCGTTATGTACGCCGAGGAGAACGGCAGCGCGGCGGCCGCGGCGGCGAGGAGGGATCTGATGGCTACCATTTTGGAATCGGCTTAGGTGAGATCTGTCAGGTAGGGTTGACAGGTTGGGTGACAGGTATGATTGAGTTTAATGTTGCGAGTATAGGCGTTAGGTCAGATATATAATCCTTAATGGCGTTAGGGGAAGTCCGATTAGGTTGGGGCTAGAGAGGCGGGAAGACGGAAGGTTTGCTTGCTGCTGCGGATATCCGAGATGCTGGAACAGAAGGTTGTTTGTTTTTGCCGTCTGGGCATCTCAGATGCTTTTATACATGACATATAATAATATCACCAATCCACCCCCCGGGTTGTCGTGGCATCACACGTTTTGTTTGCAGGATGGATGATGATGCATCGGTTCCTCCACTCGGGTTGTTTATCGAAAGGGCCCCAAGAATACGAAGTGATCGACATGCGTACCAGATTAGTTGGTCCCGGCGATCCTGGTAGTTGGGACAGAACAGGCTTGCGGCTCGTCAGGCGTCGGCTCCGCCCAGCTCCCTCACTACTCACTAGCCTATCCGTAGCTCGTAAACTCACAACTCGTAAAATTCGTCCAGCGGGAAAAGCAATAGACTAAAGGGTCCTTACATGATATGTTACTGCGCATATACGGTGTATGTACCTAAATTTCCATACGTTGGAACTAACTAACTACCTACCTACCTGACTGCCTACACATCGAGCCATGCAATCTGGCAATGTGATGACGGGGTGTTGCCGCACTGCCGGGTCGTTATTCGGTGCTGAGCTGAGAGAAGCTGAGCCACTTTATTAACGCTGTATGGCGCATCGTAGAGCACAGACTTTACGAAGCTAACAGCAGACCACAGCGCCCGTTTACCGCCGGATTCATTAAGTTTCGCGCCTGTTTCCATACCGTTGGACGCGCGAGTGAACTAGGGTACACGGCTATCTCGTTAGTAGCTTTCTTGGGTCGGTAATCCGCACAGCATTTACACGTCTAGTCGACGTCATTTCAGGTGTCTAGAATTTCGTAGGGCAAAGTGCCGATAAAAGAGGAGCATATGAGGTTCGGCCAGGGCCTTTTATTACCTAATAAGCATCTGTGGGGTACCATTCATGCGCGAGCAGGGTTGTTTTGCTTGTAACCACGCTAGAAGCCGGCTCGGCTGGTACCTAAAGCGTGGCGGGTTCAGTGCTGTTTTTAGCTGTTTTTAGCATTCCCAACTGCCGGATCTCCCACTGACTTAGGGCTCTCGAAAACTCAACGACGGGCTAACACTGCTCCATAAGACGAGCGTCTAACGGGTATGATAACATCGTCATCATCGTCGGCTCTCGACGCTCCCGGCCGCAGAATTCTTTAGACTCGCACGAGTTAAATCTATCTCAGGAGCTAAGGTAGATAAGGTAGATAAGGTAGATAAGGTAGATAAGGTAGATAAGGTAGATAAGGTAGATAAGGTAGATAGGTACCTAGGTGGGTATCGTCATCAGCATCACAGTTAGTACGATAGCAGAGTCTTCAAAGCAACCCGGACATTGTAGATCTTCACGCTACGGCTTTTACGGCCACTTCTTTCGAAGATCATCACTTGATCATAGCAACAACGAGTCAGGGGAAAGTACCTAGCAAATCTCGAGATAATTCATCTAAGCGGTTGGGAATACGAGAGAAAGCAACGTGACATCGAGCACGAGCCCCAGTAGCTTGATCCAACGTGTCGGCGTATCAGCCGGTAGGGCTGAAGACCGTGTTCGGAGATATACATATGTGGTGGCGGCGCAGTGGTGGCACGGTGGTGAGACCGTGTTCGGTTCTACCACATGACAATATACTCTCCTTTTAATAGAATGGGCGTCAAGTAGTTGGCTCATCCGGATTTATTTCGATGGTTGTGCCAAAGAGTAGATGTTATGGATACCTATTCTTAAGTTCGCATAGCACTTCCGTCTCAATGATGAGATGTGCTTGCGCCAGCCAGTTTAGAAGGAAGTAAGAATTTTTGCGCCTGTTGTTGGTGTTATTATTTATGGGATGGGCAATGGGTTTCTCGTGGCGGCAGGAAGGAAATAATATTAGCTAAGTCTAGACGGTTCCCGCCTCGTGAACTCAACATCATCATCATCATCAAACCAGTTGCTCATACTATCATAACCTTTGTTATCAATGTACAGGACTTATTCACTATGGCCAGTAGGCCTTTAATGTCAGGAGTCCAGTGGCTGAAGCCACCAGGGCTTTACAACCAGGATAAGTTGTGTATATGGACCAGGGACCTGCCCGTGGCCGCTGTTGGATAGGACCCTTCATGCTACAATATAGTTCCTTCTCGTACTTCCACGGTCTGTATCGTGAAACTCTTCAACTATTCAGTTACTACCCATGATCATTTCCCCTTGAACTTCCCATTCTTTGTCACGGCTACACCTAGGAGGCGTTATGTTTTATATTTCGGCATCTAAGCGGCTCTGCCGACAACTACTCATTCATTGCTAACAATAGGCAGTAAACAAACAGCAAATAAAAGAAGGAAATATGAGAGCAAATAGTTTCGATGGTAATGACATTGATATTGATGATGATCCGGTCCCCAGGCTGGTCCTAGACCACAATAAGGATATCCACCTAGGAAATGGTAGGATTTAGTAGCAGTTGTAAAATATTGTAAAAATTCTAATATCATTATATTCTTATATTTATAATATGTCTAAGAGTTACAATAGAAATGACGTTATAAAATATTTATAATTAGGTAACCAACGTAGCCTAGTAAGTAGCTGGTGAGGAACCAGCTTCTATCCTCAACACCACCAAGATCGTCGGTAATTGCAACAACGGAGGTGGCAACCACGGGAATCTCAAAGGTGACCATGAACATCATCACGCCTAATCTAGAACTTGATCAGTGATAGCCCAAAGTGATGCGTTGACCTAGTTTGAGCGAACGTACGAAGTTGAGATAAGCCATAGACTTCGTCCTTGGAGGTAGTTCAAACTGTCGCGGCTGTTTCTTACTTAGTCTACCACGCTACTTAGGTTCGTGTCTCATCTGGCGGCTCGCCCCAACTCACGTCTCACGCCTTGTTACCGGGATGTCCCTAACCATCTCCAGTTGATGGTCCTCGGCGTTCAGTCGCTGCTCATCTCCCATGGTCAAAGGTAAATTCTGCCAAATATTAAGGTATTGCGAAGAGTGACTTGTGTTGTGATATGTATTGCTGAACCAGGTTTAGTGTTGAAGTCTTTTGTTCGCCTACAAGATATGAAAGAAATGCTTGTGTAACCGACGATCGTAAATAATACTTTTATGCAAGGGCAAATTGTCGACTGCCAACAACAGTTCTCTATCGTGATATGCTCGCTACCAACCACTTCTAGGAATAGGTAGCAATCTTATTTTCCTTTCGTGATTTCATAATGCGCGTATCTATCTTAAGGCGAGCTACGGCAGCGGAAAGTGGCGCCCTTAAGGGGCTCAAACGCGGACTCAGTTATTGCAATAACGATTGATGACGAATTAAAAGGAAAATAAAAATATGGACGATAGGTGTTGAGATATAAGATACCATTGATGTACATTACAAAATATACCCAAAATAGATATAATACCTGCCTATTCTGTTATACTTTGAATCTCTCGGCTTTGCCTTCGTCTTCCCATGGGTAAAGATTTGAACTGTTCGCGTCGTGAAGACATGCACAAGTCTATCGACATGGTAATTGACGATGGTTTGAAGACACATTGAGATTTATGCACGAACCTAGGTGCTATGTAAATCGACAGACAGTCATGAAGCGGATCGATGGCACCAGTCACATCTAATGTAGGCTATAGGTATAGTCTAGTATTCTAATTGTGGCGGCACCTTGGAAGACAATTAGGTTCCCCGTCAGCAGCCCATGCTCAAGTTATCGCAGTTCTTAGCATGTTGTCTAAGTGAAAAGGTATCTATGTTCTTCTTAGCGCTCCGAAAGTGTCAGACGTCGACGGCGGACCAAGTCGCATAAACCGCCAAAAACGTCGCCTTTAATCAACCGATGAAATTAAATAGCCGAGTCACAAAGCTACATAGGTACCTTATGTAGGTGACGTCCGCTGTGGCCCCCAAACTGTGGTCACCGCTGCATCAGTTACATATGTACCTAAGACAAGTACGTGCTTATTGGAGATCAGATGGTCTCCGCCTCCGCCTCTTCTGTACATATTTGCATCTGTACATCAAGCTACATGTATCGTTGGCGTGAATACCTACATGTAGAACTAAGTATTTACCTAGGTATGTACTCTCTCCTAAGACTTCGTTTCGGTCAGCTTCTTCATTAGTACCCGTGACGTATCAGTACGAGAACGGAACGTGCAGTAATGAGTTCTTAGGTACGACCAATAAAAAAGAACTCGAATTGCCTGCATGCATGTGTGTCCCGTGACTTTAAAGCTACCTAACTGATATGCAAGCATACAATAGCTGGCACCAATGAGTGGTGAGTAAAAGTGCCTAGGGTGCACGAAACGGCTAGCTACCTACTACTGTGTTATTATCATGCATAAGCCTCGTTCCAATCTTACACCAACATGGCTGCATGGACAGAAAAAATCTAGCTTTGTCCCCTTTCCTTTTGTTAGTATCCGTATGAAGTTTACTAATTAACCAATAATGTTGTTACGTATGAGTTTGAACAGAGGTCAAGCCTACCGTATCAACGTTACAGCTGATATAATATCCAACTTTTTCTGCACACGATGCATAGGTAGGTTGGTAGGTAGGTAGGTTCCTAGGTAGGCTCTATTGTCTTGACTGTCACACGTAATGCACCACTGCTAAATCAGCCTACTCAGTTAATGAGTCATTTTGATAGGCATTGGGTTGCACGGCGCTTGAGCCCCTCTCTTCGTAAATTCTGATTACACATCTTGCTACCGACGCCTATGAATATCACTTGCACATTAGCTCGCAGCCTTTCCCTTTCAAATACATATGCCTCTAGATTCTTGCTCGTCATCTTTCAACAATTGCATCTAGAAAGCTCAACATTGATTCCAGAGCTAAATCCGACTTTTCATAAGTTCCATCATCTGACATTATAACTAAATTATCTAGATCATTGGCACCTAACTGAAAACATCATTCTTCGCAATGGCATCCCCTGCAATAAGTCAATGCACCTATCGGCTCTCCGAGGTACCTTCGGACGTTAGTATTGATGAAATCAAGCTTTTATTTCCCCCTGAAGATCGAGCTTTGATACAATTCACTTCGAAGGCGTCGTCACTCTACAGTACCTCCTACGTGGTCACCATCACTTTTTCTAGACAGCCCTCATCTATCCGTTCCATAAATGCTCAATCAAGGTCTTTGAGTCTTAGAGATCTCCTTGTAGATTTAGATCCGAGATTTATTGATACTGTAGTCGACTCGCACTTCTTGGGTCTGACGCCTTTGAATGATGTAGCTGACGAGGAGCAGGCCGTTGAGTAAGCCTAAGTGGGAAGAAGAAAATGAGTGTCAATAGACTGATTTGGTTTGAACAGTGTCGTGGCCGTCTCCGGTCTTGCTGGCAGACCATTTGGCTCTTGGCAAGCCGACGACGGGTCGATGTGGCTTCGCAACCACCTAGTCCTTGACATCCCGAATATTAGAGTGTTACTATTTGGATATTCATCAAAAGTCGTAAAAAGCGATTCCAGCGCCACTCTCAAAGATTTCACAGAGGATCTCCTCAGAGCCTTGGAGAGTAGTCGACCATTTGACAGTATACAGAGAGTACGTATATGATTACCTAGCTTATATCATGTCGAGATAGTTCGCTTACTTGACTAGAGGAGGCCGTTGGTATTAATAGGACATAGCTTGGGTGGAATTATCATTAAAGATGTACGAGACTCTAGTTTACGCTAATGTGTATCTCACTCTCACACAACACACCTAGGCATGGGTTCGTTGCTCCGAAACCGATAGTTCATTCCGAAGAGACCTACGACGTGCTCTGTTTGGTATCGTCTTTTTCGGAACCCCACACGAAGGCATGGAGGTCTCGAATCTTATTGCGGCAGCTGAAGGCAATCCAGCCGAAATACTTACCCGAGACCTTGCCCCTGGCTCTTCAACCACTAGGCTCCTCAAGGAGCGCTTCGCAAAATCAATCAGAGAGTTAAAAGTGCTGAGCTGTTATGAGTTGCGAAGTACCCCTACACTTATAAAGCTCCCGGACGGAACTTATGATAGAACCGGGGAAAAGAAGCTGATGGTCCCTGAACACTCGGCGTGTCTGTTCTGGCCTGACGATGTGGAAACCAGGATCCCAATTGACGAAAACCACTCGATGATAGGGAAGCTCTCGGCGAGGGTCGAGAGTAAGTATCACATCATCAAAACCGAGATTACAAGTATGGTCCACGATGCGCGGAAGCAAGTAGCGAACCGATTCCTGCGGGAAGACGTATTAGTCGCTCTCAGGGGCATCTATGAGGCTATGACATTCGTCTATAGTAAGGCTCAATCAACGGCGGACATTAAGCCCTATTCGGAAGATATTCAGCGCAATATCATTGATATTGATGCGCTAAGGAATATGCTGTTCGAGGAGCAAATTGGAAGTGTCTTCCTAGGACCGCATGCATCTCTGTCCTTCACAAGTCGTATTGGAGACATGATCCAGGATTTCAGGGGCTCACTTTTGGAATACGAAAACCTAGCCTCCAAGACTAGCCCTGGCCGTCAAGTGCGCTACCTGTCAACACCACCAAGCACCTCAACTAATTTGAATTCCAAGTCGTTTTCGGGGAGACATGCTCGATTATTCCAGCCGAGCTCAATTCAGAAGATAGTCGAAACATGCCGCAATCTCACCCAAGCGCTGAAACAGACCTTCTCATTATCAATGCTTACAGAGAGCAAAGAAGTGGACTGGGAAGCTTTCGAGCAACGCCCTGTGTCGAGACAATTGGGGTTAGGCCAGGTTGCTCGACAGCAAGCTATCATGCGGAGCAAGATAATAGAGCCGTCCCAAGCGCTCCCAGGCACCATTCATATCGACAATACTAAGGCTTCGAGCAGCTCTTTGACAATCGGTCAATATCAGAGTTCTGACTCGACGGCGGCGCATTCTGTTATTGTGGAATATAAACAGTACACGCGCCGAGTCGGCCGCGTAGCTAATGACGGCCAAGAAGTCTTCGCCACCAAAGAGCTGGCTCGAAAGCTTGCCACGGCCATTGGCCAGGCCGCTTTCGCGGCAACAAGCAATGAAACAGGCTTTGGTCCTATGGCAGGACCTTTTCAGTGGTTCGGATATGTAGACGAGGTTGCATCGGGAAGACTGGCATTTCTTTACGAGATCCCGCACGGCTATTTACAGGATGACGGTACCTTGAGTCCAGGCGTGCGGACCCTCAGGGATTACATTAAGAAGGATATCGCCAAAATACCCCTCGAACAAAGGTTTAGTCTTGCATCAAGTATTAGCATGGCAATACTTAATCTTCACATTCTAGGATGGGTGCATAAAAGTATCCGTTCGGAGAATGTTGTTTTGTTCCCAAGGAGCAGCGGGGCTAGGGATGTTTCGGCGGCCTCGTTGGGTGGAATCCAACACAGTTACGACGTGTATATCAAAGGATTTGAGTATTCCCGAGAGGCGTTGGCTCGATCGGATGCACTTGATGCCTCAGACAAGAGTAATCTTTATCGTCACCCAGATCGCCAAGGGTTGCCAATGCATTTTACAAAAGAATACGACTTGTATGCCGTAGGGTTAGTTCTCCTCGAGCTCGGCACAGGCTCGACACTCGACGTCTGGGCTGATGGTCTTCGGAAGAAACTAAGATCCAGCCACGAGGAACTTGAAGCGGAAACCTATAGAGGTGGTTTCTTACGGATTGCAAAGACCACGTTGCCCAGATCCATGGGAAGCAGCTATGCAAAGGCAGTTGTTAGATGTATTGAGGGCGATTTCGACGTGCACCAAGATGATAAAGAGCAAACACAGCTAGGCCTATCATTCCAGCAACTGATTGTTGACGAGGTATCCAGGGGACTCAAGCTATAACTAGGTGTAGATAGGTTGACTTATCTATCATCTAAGTCATATAGCACTTTCCACTCGCTGTAGTACGGCTGATCTTCTCGAACAAACCAATATACCTCATAATTCTCAACAAAATCTGCATCATCGAATCTTGGTCCACCAGCAAATTGGTTGCCGCTTCTCCTGGCACCCGCTTCATGCAGTAGTTGAATGATCCTCGGTGCCGCAAAGTACGATTTACCTGTTGAGCAGTCAGTTTTGTGGGCATACTAGGTGGGTAGTTACACGGCTGTGGATGTCATTACGGAAACTTAGGAGACTCGATGCTGATTCGCAGGAATCGACACGTTAGTATGGGTCCGAGTAAGGACACGGTGGGACCGACGAACCAAGTTCATTATCAAAAGCTTCGTACTCGAAAAGGTCCTTCGATATGTGTTGTATATCGGTGGGCGGTTTCCTTGTGTTGTGGTCCGCCCATTGCTTGAGAAGCCTCATGCGTTGATGATTTCCAACATGTAGCGCAATGTCGAGAGTTGTGTATCCACCGTTCGTTGTTAGGGTTAGGTCTGCCTCGAGGGCCAAGCTATAGGCAACACATTCCTCGTAGCCGTTGTCGACCATATTCATGAGGGCTGTCCGCCCATCTTTTGATGATCTAGACTCATTCAGGCTGGCACGCATTGCCTGCCGATCCAAACCAGAGTAATGCTGTTCCAACTTTTGAAGAAGGGGCCTGTCGCCAATGGAGTCATTTTTGCTCAGATGCCATATCAAATCACAGTTATCCTCATCGCGAGCTCCGGGGTTTGCCCCTAGATCTACAAGTATCGTTGTGAGACTGGCTGCATACACGTGCTGCCTGCCTCGACCCCTCGCGGCTTTAAGGAGTGGCGTCTCTTGAAACTCATTTCTGGCGTCAATGTCCACCGGCGGTCTGGTGCGATATAGCAGCACTCGAATGACACGCTCTATATTCTCTATATCTTCATGTCCACCAAGTGCATTGTGAATGACAGAATTTCCGAACTCATCCCGCGCATCGCAGTTCTTTGTATGATCAATCAACGCCTCTAACGCATGCATATAAGTCTCTGGGTAAGCAAGTTGGTCGTGGTCAATCCTTGTCCACGCATGTAGAGGTATGTAACTGAGCTCATCTGCAAGATCAGGGTCTGCCCCGGCACCGAGCAATGCAAGCACGGCTGTACTGTCCCTATGGTCGGCCGCATCCGTTAGGGGGGTGTTGGGAACCGGGCGGTTTCTGCGTTGATCCAGCCTACCCCCAGCTCCTAGAATACTCACCACGCACATCCGTACTTTTTCTATACTGTCCTGACAGGAGCCATGATGGAGCCATCTATCGAGCGATCTCGAAGTGCGAATGCTAGAAGGCATAGAGTAATCAGAGCGAGCGAGCATGTGGAGGGCTGTGTATCCCTGATCAGCCTGTCTGTTGGGGTCCGCGCCGTTATCAAGTAGGAATGATACCATGGTTGAATTGGCAAAGTAAGCTGCTAGAGCTAAAGGGGTGAATGCTCTGACAGCATCCAGTGTATCTGGCTCATCGACTTGAGCCCCAAACATCAATAAGACACGAGCAGTCCGAATAGAACCGACATGGCATGCCCAATGCAAGGGGGTACCATGAGGCCATTGGAAAGGGTAATGCTCAAACTCGATGGCTTTTCTATCAGTTCCGTTCTTCGTAATTCTGGTCCTTGCAGATATGCTTGCACCATGTTGAACAAGGACATTGGCTATCTCATGCCTTTCATCTTCTTCAAACTGGAATAACCAATGGAGGCAAGTGATTTCGGCAGCACCAACAGCAACAGAGGGATTAGCGTCGAATTGTATCAATATTCGTACTGCTTCACTATGACCCGAGAGACACGCTTTATAAAGGGGCGTTTCTCCTTCCGCATTCGTGCCATTCATTTGCGCATAACTATTCTCGGCCAAGTAGCGTATGACATCTACTCTACCGAGCATGGAGGCGATATGCAATAAAGTGTTTTGCCGCTCATCAATAATCATATTCTGGGTCTTCACAGCTGGGAGGCGTACCAGCTCTATCAAATCCAAACTCTGTAAGAGTTCTAATGGTACGGTCAAAGATTCTTCATCCACAATGGAAGGGCCTTCCCCGATATTTCTGTCGTGACATCGGATTGCCTCCTTGTTATACCCACCCGTCTCTCGGTGTTTCGCTTTGGCCTCTTTAGATCGCCACGGATTAATCGCATCTAATTGAGTTGCTGCCATCCATGATCCTGAAGAACTTGCATTAAATAGATAGGTTTCGAAGGTTGATTGTAGATTCACAGCTTCCTGTGGTCGAATAGCAGCACAAACCCGGGGAAACATCGCTTGCGCCACAAAAGGGTTTGATTCCCTGGACGCAGCAGCTTCAAGGTATTCATACACTTTATCTTGATACCCAGGTGGTTTATCGATACTTATACTCATTGCCATCCCAAGCAGAGTGTTGGTTGAGAATTGCCAATAATGATCTTCGAGGTGAGAAGCTTGGTAGTCCCTCTGCAATTGCCGCAGTAAAAACTTATCAAGCCTAGACCAGTATGAATAATTTCGTGACACCAGGCTAGACCCGGTCGCTATGGAATTCCGAAGTTGAGTTTCTGTGTTTACAACGATCCTACGATATGTTAGGGAGTTCGGAATCAGCTAGTAGGAATAAACTTACCAGTCTCTGTAGGCTTTGCTGTCATCGGCTAGCGATTGGGTGGAAACGAAGTCGCGACTTGACGGCTCCAAACTGAGAAATTGCTGACATAACTGCCTACAATATTTCGCAACAACCATCTGCTCGGGTGCAGACATATAGTTATTAGACTCTTCCCCAAAATCTAAGGTTCCTTCTAACATCTTCTTAATATCGGGATAAGTGCCCGGTTGCTCATGTCGAGTGATGACTGCAAGTGGTGAACGACCATCGAAGACCATTGTTGATAAGGCGACGAGCCCGTAGGAATAGCTGTCGCATTTGAAAAGTAAATCTGATGATACGGGAAGCGTGATGCTCTCTGCAGGCATACAAGTCTCGGGGGGCTTCCAGCCATGAGTAGCTCGATACCTGGAATATGATAAATCTTGATCTTTCTCGATTACGACGCAAAGACCAAAATCATTTAACTTGGCTACAATTGGCACTTGCTTGTCGGAATGGTTGAAAACGAGAACATTGGCCGATTTCAGGTCTCCATGGACTATTCCACACTCACGTAAGCACTCCAGTCCCGATGCGATATCTAGACATATATGATATTTCACAGATAAAGGAACTTTTTCGAGGCCTATTTGCTCTGGGTCCCTGAGCAGGTCCTGAAGCGAACACTTAGCTCCTTCGACAGCCAGAACAGGTAGCGGGGTATTCGGCATCCAGGTTGAATAGTCGTATGCCCATGCATTGAGTTTCACGACATTAGGGTGTCCGCGGATTCTTTGACTGCATAGTGCGCGTACCTCCAGCTCTAGCGTCTTGAGATTACGCCGTAGTTCATCCTGGGATTCATCGGGGTCAAACATCGAAGGATGGACTCGCTTGAAGACCTCTCCTATATGACTCCGATAGACATTGAACTGGGCTCCCGACCCGATCTTTTCGTAGAACGTTATGTTTTCCAGCGTTTGAGTGCTAAGATGACGAGGGCCCGGTATATCATATCTCTGCATCAGCGCCACGAATTGAGACACCGACGTAAGATTTCGCACGGTGTGTCCATTCTGGACCCGGAAGGCTGACTCGGAAAAGGGATTTTCTGAAGAACTGGTCAAGCGAATAGAGCTGCAGCTATCGAATGCCATTTCGGATGCCACTCTGAATGGTTGGACTTACAGGTTGTGAGATGGTGGAGTTAGAATTCAAACTGAAGAATATTTCGGTGAAGATGACCCCTCGCCAAAGCTTACGTGATTCATCATCGGGGCTTAAATTTTCTGACTCCGTTGGCTACACGAAGCTGAAGGATTCAGGGGCACGCGCCTCGGAATTGGCGAATTACGAACCGAACGCATTGTTTTCCTTTACACAGCCTAGGCAGAGTGGTGGCGGCTTCCTTGAGACGGTTTCACGATAATAATAGCTATGAGGCAAATCCAGGGGCATATGTCGCCTGGAAGTGTGCCCAGGCAACTAATAGTTCGCTTGTTAGGTCTACGTCTGCTTGGTTCTGAGGGCTCCAAGGTGACGAATCCACGATGGGAGTCTTACAAAACCAGCACTGGAATAGTGCGAGAGCCGAAGGAGAGGCAGCACTAGTACCCGCCCATCTCGTTCGTCTACACAGAAAACGAGGATCTCTCGTCAAGTTTATTCTATCATGTCGCTACAAACGGAGAATGATGGCCAGTCCGAGAAAGAACACCATGCAAGATATACAACTATTAACGAAACTATCCAGGAAATCCAAATCATCGAGGCATCCTCCTCGCGCAGTCGCGCGCATCAGGCCATGCGTGCATTAACCCCGTTTATTAGCTTTGTTGAGAGATATTCACCAGCAGTCGATAGCATGGTCCAGTTTGATCCGAAGCCTTCATGTTTGATTTGGGGGAGTCTTAGAGTTATACTTAGGGTACCTAATTCCAGCTTAAGACCAAGTATTCCATTTAACCTCCATACTAATACAGTAAGCAGATAGCCCGATCTATCAAGTTTTACTATGATGGCTTATTCCGGATGATTGAACGGCTTGGAAATCGGCTTTCAATTTTCAATAAGTATCATGAGTTATTCGGCGACTCCGAGGAATTTCACACCACACTATCAGAAGCCTACGTTGATGCACTCGAGTTCCTGAACGCGGCAAAATGTGCGATGTCTAATAACGGCAAGTTACTGATAAAATACTAGCAAGACAACCAACTAATCCATTTGATTAAGGCCACCTTCTGCTATGGCTTCGAAGGGCTTGGAAAAACTTTGAGAGCGAGTTCAAGGAAATTGATGATCGTCTTTCACGCAGATGCCAGCACCTAGAATCCTTAACAACACTTATTCACCGAGACCGACTCCATAGCGATGTCAAGAAGCAAGAAGACTTTCGAGAACGGACTACTGAGATCCTAACTTCTCTGACCAAATGTCCACCACCTCGCTGCGCACAGGGTAGGAATGAAACACATACTCTTTACTCCTTAGTATTGCCCACGCTAGTACAAAATGCTAATAGAACCAATTTCCAGAGTCATACCAAGAGATAATGGCCTGGCTTTCACCAATTGATTGGTCTGAGGATCTTTTAAGAATTCGAAGGAAGCGCTCGCCAAATAGTTGCAGATGGTTGACTGATCACAGCTTCTTCCATGATTGGACCACATCAACAATTCCAGATTCATCTATCGGTTGGGTGTATGGAAGAGCCGGAGTCGGTAAGACAGTCGCTAGCTCTGCGGCCATTGAGACTTTGCAAAATATTACTTCGTCGAAAGAGGATCCTGGTGTTATTCTGTATTTCTTCTTCAGTGGCGCCGACGATCGAAGGATGACGACCTTACAGATGTATCAAACAATCATCTCTCAACTTCTCTCACAGGCGAGACCCTCCCTACTACCTCTTCAGCCTATCTTTGAAGTCGCAAAGAAATATGGAAGGTCACACTTGACATGGGCTGACGACCCTGTTTCAATATTACGACAGCTACTGGCCATACCGAGCGAAACATTTCTCATCGTGGACGCAATAGATGAATGCGAGGATGTCGAATCGTTTCTTCCTGACTTTCTTGATGTTGTCAGATCCGCTCCTGGATGCCGTACCTTGCTTCTCAGCAGAGACATCCCAGCTCTACGTCGGATTCTTGAGACAAGACCCCGGATAAGGATTACACCAACATTAACGAAAGAGTGTATTGATGAATACATCACCAACGCTATCAACGAAGTCATTGTAGAAGACGATGTCATACGGGCTGATATTCTACAACAGGTCTCAAACAGGACGCAGGGGATGTTCCTTTGGGCAAGCCTCATGATTCAGGAGCTGAAGGATGCAATATCTCCCGAAGACATGACAGCGATCCTCAACGAATCGCCGCCGGTACTAAATAGCATGTATAGAATGGCAACACGGAAGATGGAACAGCTACCGTCCAAGAGGCGACAGTTAGCCAAAAGGATCCTGAGTAGAGCAGTTTGTAGTGTTCGTCCACTGACATGGAAAGAACTCCAAACCTGTCTAGCTTTCGATTCGACACTTACATCAACAAGGCAACGAAGTCTAAGTAGGACTCTCCCTTACAAATCCATTGTCCTGAAGCTCTGCTCCCCTTTTATCGAACATCACCTCGAAACTGACACTTTCCGTCTGTCTCACATGTCAGTACATCAGTATCTCACAGCCACCGAAGAAGCCGAAAAAGACCAATTCTGTGTTGCACCAGAAGATGCCCATCGGGACATGGCCGCAGTATGTCTAGAGTACTTGATTCAACCCGAGGTGCATATAAACAACAATCTAGAACCTGAAGAATTCCCATTCACCGAATATGCGACATCAAACTGGTGTCACCATCTCATAAAGTCCAAACCGGACATACACCTTCACGACCAGGCAGTTTATTTTTTGTCCTCCAAGGACAGGCGACAGGCTTGGCTTTCAAGATGGATCTTGCTCGAAAAATCAGCATTTCCATTGCAGCAGATTCTTAGGCTAATTCACGAGGTGGGTCAGTGGCTGTCTTCAGTTGGCCCTGACGTTCGATCTCATTTTGACGAGCATGGGGATGCTTTGGACATCCTAGTAGCTTTCAGCCTTTCGCGGATCCAAGACCCCCAGGGCGAATTAAGTGTCAAAGCAGTCGCATCCAAGAGAATCGGACAATTCGAACGGATGATGGTTATCAGGGAACTAGCTAGGGAGTACACGATTGCAGGTCGAATTGGAGATGGCGTCAACCACGTCAAAACACAACTCTCTCAGATGGACGCTTTGAGCATTCCGCCAGTCGAATCTGTCTGGCTTCATAGCAGCCTTGGTCTTCTTTACGACCAGCAGGGAGAAGTCGATTTAGCATTATCAACACAGCAAAAAGCTCTATCAATCCTATTGTCGTCACCCTCTCATGATGAATTCGAAGCCGCGCAGATCACGAATGAGCTAGGGCGTTTATATCGTCATCAGCGTAAATACAAAGAGTCCGAGGAGATGCACCTAAAGGCATTGACCTCGCTTCGGCAGCTGTTTCCAGCCACCGATTTCCAGACCACACTCACCTTAAACACACTAGCGCGATGCTATAGGCAGCAGGGCCGTTTGGAGGAGGCTCTAGCCTTCCATAACGAGGCCATTGCTGTCCAGAAGACTGTGCTAGGATTGGAGCATCCCCATACGCTGTGGGTTCTCAGCGACATAGCAAAATGTCACCGTGACCAGGGCGATATGGCAAAGGCGTGCGAGCTACAAGAAGAATCAGTAAGACTACGCGAGAAAGTCCTTGGTCCCACACACCACGACACTCTGTGGGCATTGAATGATCTCGCCGTCATGTATGAAAAAGACGGGCGCGTCGACGAATCATTCCAAATCCATTCTAAGGCGTTGGATGGGCAGAAAGACACACTGGGAGTTGATCACAAGGCAACCGTCTGGACTGCCCAGGCTATCGAGAACTTGCAGCATAGGAGGCGTTAGTCCCTGGCTTGACGTTCAATTAGATCCTTCATAGATTACCCTTTTACTATATACTAGTTGGCTAAGGGTAGGTTTATATTTAGATAACTCACGGGGCATTTAATGCTACCTGGTTTCTTAATAGTTTGCTACAAGCGCTATCAATCCGCCTCGATCCAACTGCGGGGACAGACCGACGTTCTAACGTCCAATTTATGTGCATAAACATGCCAAATAAACGGCATTTTTTGACGGTGGAACTACCCAACGAGGATCCAATAGAATGAAGATTATCCGAGTTGGCGATACATTCCCGTTATGTTTACGTCGGTGTTGAGTTAAAAGGGGTACTCGGTTTAGAAGGTATTTCTAGCCAAACCATTGACAGTCAAACGAAAGTCGGTCTTATGCTCGGACTGAACATGCGAAGCGCGGTCGGTTAGATACCTAACCTGGCTAATCAATTCATGAGGAAATCCACCTCGTCACGATGCGAACATGGAAGCACGAGAAGGAACTATGTTGTGGCACGAAGGGCCCTATCTACGAGCTAGCGGCCACGGCCGAGTCCAAGGTCCAAATGCACGATCCTGGCCGTGAAACGCCTGGTGGCTTCAGTCACTAGAGTCCTAACAATCGCTGTAAATGGGGGAGGGGATGTCGTTTGGAAATGGTATACATATTACACATTTTGTGGTATTATTCTACTTCCGAGCAGTGAAACCCCATGTTGAATAGGGGAAACTGCCTCCTGGACTGACAAATGATGACCTGTCAAGTCATAGACTTGGGTAGAGCGAAGCCATGGTTGGATTAGACTAGACCGAAGGACTTAACCTTTATAAAGGCTAAACGGACACTTCTCAAAATATTGCGAATACGTTGCCACTTCAATACATTGTAGATTCATGTACTATGTAGCTCAAGGTTTCAATTTGAATTTATGTTATTTAATTTCACTTTTTGAAGTAACTTGTGGTAAGTAGATAATGTGACAGAAATACCCAAATTAAAATCATAAATGGTAAGTGAGGGCTAGATTTAATAATAAAAACAACAACAGAAGAAAAAAAGGATATCCTATACAACTGGTGTTAGTAGCTTGTTCCATTATGAGATTTGGGGGAAATATTGAATATGTAGCTAGTCAGATAAAATGGGAAGGAATTGGGTAATCATAGCACATCAGAGGATGTAGAAGGTTGTTTGTAATCATACTAGGAATTGGGAATTCTTTTTTTGCTTTGGGGTGGGATCGAACCCAGGGTTGTAGAACTTACCATAATTGTTTTACCACTAAGCCGCAGCCTCTTTCTGTGGTACTGTTAGAACTTGCTATTATTAATTATATGTGTATCCAACCAAGGAGAGGTTGCTGGCGAGACCAGAGGCAACGGTTGGGGTATCTCGACGGCCAGTGAAAAGAGGGCGAGTGTTGTTACGATATCTTCGAAAGCTTGGCCTGTACTCACGACAGCTGTGTTCGTAGGTGTTCCTAGGGGTAATATTAGGTGAGATTACGTTCAGATCCAATATACACGAGGAGTCATTAGACTCCTCATTAAGGTCTTTTACTATCCTCCTCCTCTTCGTTGTCGTTTCAACGAAAAACGAATATGAAGACGATAAGCTAACACTTAATGAAAGTCAAGAACAGATGCGTTGCCTTTGTGCCCTAGGAAGGTGGCCACATATGCAGAAATTATTTCTTTAACTTAGCTGTGAAAGGTGTTCTGGCAATAAGAGAAGCTCTGAGAAAAGATGGATGGTAAATCCTTACTCGTATGCTTTCTTATAAGTATTTGGCTGTTGTCACCTATCTGAATATGCTGCGGCCATATGTATAGCATGGCTGCACCAATCATCAAGAGGGAATCAATTGCTTACCGATGCAATCTAGAGTGACAATGGATGGGCAAGTCAAAGGAGAAGTGTGGCACGTGACAGGAGAATAGGGGCTAGAGCCAACAACCAAGCTTTCACTTCTCTTCTAAAGCCATGGTAGATGAGGATAGACTTCATCAAACAATTGGAAGGCAATGTAGAAAAGAATATCAAGAAATAATTTGACTCCGGCACGGGGAATCGAAGCCCGAGCTCCTCGGCGAGAACGAAGTATGTTAGCCATTACACTATACCGGTTACTCTAGTCGGTCCATATGGAGGTATATTAAATTGAGCTCAGTTTTACCATCATATGCTAATTGTCAAACAGTTTGGGACCCCTTTAAACAAACCAGAAAGCTTGATGTTACACCTTGCTACCTAGGTACCTAGGTACGTAGTGGATGTATTCATTATCATATTTGAACGAAAGCTGACCACGGAATAGAATTATGTACTTTGTGTGTTATCTTACACCTTATTATATCTGTTCTTCTCTTGGACTGTCATTATTACACTTGCTTGGAACCCATTACTTGTGATTGCCATTAGCTGGTTATCCTGTTCCATGGAAGTGCGCAAACTTGTCACCAATCAGTTTTCCTGGACCCTTAGTGTCGAACTATCAAAGGTTAAATTCTTCAATATAGTATTAAATCCTCACAACTATGTCTCTTTGAGTTATGACAGCATCTCATGCCTCCAATACTGCGGCTGGTGTTCCGTTATCCTGTGGTCCCCATCTACTTCCGCCATAGGCACGCCCCCAAGCTCCTGCGACTGATGGGTAGACCCCACGGCGCTGTAGGCTGGGTACGAAGCCCCCGTGCCGCCGTCCGATTGACTCGGGGCGGGTGGCATCCTTATATCTCTTTTCTTCAGCCATCTCCGGATGAAGAAGCCCACGGACGCCACCACGACTGCGACGGTTCCTAGGGTCGTTCCCACGGCTATACCGGCGATTGCCCCTGCGCTCATCGATGTGCTGGTACTACCTGGAGCTGCGGCACTTTGGGCTGAAGGAGGAGGAGTCGAAGTGCTACTCGACGGGGAGGATGTCGCAGTAGTAGATGAAGTTGACGCAATTAACGACGACGACGACGACGACGACGACGACAACGTTGTAGTGGACGTGGACGTGGACGTGGACACAGAAGCAGTCTGGGCCTCTACGCCATATATGTAGAAGTAATGCGACGTAAAAGAGTACTCGTCAGTACCAACCGTGAAGTAGAACGCATTATTGATCGTCGGGTCTAGTCCCATGTACGAGACGGTCCAATGTAGTCCCTGTAGATTCGTGTTCTCTATTTCGAGTCTGAGATTAGTTAACCAGGACCATAACCGCTATGTAAGCTGACGTACGTAGTATAACCGCGCTCGATCCGCCGACCATGTCGCCTGGTTTGTTGTCTTGAGTTATCGTGAGTTTTGCGCCGGTGAAGTTCATGGACCACGCTAGCTGTACGGTCGCTCCGATGTTGTATGTTGGGTTTTCGCTGTAGTCCTTAGTGGGACCAGGGCTTGGGGGAGTTTGGAACACATTGGTTTCTGCCGCTATACTTTCTACATATACAAGAAACACGAAGATCAATGGAAGAAACATGATGTATCACGGCCCGCAGCGCATGAAATCTAGTCAGCACGCCGTATTGAAACAGAATATGGCCATAGGCTAGAAATTCATGTTCTCTTGAGAAACAGCCAAGAAGGTTGCAGTAACAAGAGAGTCCCCAAGTCGAGGAAGCCACCTCGAGCTCATCATACCTACTCTCACCAAGTGCCTAGAGCCTCGTTCTACGCCCCCGCCAGCCTAACTCCCGATATTGGTAAGATGAAGGATCTCAGTCCTAGACTCTGCATTTGGATTTGGAGTACCTTCAGAAGTAAGTGACTTCCTGCTATTACTGTAGGGCCAATTGAATTAAAAGGTCGTTTCAAACCTGCTGCGACCCAATCCTTTGGCTGCAGGTGCGGGAGTGATGGAGCACACCATTGGGTACCATCCCAACACCATTTTGACAAGGTTAGATAAAACCATCATTATAGACGCGATGTTAAGCGAGCGACGCATATACCCATGTACTTACTGTAGATGACTTAAGAACTAATGAGGAATCTTATTGTAGCTTGACGCTCTTCGAAATATATATAAAATGATGGATATCTATAGGTACCTAGGTAGGTAGGTAATAAGAGTACACACAAAGTAAGCCCTTAACTTCGACGCCTCTTTATCCCAGCCGGAACATCATAGCATTGATCACCATGAATGCTCCCGCGACCCAAGTGCCATCTATTGGCCCATCTATTTGTCGTTCTCGACAAGAATGCCGCCCTGGGCCTTCTCCGCATCGGTCGTGACCGAGGCGGAGCCGGACCTGTTCTCGCGGTGCTCCGTGGGGAGCGCGTGCGCCTTGTGCTCGTCGGTCTCCTCGTACGCGATGAGCAGCTCGCCGTTCTTACCGTAGCGACGGGGCTCCTTGTCGGCGATGTGCACGACGTTGAACCAGCCCTTGCCGCCGTGCACCTTGTGGAAGATGGAGTCCATCTCCTCGAGCGAGCGGTACGCCGTCTCCGGGAAGAAGAAGTACACCGCCGGCACCATGAACGCGTTGATGGCCGCGAAGATGATGTAGGTCTGGTACCCGATGCTGTTGAACGCCACCGGCGTGATCATGACTACCATGAAGTTGAAGATCCAGTTCGACGACGTCGACAGGGCGTTCGCGGGTGCCCGGATTCGGAGAGACGTGATCTCGGCTGGGTACAACCAGGCTGTGGAACAAGAGGAGTTAGCACACGCAAATTTGAGCAAATATTTCCGAGCAAACATTATGCAGTTTGGCCGAAATGCATGACGCAACTTTGGCTTCTGGTAGGATCTCGATGATGTGCAGGAGGGGGAAGGTAGGTATGTAGTGTAACATGAAAACGAAAACAGAAAGAGGAAAGAGGAACGTACTCATTCCTAGCCAACCGATCGCGAAGAACGTGTTGAAAATAAACAGGAAGGCGACAGCAGCGACCTGGGCGTGGCTGTTGGTAGGGTCGGAGTTTACACCCGCCAGAATAGCCATACTCATAGCCTGGCCGGCGGCACCGAAGAGCATGAGCTTTCGGCGACCGACGCGCTCGACGAGGAATACGGCAGGCCACGAAGCGATGAAGTATTCCGTGCCGTTGATAGCGGCAAGGAGTCGGGCCATGAAATCACTCATGCCGAGTCCGCTATAGATCACAGGAGCGTAGTACGTAATCAGATTAATGCCTGAAACCTGCTGGAACATCTGGTTGACGACTGCGAGCATTGTTCGGTGGAAATTTCTATTACATAGAATTAGCACTTTGGATGCCTAGTTGGTTCGATGGATTAGTATGAAAACGTTATACGTACCGATCCTTATCCATGGTGAACAGGTCAGCAAAGGTGCCCTTCGACATCTCCTCGACGGTCTCCTTGATGGCAAGAAACTCGTTGACGACCTCCTTGTCATCGACCGGGACGTCCGCCAACGCGGCGAGAACTTCCCGGGCATCGTCCTCGCGGTTCTTGAGAATCAGCCATCGAGGGGACTCGGGAAGGTTCCAGATGGAGCCGAGGATGAACAAGCAAAAGACGATCTGGAAGGCGAGAGGGAATCGCCATGCGACGCTACTCTCGATAAAGCTGAAGCCAAGGTCGATCCAGTAGCTTACCATGATACCGCAAGTGATCAGAGCACCTTCTATCATGACCAGTTTACCACGCTTGTGGGCACGCGATGTCTCGGATTGCCACGTGGGGACGGTTGAGGTGTTGCCTCCATTTCCGAAACCAGTGATAACACGGCCAATGATGAAGTGAGGGAGCGTGGTAGCACTGGCCTGTAAGATAGCGCCGATAATCATGATGGAGGTACCGAGTAGTATCATACGCTTACGACCGAGCGGATTGGAGATGAAAATAGTAGTGACAGCGCCGACAAAGCATCCTAGGTTATATGCCGCAACGGCAATTCCCTGTGTGGTTGATCTCGTTCCCGCTTCTACACTGTCTATACCCGCAGCCTTTGGATTTATACCTGGGAAATCTTCAAGGAATTGGTGCATCGTGAGAATGCCACCCATTACACCCTGATCTAGCACATGTTAGGCTTCTTGATTTGTTTATTAGCAACATGTTGGAGGTGAAGTACCGTATCCGAACAGCAGGAAATCGCATCCTGCGATAATGCCTATGGCATAGTTGAGCCAGTGGCCCCGAAGGCCGAAGTACTTCCCCATGGTGAATTAGGATTGGGTGAGTGTATCTCAGTAAGTTGTGCGGGGGTGAGACTCGAATGACCATCGATTGTCTTTATACGATAAAGTTCTTTGTTTACGTATGAGGTCCGTGGGTCGAAGTTGGCCCTAGGGTCACTATTAAGCTGATGGGCGTTTCAAAGGTATGCTTTTTTTCCGAAGTCGATTAGGTATAACACGGCACGGAGATACGCTCCGCTGTCGGTGTTTATATAGGTGGTATCCTCGGCCAAACAATAGGTCACACGCACATGAGGAGGGACAAAGGAGGAGAGAGAGAGCCCGTGGGTTTGGATAAGGTGATGGCAAATATATAACTTCTAATGTAAGGGTGGTGATACAACAGGCAGGTCAGACAATAAGATGATATAGTAGACCGCTACCCGACAAACTCATACTTAATCCTTGGGTACAAGAGCCGGGTGCGCCTACCTGTAAGTGCGAAAAAAATGGAACGTCGGCTGCTAGAGCTGGTGGGGGCTCTGAACCCGTGCGGGATCGACATAGATGGCATGGTGTATGTACCTGAAGCCGGCGGCGCTGGCTGAGGTGGAATGTGGAGGACCTGAATGCTAGGTCGGGGCTCTTCGGGACGTTGACATATCTACCTTACATACTAAGTAATCGTTTTCAATCCAAACCGTCCCAATCAGAAAAACCGATAGGCAAATCGGGGCTAAAGATGATTCGATCTCAATTCCAACAAACACAACCCCATACTATGGTATACCCCATGGGAAGGTGATACCAAACAATTGGACGATTATGCAAGTCAGATCGCATCAAATCTAATCACCTGTAAAGTGTAAACTTTCCCATGGGGGAACATGTGGTTTCTTTGGGGCTCCCATTTATTTTTCTGGGTTATCTGGGTTTTCTGGGTTCCAACTCCAGCAAACTCCAGCAAACTCCAACAACCCCATTCCAGCCATTCCAGCCCTCCCCGCAAAGAGACTAAGGTGATCCACCTGGCGCACGTCGTGCTGAACATGCGACCGGGAAAAAGGAGATTGATTGGCACGCGAAGCATGGAAGAGTGCTGACCGAACGCTACTCACCGTCGGATTTCCGTTTTCGGCAATCCGGACAGTTGGGGCTATAAACCTCGACCAAAAGCCCTACACATAACCTACTAGGTAAATGTTTGACGTAACTTGAAGGATCAGGTTGCGCAGAAACAAAGAAAATTTTTTACTACACAAGCCAAACCCTGCTTGGCTGGTCAGCCAGTCAGAAAATGACGTAAAACTGGCGGGGATTTTGCACTAATTACCGGTCTTATATCGGCATTAACCGACTGGTTACGGAGTACCTAGGTACGGTTTAGGTAAGGTACCTTACATAAGTACATGCCTGGTATCTTTACCACATTTTCGTAAAAGTAGGCTCTATGCTACAGTGGGATTTCATTAATATCGTTCTAGGCTAACAGAGACGGTTCCCCAGGTTCCAAACCCCAGAATCCCAGATAGCCTCGAAGGGGGCGTTGGGTCTAGAATAGAACAAGACAAACAGCACGCCACTAACTCCAAATCTCGTATCCCGCAGTGAAAAAAGGACAAGTGCTAAGCCTTGAAAGAGAAGCAAGGCGGCAGGCAACGGTCCCGAAAAAACTTCCAAGACTTAGCTAAAACGCCACCAACTACACATTTATATCCAACCCAAGCAGCCGAGCTGGGGTTGACAGTTTAGACTAGGCGCTTGGCTTTACGGTGTACGACATCAGGTCAATGAACATTACGACGCTGCATACACCGTCAAATCGTAGTCTCATTTCTATCTATCCTTCGTGGCTTCATCGGATCTGGTATTTCCACCTCTATGTACATGATGAGTCCTTGGCTGAACTCATAGGCCGTTCTCAGCCTTGAACTTGTCCCAACTCTCGTTGAGCGTGGCGAACACACTGGCAGCAATTAACTGTACCTCTGTGCTTGCGTTTTGCGGTAGCTGTTTGTTCTTGTTAGCAATGGACGTGTGATAGAGCCGTAGATATCCTCTTCGAGGAGATTGGAAAAAAACTCACCTTGTCGGGATGACACTTGGCAATGGCCTTCATGTAGTGTATCTTGACCTTGTTCGCCATCACCAGTTCATGTAAACCGATCTTCTTCCACCCGCTGCCTTCCCATAATACCGTATCAAGACTCCCAATAAGAGCTCTCAGATTGTCCCTCTTGCCATCGCGCCAGGCGGCAATTTTCGCGTCAACTTTCTCGCCGAGAGCGAACTTCTCATCGTCGGCTGCCTCGGCCGCCTTGTTGGCTTCTCGGAGACGTTGCACAGCGTCTGAGCTCTTCTGTGGGTTAAGATCTGACAAAGCGGAAGGCTTAGGTCGAGGCCTAGCCGCTTGCACTGGTTTCGGGGTCGCTTTGGGCTTAGGAGCAAGCGCTTTCTGGCACCGTTGGCGACCGGTGATGGCGGTAGCGCCACCGACGCCTGCCTCGACACACTGCTGCCAAACAGTGCCAGCATCCGCCCATTTCTCCATCTGCTCAAGTGCCTCAGCCTTTCGACTAAGTGCTTTGCCGTACAAGTCCTTCATATCACGGGATTCACCATCAGGTAACATGACCTTCTCGCCTTCACCGCGAGAGGGCCCTATAATACCAATTGCTGCATCCGCATCGCCGACAGCCTGTTTAGGACTGCCAGTCTTTAGAGCAGTGAGCGCGCGGTTGGTAAGAAGAACGATGCAAATGGGATGTGACTGCGGTACTCCGGAAAGAGAACTTGTGTAGCTCGTGTGCGCAGCGTCGTAGTCTCCACGCTTGAAATGTGCTGTCCCTTCGTTGCGATTTCGTGTAGATGCTTCTAAGATTGACGAAGCGACGGTGGGTATTTTCCTAGTAGGCGGAGGCGGTCGCGGGGTGATAGGCTTCGAGGCCGGCGTGGGCGGTTTGACTGTAGAGGCTGGCGCCTGAGCTGAGCGCTGAGGCCGAGGTTGGGAAGAGGGCTGAGAGGACTGGCCGAAAAGTAGGTCCACTTCTGGCTCAGGTTGCGGCGCTGGCTGAGGCGTCTTTTTCCTCCTCGCAGGACTGACATATGCCTGGGCGCTTTGCTCTTCAATAGCCTGTTGATTTAGTCGCGCTCGGGGATCGCGTGAGCTTGGCTGTGGTGCTTGTTGCCATTTCGGCGCCCCTGAATGGCCGGATGATCGGCTGGGCAAACCCGGGGATTGCTCTCTCGAAATGTCATGTCGGTTTTGGGTAGGCCTAGATGGTTGCTTCTCGGGTCGCGTACCGGACTCCAGCATTAGAGCTTCATCGGTAGCATTCTGCGATGCTTTCCCCCCAGAGTGCATCCTATCCTGATGAGCAGAACGCATCCACTTGGGTTGACTAGGATCACTGCCCTCCTGCTGAAAATCGGCAACTGCCTTCTGAACCTGCTTCTGCCCTGTTTTCCATAAAGAATTGGCAGTTTTGAAGAAGCTCGAGCCCATCGCCGCAGCCTTCTTCGAAAAGTCTTCCCCAGTAGGCGACCGAGACTCCCTTTGTGGGTATTCGTCCATCTGATCTTCCCTCATCCATGCGGGGCCGCCATGATTTCTAGATCGACTACCGTCTCTCCCGCTTCGTTCAGGGGCAGCTTCCCGCGGAGTCTGCTTGCCACGAGCTTGCCTATGCGCATCGTCTAAGAGCCATCCTACTGCGGCTTGAACATTCAAGCCTGCTCCGCTCTCTGTTAAACCTCGCCTTGCATTTTCAGGGGTGAACCCCATCTCAACCAGTTCGGCTACTGCTTTATCAAACGGATCCGAGCTACCTCCGGAGCTACCTCCACGTGGGGGAACTTCTGGCTCCGAGTCTGAATCGGAATCTTCGATGGGTTTGCCTGGTTCAGGCTTGGGTTGAGCAGCTTGAGCTTTTCGCCGGACTTCATCGACCGGCTTGGCAAGGTCTCCCAAGAAGTCATCGTCTTCGTTGGTGTCTAGGGTTTGCTGCCGTTGTGGCTGAGACTTCATCTGGTTTAGCCCAAATGGATCGTCGTCGTCGCCCAACTCGCCCCCATTCGAGGTTGTTGGTTTGCTCCACGCACTCGCATTGGACAGTCCTAGTTTACCCGCACTTGCAGGTGTATTTTTCCCAGACTGTTGTTGCGTAGGTGGAGGGAAGTAACTGGCATTGTCGACCTTCGTATCTCTATTAAATGCGGCGAAAAGATCGTCGTCGTCGTCCTTCTTCTTATGTCCATTCTGTGCCCCTATTCCAGGACTAATGGATGGAATGGATGGAACATTAGGTGAGAGAGTCCGAGACCCGGGCGTAGAACCCTGTCCGAGATTGTCCCAAAATTGGCCGCCTCCGTATTGTGATTGCAGCTTCTTTCTGTCTTCCTCTTGTTTCTGTCGCTTCTGAGCCTCGATCTGTTCCTGTCGTTCTCGGAGACTCAAGTTGGCATTGCTCTTGGCGCCACCGAAGCTCACGAGACCGCTAAAGCTATCGGCAGCTGGCTTGGAGGTGTTGGGTTTCGGGGCGGTGAAGCCGGAGCCTTGTGCAGAGAGCGGCGTAGATCGGCGGGAAGGCTGAGGAGATGGGGTCGGACGTAGGGTCGGGTAGAAAGAGGGTGGGCTCATAGGGTTCGGGGGGTTCATGATAGGGGTAGGTTTGGTGCCTTTGCCTTTGCCATTGCCAGAGTTGGCCGAGGACCATTCGAGACCGGAAAGATCGTCCATCGTCACACGCAAAGAAAAAGAATCGCCGTCATATCAAGAATGCCACATTAAGTATTAGGTTGTGCCTACAACAGTCACAGTATTTTGTGATGTCGCATTTCATTCAACAATCTAAATCATTTTTGTTTTCCAAAGGTGCAGCTGTCAATGGGTCGATTGTGGCTAGTCATCTTCAAGGTGGGCTTGTCACTGGCTGTGTTAGAAGGTGTGGCTTGTCAATTACGTAAGCAGGAACTATCCTAGCTGGTGATCCACTAATATCTGCTTCTTTCTTTGAAGTTTGAACTCTTCCTGCTCTTCCTGCGTCTATGTGTTATTCAGATGTTAGATATGTAGGTGAGTGTGCTGAGTGTGTTCGCTGATTTCATCTCCTGTCCTGTCGATCCATACCTTCCCCATGTGCATATTTCAGGACACCTTCAATGATGATCCCCCTTTTCCATCGCGACGATCGCCACAGAAGTTGTATCAACGATGAGAACCCTGAAGCTCTCATATGATTGTCGCTTCAACAATATGACGCGTCACGATATTTTGTAAGTCCTTTCCTCTTATAGCAGGAGAAGCTACCTGACTGCCTGATCACACAGGGGTAGTCTGGAAAGCGCGAGAAGATTACGGGCATCATCGCTGCTTGAAAACGCTAACATGATAGCTTCGAGTCTACCATTACAATTGGCAGGCAGTGCAGTCGAGTACGAAGTAGTGACCTTAGTTTTAATTGCGATGGGCTGAACACATTTGCTGGAGAAGACCAATGACAGCACGTGCCTTGTTCTGATGAAAATTTCCCGGCCAATCTCTCCCAACGGCGGGTCATTTCGTCATACTTCTCGGCCTTGACCCGGGAGTCCTGGTAGCCGCACATGTGCGAGGTGGACGGTAGTACGCGTCCTAATCACGATATATGTATGTAATTGACCGATACGAATAATGAAAGGATGTTTTCTACGTCCAACGTTGATAATTATTAGATCTACCTAGCAGCCCTAGCTAAATAAGGCAGGATCGATAAACTCTGATTTAGAAGATGGAGAAACCCCAGGTTCTGTAGTTTAGCTTCCACTGTCTATTCCACAATTCTGTTTGTGAGGAATAAATCTAGAAAAACCAAACAGGGACAAAATTCCTTTGTACCAATTTCGTACTATGGTTTTAAGGACTGAAAGAAGTCTTAGCTTCGGCAAGAAAATTTTACGCGTTAGCCCAAGTCTAAATTCCTAACCGAGTAATCATCTTCCCAAGCCGCGTCATTTGATTGGCCAAATGAATATGCTAAAGAGTGAAACTGGTTTCAGGAACCTGGAATTTCTTATCTGCCCCTCCCCTAATGGTCAAGTAGGATACTTGGCAGGTACAAGAGCCTCGGCGCTTACGAGAACTCAAAATTAAATACTCCAATAAAAGGTGTCCCGCATAGCTACAGGTAATGAAAAAAAAAACGTTGTGTAAGGCATGGCATATCACAACAGCACTCCCTAACACGATGTCTCTTACGCCCGATAACTTCTATGTACATATCGTTTTCGTCATGTCGTCCTCAAGCCGGAAGCGAGATGCAACAGTCCAGCCAACCTGTAAATGACCAGGGAAAGAGATCCCAAGCTGTGCCCATAGAACAAGCATATGGCTTAGGTTGCGCTACAGATGAAAATTCAGAATTGAGGCCAAGTGGGCAGTACAAACATCACATTGACAAACACATGTACATCTTGGAGATCTGAATGCGGTAAAGCCCAATCAGAGCTAATTTACACAGGGCACGGAAGACCCAATATCTTTAGCTACTGCCTATCAGAGAGAAGAACTCGTCCGTACTCCTACGTATCTGCGTATGTACAGATGTGTATCATGCTTTGCTACACCGCGCCGTCTGTTAACGTAAATGGGGGTTCTGTACCCCACGCGGCTTCATCCTTTCTGTTTCAAAGCAAAGAATCAAGTGGTGTGAAGAGTAAGCAGTTTGAGGTATAATCTAGAGATGTGTATCATCAGATCACGACTCACGAGTTTCTCCGTTCTGATCTGATTGCTTGTGTAGTGGTGAGATAGGCACCTACCTTACCTACCATATGTAGGTACCTATCTTACACATGGACATCTTGCACCTGCGTCTCCTATTTGGGGGCTGGAGAGGGGTGGAACCCGTGCCTGTGGGGTCACCCCCTGTTGACCCCTGTCACTCTTGGCCGTCCCTGAATTTGTTCGGCCAATAAGCGCTTCAGGCAATAGCCCCTTGTGGTGACATAACGTCGGTGGGCTTGGCGATCAGCCTTAATCTAGCAATACGCCTAAACTTTCTTCGGTAGGAATGACGATCTTGCAAGGATTATCGGAGCGGGAAAATCGCGTTGCCAAGGTATCTGTAGCCCCTTCTCAACGGAAACTACCTACCTTCGTACCTAAGTGCTGGTAGAATTGGCCTGCGGCTTTTTAGAGAGCCTTAGATAGAAGAGATAGGTGCACAGTGAACTAGAAATAGGTGCTACTAGAAAAATAAGTATAGGTATGTAGTTGACTACCCAAATACATGTACATGCACATAATTGTACAAGTAGATTCGTATGTATCATGTACCAAGGAATTGAAATTGGGATGCGATTCAATATTCTGGGTACATATGACGAAGTTGACATTCGTCTGATGTCCTTGGTGATGGGTACCCATGTACCGTATACTAGATAGTACCTACCCCGTACTGTCTCACGATGGTCAACCTCCCTCATGCGACAGTCCCCACCTACCCTCCCGTGATATTAGCCCTTTCTACTACTTACTCTTCAATGTCCCCTTTCACCGTCCGCCTCTTCACCTGTTCTTTCACTCCCTTTGGCCTCACCACGCCACCGAAGCATTCCGCTCATTCATCCCAACTGACGGTCACCGTCAACTCACGCTCTTTTTACATCCATCTTGACTAATAGTCTAGACATCCATCTAGATCATTAACATCGTCACGCTCTTTTGTGTTGATCGCATTCGTTTCAGTTCTCTGAGCAAGCAAGCAAACATCTTCGTTTGATACCCTGTGTCAGGTATCGGTGACAGGCAAGAGACTAAGGTAGTAAACCTCGAAAGCACGATCACTTGTTCGATACAGCACGTCCAGACCACTTGATATAAATTTGTGGACAACGGTCTTTCCCACTGTTCAGCCCGCCATTTCGCTCGCGCAAATAAATCGGCTATTATCAATTACGGCACTACAGAAATACCAAACGCTCTGGATAGCAAGGACTCATTTAAAGGAACAAGAATTTGGAAGATTCAAATAGGAAGCGGTTGGCAATAGCCCTTGTGGTATAAAGTGTGACTTCGGGGAATTAAACGTAGGGCAGCAAAGGGCGTCGGATCTCATCCCCTACCAGCAGCTTGCCGATATCGACGAAGACGTTGGTGAAGGTTGGACCCAGTCACGCCCAGGCGGCCGTTACCGTACTACCAAACCAGGTTGTACTCCATCCGCCCATCGACACTTGTCAAGCAGCAAATAAGTACATACTTTAAGGAAAGTGTGAGCCGGCGATTCCCCAATCTCGCAACAAGGTATACATCTCGAGAAGGAAGGAACGTTTACCCGACGACACCTACCTATTACACTATCCTACATCATCAAAGTACCTATTACCTTTGTCAACTCGACTTTCGAATTTTATCCACGGCGCAATTTCCGCATCATCACGATCTTATTCAAGTCAACAATTTCGACCGCTAAATTTAACTCGGCAGCCTCAACAATGGCAGCTAAGGCGCTCTCCACCTTTGCCCTCCTGGGCCTTTTCAGAGATGTGTCGGCTTTCTGGCGCATGGAATGTCGCGGCCGCACAGGTCTAGCTCGCATTGATCCTATCATGGATGCAGGAGTGATATCGCCTCATATTCACACTGTTCATGGTTCTTCTGGTAAGTGTTTGCATCACTTTTGCGCATGCTATTCTTGTTTCCCCTTGCATGTATTTAAAAATGAAGTGAGCATGAATATTGACCATTCTTAGGATTCTCATTGAGCGCAACCTATGATGACCTCACGGGTGGCAGCTGTACTTCGTGTGCTGTGAAGCAAGACAAGTCGGCATACTGGACTCCTGCCCTGTATTTCCAGGACGCTAGCACTAAGGAATTTGAGGTTGTCCCTCAAGTTGGTGGAATGCTTTCGTAAGTTCGATGTTTGCTTATTTATTCGCTTTTGTATAAAGCCTTGTCTTCAATTGTAGCATGCCTAGTATATTTCTTTGTATCCCTTCTATGGAACATCCTGTTTCTCCTTTTCAAATCGACAAGAGCAACAAATTCCATTTTGCATATATAGATGCTAATATTAAGAACAGCTATTATCTCCTACGTGGAGACAATGTAACAGCCTTCCCGCCTGAATTTCAGATGGTCGCTGGTAGCAATTACCGCCGAGCCTACACCATTGGAGACCCCAAATCACCCGACCCGCCTCAGTCTGACTGGGCTTTGCTCAAGCAGACTGGTCAGGATGACTTGGAACAACGAGCTATTGGATTTAACTGCTTGGATTATCACAAGGCACCCGAAGGCTCATTGTTCCGCCACTACATGCCAGACAAGGACTGGACTGATGCGAACTGTCCTGATGGCATCCGTATTGAACTAATGTTCCCATCATGCTGGAATGGCGAGGCCAGCTCCAAGGATCATAAGAGCCATGTGGCATATCCCAGCCTGGTTGGAAATGGTGACTGCCCTGAGACCCACCAGCAACGCTTGGTCACTCTATTCTACGAAACTATCTGGGATACCAATGCGCAGCAATTCCAAGGCCGGCCCGGACAGTTTGTCGTTTCTAACGGTGACCCGACAGGTAAGCTAATCCGAACCCTCTGCATGATATGATATTAACAAGATCGAAAGGGTTTGGTTATCACGGCGATTTCATGAGTGGCTGGGACACAGATTTCCTGCAAGAAGCTATTGACACTTGCACGAATGAATCTGGCCGACTCGAAGATTGCGGCCTTTTTGTAAACAACGGGCCTCTCCTAACCGAAGATGAGCAAAACACCTGCAAATTCGATGTGCCGGCCTCGCTAGCTTCGGAAGATGGTGCCGCACTTAACCTTAAGAATCTTCCTGGCAACATCCAAATTCAAGCTGGACCGCAATCCGCAACCCAAGGTGGTGATGTTGACTCTGCGGTTTCTGCTGCTACCAGTTGGCTCGGTGGTCTCTTTGGCGGCGACTCTGCCACGACTTCGGCGACGGTCGCATCCTCCAGTGCATCAAGCGCACCGTTACCCACTTCTACTAGCGTGAGCCTCGCCGCTACGCCTCTAGGCGGAGCTTTCCTCGAGTCCTCGTCTGCCTCGCCGTCATCAGCTGCGGTATCTTCGCAGAACTTCAACGCGCTCGCCGTCCCAGCCGCCCCAACTTCCGCGGCCACGAGCTCTGCGCCTCCTGCGCCAGCAACTACTTCGGCCCCCGCAGTTACGTCTGAGCCTGGCGTAGTCTACGAAGTCGTAAGCACCCAGACCGTCACAAATGGTGCCCAGGTCCAAGAGATAGTTTGGAAAGAGCCTGTCGTGTATGTGACAGAAGACTCTGTCACCACCGTCACTGTGCCATCTGCCGCGGCGAAGGAGCGGAGGCTACGCGGAAGGCACGCATGGCAACACGGGCACCATGGCCGGAGATCATAGGCGATCAACATAGCAATTCGTTCTTTTTCATAATTGTTTCGGTGGAAATACTTCTTCGTCAATAGCAATTGATGGTTGAATTTTGCATTGTGTTTCAGGGGCCTTTTCTACCCAGAAACCAAACTTTGCAGTACATTGTGGGGGCCATTTTTGTAAGCACGAAAGCAAAAGCAGCGACTTCGGAACGCAAAACTGTCATCGAAGTTGCGTCGAAGTTGCATTGGGGATTCATAGCTGGGCGTTTTCACAAACGAACGGGAGGCTGGTCTGAATAAGGCCTGATTTGAAAGAAAGCATACAAGCATGCATGGTCTAGGTGTAGTCGTTGTATTTTGGGAGACGCATCTTCTCTTCTGGCAAGAGTTTTCACACGGAGGATTTCCCCTACGCCTTGAGTTTTTACACCTCGCAGAGCAATCTCGAAATCAATTCAATCAATGAATGAACCAAGCAATGCTGAGCTTCTTTTGTAGTTTTTTATTCAATCTGCCCTCGCGCATCGTCTCTTGATTGCCACTGCACCACACCCACGTGTAAGACTCGTGTTGGTACAAGAGCTGCGTATGTAAGGCCTCCCTTGCTCGGGAGCCCTCATTACTATTATAGGACATTACTGTCGTAGTCTATCACGATCGTTTCTTCAAGGCGAGTTCCAGTCCATGTGACCCCAATTTGCCCACGCATGTTACTGGCTAGCTTCAATGTCTCAGAAACGTAGGACGGTGGTGATGTCGACTGGAATGCGGCGGCGTGGTCCCAATCAGACCTTCATATAGGAAAGCTCGCATTTTGGTAGCAACGCATTCCTGGCGTAATTACAACCCACGAAGATGACGCATTCCGAGATGCCTCTTTTGATTACGGCTCATGTTTACGGCCGGGCTTGTTTTGTTTGGTGCGTTCCCTTTAGGATTTGGGATTTTGTGTCCAACTTCTACTCCCCTTGCCACACGAGATGCTATTCCACTACAGACTGTTACGATAGGAAGACTAGATTCGATGTAAGAGAGGATATTTGGAGATCGGATACGATTCTTTCATGTAAACACCACCGGCAAACGACATTCACGGGCTCCTAGGATATGATCGAGATCGAACGCGTTTATCAACTCAGCTACACAGGAAAGGGGAATTAGCCTTGGAAACCAACGACCACTTGAGAGAAACTCAGAGGAGGCCTACACAATCGCGAAACGCAAACCCTGTTCAGCCTCACACGCCTCAGGACCGCGATGGATATATCCAACTTCGCCGGGAGACAAGATGTCTCGAGCTCCTCGTCCATACCGCAGAGTACGCTGTCTACGGGCGCCATAGCCGGAATCGCCATCGGCGGCGCCGCGCTAATATTCGCAGCCCTCGCACCGCTGCTCATCAAGCTCGCCAAGCGCCAGGACCAGCGGCGACGCACGCGGGCCTCCATGTTCCCGGAAGCGCCTAACCTCGAGTCCGGCACGATGCAGGAGGCCGACGGCGAAAGGCCCAAGCGGCTGCGCAAGAAGAGCTTCCTCGGCGAGTCGCAGGTCAACATCGTCGACAATGCAGACGACACCGGGCGGGAGGAGAGCCACAGCCGGCGCTCGAGCCTGCAGCACGTATCGCCTGCCAGAACGCGGGCAGGTAGTCTCTCGACAGCGACAGGAAACGGGAACGGGAATGGGAGCGCGCGCGGCAGCCTGGACACGCAGATCCAGAAGCAGCGGTCGCCGGAGAAGCAAAGGGGCTACGGCGTGTACGAGCACCGGCGCAAGTCCTCGTGGATCGACGAGGACGCGCTGCACGGGCCGACGGTGTCCCCGAAGAAGACCAAGGGCAAGGAGGCGCAGAAGCGCTCGGTGAGCTGGTTCGCGGGTAGCCTAAGTCGTTCGTTGAGTCGCCTGTCAATCACGAGCGGCACGACAGAGCGGATGGGAAGTCCCACGCTGCCTTATACCGAGGCCCAGGGAAATCAGCAGATAGACGCGCGTGTTAAGAACGCCAATGAGCAGGACACAAACGAGAATAGCCCGCAGAGAGTGCGTCCCGCGAGATACACATTACCGGCACCGCGGTCGAACCAGCAGCTGCAGGTATACACCAGCCCGCAGAAAGCATACATCCCCTACACCCTGCCCACTCCCGGTACCACTGGCACCAACAACGTAGCGAAGTCACCGCCAGATATCATCCAGAACCCACGGTTCAGAAACCGAGTTTCCTTCCAAGCCGCGCAGCATCTAGCAGGCTCAGCACGCCTGCCTGCCCCCATCAGCATCCCGCAGGCGCCATTCCACAGACAGCCGATACTCAAGCACAGCGCCACGGAAACAGAGCTAGCGGAGATCTTACGGATGACAGCCGAGAGGTTGCAAGATGGGCACAGAAGCACAAGACGGCAGACATTGATGATGCCGTATCGCCCTGGATTCTTAACGCCAGGGTACCTGACTCCTGGAGTTTATCAGTCCGACCAACGTGACAGCTACATGAACCTTCCCTACGAGCCCTCCAGCGGCGAAGTCAGTCCCGTGAAAAGCCACAAGAGCGCACCGGCAACCATGACGTACGCCGAGCTAGAAGGGAGCGCTCCCAAGCCCCCGTCCCCCCAGCGACAACTGCAGACGCCTCGGCATTCGCGGCAGATATCGATGATATCCATGGTATCGGAGCCCGACAGCCTCGTGGCCTCGAGGCGGGAGTCGATCCCCGACGTGCGGACCGCGCTATCCAGTCCCAGCCGCGCCACGCGGTCCAACGAGCCCACGCCCAGCCCCGAAGGGTCGAAGCAGCAAGCGCGGCCCTTCTCCAACGGCAGCTCCATGTCCTCCGCGCTGTCCACGCTGTACAGCATGGAAGAAGCGTCGATCCGCAGCCCGCCGATGGGCGACTTGGACTTCGACGACAGCACGCCCATGAACACCCCGCACCGCAGCGCGGAGAAGAAGCTCTCCGCGTACGAGATATTCAACGGGACCCCGAACCCGGAGGACGGGGACAAGAGCCCCAAGTTCCGTTTCCCGGAAGACGACACACCCGCCCCCTTGCGAATCCGCCGCGGAACCTTGGGGCGGGCGAATGTGCCCGGTGGCATGCCTGCTTCGGCGCCGACCTCGCCAGTCAAGGACCGAGAGTCCACAAGATTGCCGAAGAGCAGATCGTCGTGGGCAGTGCACGACCTCGGCGACGCCAGCGACCCCTTCACCACCCTCCAAACGCCGCAGAACCCCGCGCGCCTCTCCAAAGTGTTCTCGCCCCTGCCCGCCGAGATCCCCAGCCGCGAGCCGAGCATCAAGGAGAGCCAACCACTCGAAACGCCCACGCCATCCCCCTCGCGCAAGCGCGCGCTGCCCATGCCCACGCCCACGCCCACGGCGCTGCGGTCGCCGCGCACGATCCTCAACTCGCCGTCGGCGGAGCGGCCGGGGAGCCCGGCGGTGTCGGAAGCCGGGCTGTCGTCCGTGTACGACAGCTACAACTACACGCACACCGAGGCGCCGTCGCTGCGGACGGCCAGCAATAGCAGCGGCGAGAGCGAGAGCGACAGCACGGTGACGCTGACGACGCTGCCGACGACGGTGGGGGGCGGCTCGCCGGCGCGGTCCGCCGCGGCGCGCTTGCTGAGCCGCAGCCCGGGCTCGGGGGGCCGCGCGTCGCGCGTCGGCTTCCGCGTGCCCGACTACCACCAGGCGGCGCCGCCGCGCCTGGTGTCCGACAGCTCGGTGTCGCGGTACTCGCAGGACGACGCGGACGCGGACATGTCGGACGAGGACCAGGTGCCGCCGCTGCAGAAGGCGGCGACGCTCAAGAGCAGCAAGAGCGTGCGCCTGTCGACGACGGTCGCCGAGCTGCGGCGCATGAACAGCCAGATCAGCACCGTGAGCGTGGAGAGCACGGCCAGCAACACGCTGCCGGCGATGCGGGGCGGGGGGTTCAGTCCCGGGCGGCAGGGCGGCGGCGGCAAGAACTATCTCTCGCTGGGAGGCGGGCTGCTGCGGAGTCCGGAGAAGTTCGCGCAGCCGAGCGCGAGTTTCGCACAGTCCGTGAGCCCGATACGGCGGAGTACTATTACTCGATCGCGAAGGGGAACCGTGGTGCTGCAGGGGCGGAGCCCGACGAAACAAGACCCCGAGAGCACGCGCGACGTGCTGAGGGAAGGGAGTCCGAGCAAGCTGAGGGCGAGTGGGATAAAGCACACGAGCCAGCTGCTGACTCAAGCGACGAGGTTGAGATACGGGGACGCGGGGTTCAAACGAGGAAGTGTCGAGAGCCTGTACGATCAGCAGGGGTTTCTAAAGTAAAGAAGTAGCCGCAAGGAAGAGCGACGGTTCTGTATCATTACCCGGACGGGCGTAATTATTCCTTTTGTCGCCTTACATCTTCGTCAATACCCTTCATCTTCATCATATACCATTATTTTCTAATTAGGTCGGACTACGACATTGCCAAGCAGGATTCCCTTTGTCAGTTATTGGATTTTTAATGGGTGGGAAAGAGAGAGGAGTTCAATGGTATTCGGATCGCATTTACAATCGATGAGGCTATCGAACTTCCTAGTCATACAACATGTACAAGACAACTTCATTTAATGGGATATCCTTCTTGTGCTAGTAACCCGTTAATAAATATACTTTTGGTCAAATGCCTTCATCATTGTGGACTTACTAAGATAATAACCTCTGCTGATTCTCGTAGAAACCAACGACCAAGCGCAATGAACTGCTGTACGTGTGCTTGAGTGCCTGTGATCTAGGCTCTTCGTAGACAAGATTTCTGCCTCAACATACACATGAGATGCGATGCTCAACGATTCACCACCTGCTCGTTCATTCGGTTCGCGGGCGCTTCGACTCGGTGTCCTCACCGTTCTCTTGTCCGTTGGGGACATCCTCGTCCATCTCATCATGACCTCGCACACGGCCAGCGCCATCTCCAAGCTCTCCGCTTACACCCTCTTCTCCGCCAATCCAATTGCCATTCGCATCAAAGAAGTCGTCCACATTCTCCGCCGTGATCCAGCCAGAGCTGCCTGGCATCGGCGGCGGCAGGCCACCGTTGAGGTCCCCTTGGAAGACGCCAGGCAAGCCCTCTACCGCGTCACCCCCGGCATTGCCCTCGACATTTCCCTCGAAGACGATGCGGTCGAAATCGTCGTCTTCATCTGCTTCGTCGTCCTCATTCGTGGGATCAGGATGCAGGTTCGAGCACGCTGATATTTGCTTGAATATCATGGTAGCTCTGTGATTGTTTTGAGGAGCGATAGATGCAATATCGCTGCTCGGCACGAGAGTGAGCTCAATTGGGTCGGAGACCTCATCGTCATCCCCGCCGGAGCGCGAGAATTCAAGCTGCATGTAGACACCGGTGAAATTGAGATCGGGCTCCCCCGCAAGAGTGAAGTTCTTGATGGCGTGGAGAGTGATGGCCGGGTAGGGAATTTCAATGCCGATTTGGTTCTTATGACAGAAGAGGGTCAAGTTGCTATAAAGATTGTGAGTTTTTATTTAACAATAACCCGTCTTCTGTAATACACACCTAGAAGAAACGAAAACTTGAACCTTCTCCTCGCGTAAGTGGGGAACTGCATTGCTATCCAGTGCAGAGCTCTCAAGCCCAGTAGGATTGGGCGAGTCCTTTGAGAAAATGAATAGATTCTCGTATTGTTCTGCCGAGACCCATGCCTTCACATGATCGTCGTGACAATGAAGAACGGGCTTTCCATCGAAGAAAGTGTCGGGGGTCTGAGCTTGGTATTCACTTAGAGGTTCAAAGTCATCGGTTGCCGAAGGGCAGCGTCTGATGACCGTCGGTGGCTGCATGATCCTTTTTTATCCGTGATGACAAGCAACTAAAAGTATTCTTATACAACTTCTATTCATCCAAATAAAGAATGTTCGGATGAACAATTGATAAAGAAAAACGGCACTGAGTTTAACGGGTGTGAAGTTGTAAACAAGCTTGGAGCTTCAGCGCCGTTGACTGTGAGTTTAATTGAAAAATTAGTGGGCTGGAGGGGCTTATCGGCCTTATCAGAACCAGGCGCCACATACGTTGTGGCAGCTGTCCAAGACCGTCCGTCACCTCAGTCACCTTATTTCTTACATCGAGGTCACTCAGCAACGTACCGTATTACAATTGGAGGACATCAAGATCCAAAACCCTTGGTTCACAATGGTCACAATGCGAGATGATCGTACGTAGCTCCACCCTCTATATCCAGACCTCCGCCCTCAACCCCGAGTCTCCCATCCTCCAACACCTCCGATCCGATACTAACCCCAGCCCAACAGGCACGCACCCGCTGCTCGCGCAAGTCCCGCTGACCGTCTCGCCCTTCATCTCGCTGCCCGTCGCCGCCACGCTGCCGTACACCTACAAGGCGATGCCATCCACTCTCCCTCCCCCCGCGTCGGGCGTGACCGGCGCCAGCGACGCCAAGGTGGCGTACGTGATCGCGTCGTCGGGGCACGCCGCGCACCCGGACGACATCGTAGCCTCGTGCCGGGCCCTGCGCGCGCACGTCGCGCAGATGCAGGCCGAGTCGGAGCGCCTGCTGCGGGAGCTCGAGGACCGCATCCGCGCGCGCGAGCTCGCCGAGAAGCGCCGCGTCGCCCCCGGCTGGCTCGACAGCGACGCGCGGCTCTTGCAGCCCGAGCGCAAGGCCGCCGACTCGCCACTCGGCCAGCCGTTCGCCGAGATGAGCCTCGCGGAGCGGCGGGATAGCGGCGCCATTAGCGAGATGGCCGTCGAGGATGTGGTGGATCCGGGCGAGGAGCTGGATCGCGCGTTTGGCGGGCCGAGGTAAAGGGGAGAGAGGCGGAGAAAATAGGCGTGTTTATGATGTACTTTAAGATAGGTACCTATGCGTTCGAACGTAGGTATGTACCTAGTCAGGGACTAGGAATTGGCATTGGGATGGGGCGTTCAAGGTATTTCAGTTGGGGGCGTTTGGCGGTATCATCACTTCGAATTAACTACCTCTACCACCTACCTTATTTCATCTCCTGTCCTTGGGTATGACAGCCTACGTGACTTGGATTATAGCATCACAAGTTACCTAATCTATACGATGTAGATGTGTACAGTATTTAGATTGCTCAGTTTGATTACATGCCTAGAACTCCCTCCGAAATCCACATAGGTTTTGGTCCATACTAGGTATTCTAGAGTGCGGGATGTACAGCATCACATTCTAGCTTTCCTTTTTACACGAGTACAACAGAAGCATCAGTACACAGCTCATTGCCTCCTTTCCTCGGAAAAATTGAAGAGAACCATACTGGCCCTTGGATTATTCGATAAGCTTCGGTCTGGAAGCGCTCGAGCCCTCGAGGTCCTCTTCGGCCTTCCTCTTCCTATTCTCAATCGACGTAGCCACCGTCGAGCTCGGTATGCCCTTCAACATAACGAGCTCTTCGTATAGATCCTTCCCCAATAGCGACTCGACGTAATCGTTCCGGAGTTTGAACGTCTGCAACTCGAACTTCTGCATTTCGGCACGCCACTGCTCCATGTCGTCTAGGTACTCCTGTCCCGCGCCGTCCTTCCCCCGCTTGGTGATGATTAACTCGTACGGTTTACTGCTCTTGTCGGTCGTGCACTGGAAGAATTTATCGGGCAACTGCCACTGTATATGTTTTCGCCTATATTCAGCCATACGCCACCTGAGTGTTTGGGTCTCGCTGTCCGTGAGGAATTCATTGAGCGATTTGCAATCGAGGCAGTTTGGTGTGTGGCACGGTCGGGCCTTAAATGACCATCCTTTAGGCTTCTGCGGAAGCTTTGGTGGATTGAAGACGATGATGTTGCGCAGGAGTACTACAAACATATTCTTGACCGACTCGTGAGGTGGGACGTTGCGATTTCGCAACGTCTCTGCTAGAGTTTCTAGAAAGTGTCGAATTACGACAGGGCAGGGGAGGGTTTTGGACCTAGGTTCCGGGCAAAATTGACAAATATTGGTACAGCTCGTGTTGAGAAGTTCGGTCGTCTGCTGCGTCAACCCAAGCTCGAAGCCCCGGTCGACGACGGCGAGGACACACCTAAGAGATGTGGCCTCGTCGGATTGAATATTTCTGGCTATAGTCATGGCTGAAGGCATTGGAAAGTCCGCAAGTTGCAAAGTAAGTCGCTTTGTGCAACCTTCGAGAATACAGCGAAAGTTGTCCAGGGCCCCTGGGAGACTCTTGGTATTGTGTATGTGATAGACGTTTCGTAACAACCCCCAGATAAGCACCTTGGAACCACGGCCGGACAGTAGTGGGACTAGCCTGGTTAGAATAAATTATTAGCATCACTCCTAAATTATCCTTCACTGCAGCCCTGATTTGCCCCTATACGCACCAATCCGCTATCCAAGACGAGTCGTGGAATCGAGCATTGAGTAGACCGATCAAAGTGTCACAGTCACCCAAGTCCAATTTGCTCTTCGACGCAACCAATTTTTCCGGGAGTAGGGCTCTCCATTTCCGGAAAGAATCTTTCAGATCTTCGCCTTGTAAGATCGAATCCAATTGAGACAAGATGACTTCTACAGTTCTCAGCGACTTTTTGGAAGCTGCAGTAACCACATCGCCAAGCCTAAAGATTGATTAGAGTAAGGTCGTCGAAGTCTTGGAAAGCAGACTCACCAATAGTCCCAGTCGAACTGCCCATGAGGGTCCTTGAGGAATGCTTCTTTAACCAGACCAATTATTGTGACGAATACTGGCATTCCGGCGTCAGAATGCATGCCTCTTAGTGACGCATAGACCGCTTCTCGATAAAGTGTCTTCTTCTGAAACTTGATGGACATTGTTATCACATCAGATAAAAACGCGCTATTTGGGAATGCCATACGAGCTGTCTTCTCCAGGAGCTCTAGCATGGCGGACTGAAGAATCTGGTCATTTGGCCTCTCATTTAGACGCCGATTGACAATATCCATTACAACACAAGGATTAGTAATGGGGAGGACCTCTATTAATTTGTGTACGGGAAGTATAACGACGACCTAGTATTGAGGTCAATACGACGAGCTTGAGAAGTGAATAAAAGTAACTCACGGTGTCGTGATAGCGGAATGTTGTTGGCATGCCTTCGTTGCCAGTGAACTCGCCTTCTTCCTCACTATCAGGGTCACGATCCCAATGATCCGATCCCAGAATATCTTGACCTTCCTCGTCCAGATCTATTTTCTTGCAGACTGTAAGCCCATCTAAGGTCTTCACATCTGTGAGTTCTGTCCCTTCTTCTATATCGTCATCATAGTACCCCCCATCTGCATCACCCTGCGTCCGAGTCATTGTAGCAAGAAAAATGGCAAACCCGGAATCTAGACCGACTTCGTATAGACTCTGGCATACAGCTCTGTCCCGCCCTTTCAAATTATTCAGCGATAAACTTGATTGGGTATATTTGTGCGCAAGTTTGTACACCAGCTTCTCACAGAATTGCACTTTGGTTTGCCATCTAGTGAGTACTCTGCTGAGTTGGTTGGACTGCTCTCCAACCAACCCAGCAGACATGCGAACGCCACTTGTGTATACAATATTGTATGTCAGTACCAAGCGGTACCCAGACTGTAGAGGTTTGATCTCGTGCGTGACGTCGGAGAACCAGGATAGACTCGTTAGACCGAATTCGGAGGCTTTGTCGGTGTTAAAGACGTATTTCTTGCCAGCATGAGACAAATGAACACTTCCACCCTCGTGTTTCGATGGCAGGCAAATAACCAATGTTCCAATCATCCCAGGGGCCTTTTCGGAGTCTTTGTGGCGTTTGAAGAAGGAACCCTCTTCATATAGTAGCAGCTTATAAGGCTCTGCTTTCACACTTGACATAGCCAAGCTTCGCATAGTATCTTCCACCAACGAGGTGACGTAAGCCCGCCACTCAGGGTTGGTAAATCTGAACTGAGTACTGTCGAGCTCCCAGGTCTTGCGTACTGAGGTGTCGACTACTGTCTACAACAACTGAAATCAACGACTGCAGATTTCTGAAAATCTCGTGTTCACATACCTTATCGCCCCTGCCGAATGGAGCTTCTCTACACACACTCTTAAGCGTTTCGGCATCTCGTGGCACCAATGGCAATGGTATTAAGTTGTCGGCGACCATCAAGCCAGGATTGACAAATGCCTTATGATGTTTAGAGAAAGCAACATTACCAGAGGTTTGAATCTTATCCAGGCATCTCTTGAGGTTCCATTTCAAATCACTTAGGGCCGTGAATTTGTTAGTTTCGTTCGACTCCTCGACTGATTCCGATTCATCGTCCGACTGGGGTTCGTCTTCAGAATCCTCGTCCGAAATCTCTATTGGCAATTCGGGATATCTATCCATAGTGCCGTTCTAGTATGTGCAGCTAAAAACTATGTCTCTAATTCGTGAGATACTGAGACAAGAAAAGTTCGATTTTGCATGTACGAGCCTAAATAATTTGAGACAGTTGCAAACAACGGAATTAAATAAACATACGTCACCCTCCTTACTTTAATGTGAAGTGCAAACGCGACAAAACTACCAAAAACGCGTCTGGGAACATGCACGGACCATATGCTTCATTTCAAGGCTGATCCTGGCTGAGTGCGGGCTCAAATAATGATGGTCAGGGGTTTGGTAACTCCAAGTCCGGGAGAATTGGCACTTATATACACTGTGTCGCCTATGCGACAGTGAAATCGTTTAAGAAGTAAAGGTCGATATTTTAATAATTATCATTGATGGCCTAACTTGTCGCTACTGGCCTTCTAAAAAATACGCATACTTTGATCAACGGCAACCAGTCCATCTACTTAGAGCTACACCTTACCGTTGCCATGCTCGGCCTTTCTCCTCTTCAAGTACTCGTCCACAAAACCGTTGAAGTCCTGCGGTTCGTACGGACTGAGAACCTCGGAGATGGCGTTGGACTTGCGGCGGCTTTTCAGCCCTAGATCGCCGAATATGCTATCGATGTACTAACAAGTTGTTAGCTCAGCCCTAAGACGGTAACAATAATACGTGACCAGGTGACCAAGGTCACTTCCACTCAAAAATAAGAGGCTTGCGCTAGCAAGTTTGCGGGGCAAGCCTCCTCAGTTTTTGAGTATAGTACAGCATCACACGGAATTCGGTGATCAACTTGTCAACTTACCGGCAAGAAATCATACAGCGAGTACGGGAACTTCTGCCCCTGATTCAAGTACCGCTTCCGCGTCCACGCGTTCCAGAGCGCGACCTCTTTGGCCATCGCCGGCACGTCGGGCACGTCGATCTCGCCCAGCAGGTACAGGATGGCCCAGAGCGACTGTACCTCAGACACGAGCGGCGTCTGCACGGTGTGGATCTGCCCCAGAATAGCCAGCGACCTGTCGCCGCGGGCCGCCAGCTCCACCGGGATGGCGCGTCGGTACAGACGCCACTTCTTCTGACGGCGCGCGTCCAGCAGATCGGCGCTTTGCTTCAGCCCCGGCGGCCGCGCTAGGAACGGCAGCTTCTTATCGACCTGCTTCTCGGCCTCTGCGTCGTAGGCGGCCCAGTCCACGAAGTCGCTGGACTCGGCCGGAAGCTCGGACACGGCGTACAGGTCTTTGCCAGTGTAAACCGGCAGCCCGACTTTAGCCCTGTGCTCGTCGTCGAACATGCCGAAGTGGTCGCCCCACCCCGTGCACATGACGGCGTAGTCGGCCGCCATGCTCGCACCGGACTTCAGGTAGAGGTTGTGCTCCTTGATAGTCTGGATCTCGTCTCGGACGATAGTAAGCCTCTTGCTATGCAATGTGGGCCAGAAATCTGGCAGCGTGACGACACCGAGGCCCGAGTGTGCCCAAAACACGCTAAGTGACGGTTGGTTTGGTTAGTCATCTATTCCTGCCCGCACGGATAACAATAAAAGAAAGCATTATAGTATCCACGGCTATGTGGAGAACGAAGAGGCTCAAAGCTTTACTTACCTCTGCCGGTCGATCTCTGGTTTCAGCATACCGACGTGATCCCCGTCTCGATACCCGGCGTGCACACCGCTGACATAATCAAGAAACCCCCAGAAACGGCCCACGCACCATCGTCCCACAGGATTCCGCTGCAGCAGCCAATACAACGGGCCGTGGGTGTTGAGGATGGAGGGACTAAGGTGCGTCATGAGGCGCGTAGACGCGACCGCGACCGTGTTTAGCAGGTTCAGAACCCTGAACGGCAGGATGGCAAGGGGTCCCGCGCCGTCGGGTCGGATCACCCATGTCACCTCCTTGCCCATGCTAAGTAACAGGTACACGGCGTCGTAGGCCGACTTGGCGGCCCCGACCACTACCACCTTCTGTACAGCCGAGTCTCGGAGGCTGTCGAATGACATCCCCAAGTCTCGCGAGTGGATGATTGGAATAGACACATTGTCCAGGCTATCTACAAATGGAGGCAAGTAAGGGATCGACGTGACGCCCGTGGCCACGAGGAGCTTTTCTGCCTCGATAACCACGGCAGAATTCTGTAAAGTGAGGCGCCACCCGTGGTCACACTGCCTCGCTGATGTCACGAAGGTGTTGAACCTGATGCGACGTAGCAGGTCGTGATCTTTTGCATACTGATGCATGTAATTGTGTATCATCTCGCCTGTCACGCGAGGGTCCTTCGAGTTGCCGCCATTAGGGGGCATGGGAGTGTCTGAATAATTGAAGAGCTAGTTTGCAGTGTCAGTTTGGATTACCCATTCAACTCAAGAAAGAGACTATGACGATAGTCCAATGAGCTTTCTACGCACCCCGAGTCTGACTTGCGCCACTAGATTAGGATACAATCTGTCTTTACTCCAAACGCCACCGACGGTATTATCGGAGTCTATGATCAAGACATTGGCGTCTGGCCGTAGGCGAAGATACGTTCTAGCAGATACAAGGCCGTACCATCCTATTCACAACCTCTTAGTTACTATTCAACATTTGGTCATGTAGGTGTTCTGACCTGCGCCAATGATGGCAGCATCAACTGCCTCTACCTTCCCAGTTTCCATGGTGTGCTTCGCAAGAAAGTCTATCAAGTCTATTACCTACCTACTTTCTCTCTGATATTATGGCTATATCAATGTGGTAATACTGTATCAACCCATCGGACCGGTCTTAGGAGAAGTATAGTCATCTACGTACAGGTATATACGACATGCATACCTACCTAAACACCTATCATAGGTTTACAGTGACATACGATATCCGGGGCTATCATGATGCAGTGCATGCCTAGGTGCACCACATATCCTAAGACAGTACTAATCCTGGGCCGACAGGGACATACGATAGCCAAGTCTGCAATGATGCATGCATGCAAAAGGGCCCAGCATCGGCGACTGGAGCCGAGTGCAGTTCTGAAAAGGGTATACGATTCACCTAATGACCCCCCTAAGCAGGCCCAAATCCCGACAAGCAACACCTTGCCCTCCAGTTGCCGTATCTTCTTGCAACACGTGTGCGAATATGGCGAGAGCAGTGGAGTGTCTACGTCTTTGTTCACCGTGGCAGACCTAGTGGGGATAGTCTAGTCTACGCTGGCGGGTTTTTTTTCCTTCACCATGTCACCTTGAAGATCTATAGTTCTAGGCCTAATCGCTTCTGCTCCGTCTGAGGTGGGGGCAACAAGGGTTTGGCGTATATAATCTGGTAACGAAGTCTGAGCAGGTGGACCAAGTGCCGTGACATCGGTAATGGATGCGCATTTTGGGCGCGTATTTCGGTGGACGAGGACTAGTTAATCCTTCCCCAGACATACCCAATCGGTGTGACCTACTTTTGAATCCGGGCGGATACGCTAAGTAGCATGCATAAATAGTAGAGCACATACAACTTAGATCACATGTTCTGGTCTACGTAGCATATCTTTAGAGCCCGTCGGAAAATCGAGTAACGAATCCATATTATAAAGCATCATCACGTAATTCTGGGTCTACTTTGGATGTCGAGTATACACCTAAGTAATTATGTAATCCAAATCTGAATTGATTGGCAGGAATGTGAATCCACTCAACGCGGGATTAACCGCAATCCTCTGCCCCTGAACCATGCATATGGTATATGCGAGCCCTGCCGGCGTCGGCTGAATACCCAATGACTGTTTCTCGAGAAGGATTTTGCAAGTTTTTAAGGTAACAGTAGATTCGTTTAGCTAACCCCTGCAGAGAATGAAACTAGACGATTACTATAGATTCGTCAACATGGATCAAAATTCGCCCCTGCTCCTACTCCTCTCCTCCTACGTAGGTACCTAGTACGTACGTCCTCTCGGCCCAATGCTCCGGCAAATACCCACATCCTAGAAGATAGAGTGCTGACACGTCCTTTGCATGAACCAAATTCCCCCTCAATTGGTCATTCCTAGCTCCGGTCTCACGACTTATGCGAGACCGAGCTCTGATCGGGCAGGTAGCGTTCCCGGATCAGGAGGGCAATCGAAACTGTACCTCCGGGCCCGATGATAACGGAGCTGATCAACATCGCCAGCGCCAGCGTTACAGCAGAAATGTGCCACTTCGGATAAATCGGTCCGAGGACTAAGAAAGCCCAAGATAGACTCGAGAGACTGATGATAATGAAGTCGTACTGCAGAAAAAGCCATGGGCCTCGCACTAGTATGTCGCTTGTCCCAGAGGGGCCGGTGAAAAGGAACGGCACATACATGCGTACTATATCTACGGCATGGTTCTCGCTAGTGGCGATTTTGCTCATGACATACAGATGGCCCAGGGCGGATGATGTAGCCGCAAGCAGGTATGAGGCGCAGATCCAATGGTGTGCCCTTCCACCACCCGCACCCTTGTTTTCCCAAGTTCTTGGGGGTTCACCAGGGAATAGTTTGCCCACAAGCGTCGCCAAGGACATCATTATCCAAGACACCCAAATAGGATCTGGCTGCCAGGCGGCCAGAATTATCTGGTGAGTCGTCGCGGATCGACTGTACTGACCGAGCCAAGTCGGCGCCATGCCGATCAGAAACGGGGCGATGGCGCCAAGTAGGAAAGCAAATGGAAGAGCAACAGCTTGGTTAAGATCCGCGACTCTCGCGACATCGGCCTTGGATTGGAAAGTCCAATGTAGGTGAGTGGCGTAATAAAGCGGTAGCGAGATCGCCGCTCCGAAGCACTGCCAGAGCAGCCCAAATGCAACGGGTCTGGCAGTCGTGTCAGCCGAAGTTGAAAGTGGGAGCTTCCTGACGTAGATGTCTGGAAGAGCCGCTGTTGCTCACCTTGAAATCCACTTCGGCTTATTCTGCGTACGGGATGCCTCCACGTAGAGCCATACAAAGGCAGATTGGAGAGTGGAGTATGCATCAACGAGAAAAAGCTGGTAGCCCTCGTCATGACCATTAGTGCCGTAGAAGAAGAAGGCGACGAGGACCGCTATGGGGTAGTCAATGAGTGGAACACCGGTATAATCCGTTTTCAGATGTAGTCCTCCCTCGCCTAACTCCCCATGCCAGACGGCAAGTAGTAGAGCCTTGACAGTGCCATTCCATAGACTGACACCCCAGAGGGCGAGAACTGCAATGCAGCTTAGAGAATAAAAGTATACGCCGCTTGCCATGGGGATATTCAAGGGTTCATGAATTTACAAATCAAGGATGTTTTCGAATAGTTCGGTATTGAAAGAGTGGTCGAAGGATGCTGGCTGGAGAGCTTTTGAACAATAGATAACGTTGCTTCGATGAGCACGAAGGGTCCGGTTCTCGTTGAATTTAGGTATTGCTGCAGCTGCATCTGCAGCTGCAACTCATGCGTTGGCCTAACTCCGCATTCCCAAGCACCAGAGCGTCGGAGACTGCTCGGAGCCTAGACCGACTTTACGGAGGACTGCGTGTCAAAATGGGTTTCCTAATCAGGACGGCGATTTGCCGAATGATGAAATCGTATGTATGTGATGCGTATGTGGGTCAAGCATGCAACATTCGAACTATACACGTAGGCCTTGATGGGTTAGTAAGTACGTCTGCTCTACGGATTAGGGGCTAGGCTTATTCGTGGTTATCGGCATGACTGAAAAGGGGCAAGCCTGGTATTATGCGGAACCCACCTCAGGACTTCAATATTTACCTCAGAGCCGACTTCGAGAAGGCAGGTGGTTAACCGGTCATTCTGTCGTCGAGAGGTAACGCAAGCGTATCAAGATGTCTCCCAGCATCGCTTTACCCGACAATGAGCCTGCTCAACCGGCGCTGGAGCCTATCGCCATCTGCGGCATGTGTAAGTGAATAAATCCTTGTACCAAAGTCTCTATACAGTACTATGTTATAGTATAGAATTAAGCTTATCTTTCGTGTAGCCTGCAGACTTCCGGGGGCTGTTGATTCTGACACATCGTTTTGGAACATGCTGATCGAGAAGCGAACTGGACAAACACCTAAAGTCCCTGCTTCTCGTTTCAACATCGACGCTCATTATCACGAGAATCTAGATCGGCCAGGCTCGTTCAACGTTGCCGGTGGTTACTTCCTTAATGGCTGCCCAGAGGACTTTGATCCTACATTCTTCAACATCACGCCTATCGAGGCTCAATGGCTGGATCCTCAGCAAAGAAAGATTCTCGAAGTGACTTATGAATGTCTGGTTTCTGCAGGCGTCACTCTAGAGTCTATTGCTGGGTCGAATACAGCCGTCTTCGTGGGGTCTTTTACTGCTGATTATCGTGAGTTTCCGTGCTCTTGTCACCAAACCGTGTATTTAACTGATACTGAACGTCTTAGAACAAATTTCCATTCGAGATCCTGATTTTCGTCATAATTACGCTGCTACTGGTGTCGACCCTGGTATTATTAGCAATCGTGTAGGTAACACATTTAACCTAAATGGGCCAAGGTGAGTTATTCCCTGGCAGACTTGATAATAAGATAACCCTAGCTAAACAGTGCTTACGTAGTTTCACCATAAATACAGCCTGCTCTTCGTCAATCTACGCTCTTCATAATGCCTGCCATGCGCTTCGTAGTCGAGATTGTGATGCTGCCATTGTTGGCGGCGTCAACTTAATACTCACAGTAGACCAACATATGAATACGGCCAAACTAGGCATCTTATCTCCTACGTCGACATGCCATACCTTCGACGCATCTGCTGATGGGTATGGCCGCGCTGAAGGGGCTGGAGCCCTATACGTAAAGCGCCTTTCGGATGCAATCAGGGACGGCGACCCTGTCCGTGGGGTGGTTCGCTCAACCGCAGTAAACACGTAAGTCAAATACAAACCATAACGAAAGTTTGTTCTCAACGTTGGAAATTTGAAGCTCATGCACTGTCACTGTAGGAATGGCAAGGTGGAAGGTATGGGGATCACACACCCGAGCATCAAGGGCCAAGAGCGCGTCGTGCGAATGGCGTATGAAAGGGCGAATTTGGATCCCAATTTAACAGCGTATGCCGAACTGCATGGAACAGGCACGCCGGTAGGCGACCCGATTGAGGTCAGGGCTATATCGCGGGCCATGAACGATACGCGATCGGTTGACAAGCCGTTGCTCATTGGTGCTGTAAGTGCATTGCTCAATGGCTACTTTCACAGTCAAACCTGACTAGATCGAATCCATCATATGAGAAGTTTGCTAACGAAGAGAAAATAGGTAAAACCGAATATCGGGCACAGCGAGGCAGCGAGCGGGATATTTGCCGTTATGAAAGCGGCTATGATGACCGAGGCAGCTTTGATTCCTGGTGTCGCACTTTTCCAAAATCTAAACCCTGCGAGTGAGTTGTTGAATTACCCTCTGACTGTTCTCGCTAATCATAATGAACACTAGTATTGGAAAAGGAGTGGAACGTGAGAGTGCACGCTAATACAGCACCATGGCCACAGGACTCGATAGTGCGACGAGCCAGCGTGTCTTCCTTTGGATATGGCGGCACTAATGGCCACGTCATTATCGAGTCTATCGACTCATTATACCCCTGGTATCAACACGCCAAGTCTAAAAAGGAAGCCCACTGGAATCGGTCGTCAAAGAAGCCGTTCTTATTATGCTTTTCAGCGCACGATAAACCGACGTTGTCGCGCAATGTGGCAGCAATCGCTTCAGTAGCGTCAGAATACTATCTTACCGATCTGTCGTACACCTTAAATCTCCGTCGCACTAAATTTTCAAACCGGGCGTTCGTGATAGCTCGAGAGGGCAGAGAAGCTGAGGCTTTTGACGCAGCAACTCTGCAGAGCGGTGTTGCTTCTAAAAAAGATGTCGGCATTGGTTTTCTATTCACAGGTCAAGGCGTAAGTCATAAGCATGCTGATGGGCCTATAACACTGCTAACGAGTTGACTTCAGGCACAATGGGCTGGTATGGGCCGAGCTGCTCTCCAGGAGTTTCCAACTGTCCTAGAAACCATTCGGAAGCTGGACCGAATCCTTGGGAAGCTTGAACCTAAGCCGGAATTTAATATGGCCGATTTGCTAGTCGAAGATACCCCGGAAATAGCTAGCAAGATCAACGAGGCCGATATATCCCAACCCCTTTGCACAGCTATACAGATCGCACTAGTTGATCTCTTTTCTCAGTGGGATATTACACCCCAAGTGAGCATTGGTCATTCGTCCGGTGAAATAGGGGCTGCATATGCAGCGGGCCTGATAAGCGCCCCTGAGGCTATCATAACTGCCTTCTGCCGTGGCCGTGCGGTGGCCGCATACTCCGAACCTGGTGCCATGTTAGCAGTTGGACTGGGAGTTGGTGATGTTCAGGAGTTTCTACCAGCTTCTTCTGAGGATGTCTGCGTGGCGTGTGAAAACTCACCAAGCAGTGTAACCCTGAGCGGACGAGACGAACCCATCTCGCAGCTTTGTGAGATTCTCAGCGCTAAAGGCATTTTCGCTCGTACACTCCCAACAGGCAGAGCATATCATTCTCCCCACATGGCTGCCGTGGGCATGGCATACGATGTCATGCTTACTGGGGCGATCGAACACCTGTCTAGAGATGACTTTCAATGGCGCCGGCCGCGGTCGCAGATGATATCCTCTGTCACTGGGGAGCCTATTGATGAGGACTCGACAACATTGCCTTCAAGTTATTGGGGTGCAAATCTTCGTCAGAGGGTTCTCTTCAACACGGCAGTACAGCGGCTAGGCTCTGACGAAGCTTTTGCGCACATAAACCATGTCATCGAGGTTGGACCTCATTCCGCGTTGGCTGGCCCTTTCAAGCAGATATGCCGTGCAGACAAGAAATTCGCAGACCGCCTCACTTACATACCGTCGCTTGTACGTAATAAGAATGATGCCGACCAGCTCCTTTCAGTTGCAGGCTCGCTATTCATAGCTGGTTACCATGTAGACTTGGAAGACGTCAACTCGGCAGGATTCCTTGACACGGGCGCCATTTGCAAGTCAAAAACACAATACCTTCTAGTCGATTTACCGCCCTACCAGTGGAATTATGAGAAGCGCTATTGGGCTGAGCCACGCGCTAGTTCTGAGCAGCGTGCGCGTGTATACCCGCGCCACGACCTTTTGGGAAGTCGTGTATCGGGACTTTCTAGTAGGTCAGCAACGTGGCGTAATGTGCTCAGGCATCGTGATGCCCCATGGTTGAAAGACCACAATGTAAGTAAAACGGTTGTCTTCTTTCCACAATATCTATGACTAACACTCAAGTTATAGCTCGGCGGTACAGCCATTTTCCCGGCAGCAGGTTATCTGTCGGTGGCTATAGAAGCTTTGCGACAGGTGCGCGAGTCAGCTGGTTTGTCTTTCGAAGGTGTCAAGTTGCGTGATGTTGACATCAAAACGGCCCTCGTGGTGCCTGATAACGATGACGGTGTCGAAACTGTTGTTCATCTACAGAAATCTACGAACACCGAGACCGCACATGATTGGCATACCTTCTCGATGGAGTCCTTGACTGACGAAGGCAACTGGACTGTCCATTGTGAGGGGCGTATCTCAAGCAGCCCCAAGCCTACTACGCAAACGTCAAAAGAGGAAATTCCCGTAGACGAATCGATTTTGACGCAGCGAGTACCGGGCAAGCGATGGTATGATGCTTTCAACCGTGTCGGCTTCTACTATGGCAAGACATTCCAGCAACTACAGCAGGCGCGTACAGATCGTAGTGTACATCACGCTACGGGAGACGTAACCGTGCTTGAGAAGTCAGGCATCATGGCGGGCGAATCGCGTTATCTTGTGCATCCCACAACTATCGATGCATGCCTGCAGCTGATCATCATCTCCATCCACGCAGGAAAGCATAAGGAGATGCCGTGGGGTGTCGTGCCAACTCGAATCGAAGAAATGACACTCTTTGCTGCAGAACTCGATTCGTGTGCTGATGCTAGCGGCTCTGATTCTGCCACGGGCCATGCTGTTGCGTGGACCAATGGTTTCGATGGACGACGTTTCAATACCAACGTTCAACTTAATGGCGCTGATGATAGGCTTCTGCTGGACATCAAGAATCTCACCTGTGTCACATATGAGGCTGCTCTTCCTGCTGGTGGCGTTGGTAACGATGGAGAAGGGGCAGAGTCTGGTGGCCTTAGCCCCTTTTCTATTGTAAAGTGGAAGCCAGATATTGAAATGCTCCACGAAGACGACTTTGCAAAGTTATGGCCAGCGATCTCGACACCTTCTGAGCGCCTCGCGAAGTGCATCGAGTTAATTGATCATCGTCAAGTCGTTCGTACAGCATTAATTATTACTCGCGCTCCTACTCTTCCAGATCAAGTGCTCGTCGACGCAATATTGGATGTCTTACCACGGAGCGCTGCTGTCACTGTCGGTTTTGTTACCGAGGGCGAAGATCAGGAACAAGAGATAAGCCTTTCTGAGAGGGCAGAAGCTCGTGTTTCTCAAGTGATATTAGGCACCGCGCCCGAGAGCTGGTTGAATAAAAGCTCTGGTCCTTATGATCTTGTTTTGGCCAATTTACACTTCGGTGAAGAGGATACAGATCCGGATGCTGTATTGGCACTCATTGAGGAAGGCGGTTGGCTCCTTGGCTCGTCAACTAAGCCAATCTCATCACCTCTTCGCGGTCCAATATTCACATTGCAGATAGGCGATCAATTCGCCTCGCTAATTTCCCCGGGAAAAATCGGGTTTGATAATGCAGGCCCTCACGCAACCGAGGCTGATGGGATCACTGTGCTCTTAGCCCGAGAAGGGGCAAATTGGTATGATTTGCCTAACATTTTGTCCGCTGTTGGAGGACGGTACGAAGTTCGTGAAAAACTCATCAAAGATTTCCATCCGGACAAGGACCGTCTTGTCGTGATAGACGATACAGCAGGTGCCATATCTGCATCTATGGTTGCAGATCCCATTAGCTTCGAGAGTATGAAGGTTGTACTAACGTCAGGAGTGCGCGTGGTATGGGTCACCCGCGGCACGAGACAAGGTCGTGCAGCAGCAGCGACAGCGGTTCGTATGGGCATGGCTGAGGGTCTACTCCGCGTCCTACGCTCCGAGCAGGCGGCCTCCAAAATGGTATTATTAGACTTTGACTTGAACGAGGAGACACATACTGTTGGCGCTGCTGTGATCAGCCGGTTGGAAGCCGCAGACACCAAAGATTCGGGCCATGATACTGAATTCTGGCTGCATCGGGGTGTGTTGCAGATCAGTCGTGTCTACACCCACGAGAGTATCGGCAACGAGTCAAATCAGGGGCAACCTCAGGAGAAGCCATTGGACGGGCTTCTACGTCTTAGTAGTACAACTGCCGACGGCCAATTGATATTCGAAGACGAAGGGCAACAGCCATCCGTCATAGCTAATGATGAGGTCGAACTACATGTTCTAGCCTCACAGCCGCCGTCGATTTCTCGCGGCTCCCAGCTTCTCGTTGGTGGGATCATCGCCCGAGCCGGGTCTACTGAGAACCAGAGTCTAGTAGGCGAAGGAGCAATTGCGTTCGTTTACGATGGGTTCCAGACCGTGCTGCAAACTTCCGCATACGCTGTCATTGACGAAACTGAGTCTGAATGGGCTTCTCCTGAGGCTCTTGTAGGAATTCTACCGTCGCTCTGCCCAATAGTACAACTTTGTCTCATCAACGCCAAGCTAGAAAAGGATGACTGCGTCTTGTCGCTACCGGGCCCCAAAACCGACGTGTATATGTTAGCGAGACTTGCTAGAGTCCTTGGCTGGAACATCACTGTTGTGGCCCGCTCTACCGTTGAAAAGGAACAGTTCATTTCGCAGATCGGCTTGTCCCCTGACCAAGTCCTTCTTTTGGACGAAATAAGCACACTCTTAGCTTTCGTCCGCAAGCAACAGGAGATGTCTTCTTCGGGATCGGTCACAATTATAGCTCATGACTTTGACTCACTAAGCCAGGAAGTATGGAGAGACATTCCGTCATCTTGTCGTCTTCTACTGTCGAACAAGTCTTCCTTGGAGGTGGTTCCAGACCCCTTACCCTTCTCCCGCGGCGCCAGCTTTGTCTCTAGTAATATGAAGTCATTGCATGCTTCCCCTAAGGCCATTTCGAAGCTCCTCAAGTTGTCACTAGACCAGCTCAAAACCCATCCCTCACTACTAGGCGACGACATTTTTGACGAGATCGATGTGGTTGACGTACAGGATGTTAGAGACACAATAGCTCAAATAGACGAGCCAAATGAGAAAGCGACAGTTGTGCGCTACCGACAAGGAGAAAGTCGAATCAAGGTAAGCCTCCAGCATGCCGTCTTGTTTAATACTGCGCGCAATGCTGTTGAATCTAACGTTCGAACGCTAAATTAGGTCTTTCAAAACCCGGGCCGGCTACAATTCTCGCCCGACGCTAGCTACCTCCTTGTAGGCTGCCTTGGGGGCTTAGGCCGCAGCTTGACCAGATGGATGATGGAGCGCGGTGCACGTCATTTCGCTTTCATCTCGCGGTCGGGCACAAACAAGCCAGAAGCGGCCCGCTTGATCGAGAGCATTAATGCGTCCGGTGCATCAACTAAGGTCTTCCGTGCCGATGCCTGCAATGAAGAGGACGTCCGACAAATCGTGGCGGTACTACACGCTCAGCGCCCTATTCGCGGGGTTGTACACGGGGCTATGGTCCTGAAGGTAAGCTACTAGGTTTCCATTTGATCAATCACTCGGATATGCTAACACCGAGATCCTAAACTCGCAGGACGGCATGTTTGAACAGATGAGCCACCAGTCCTTCGCTGACTGCGTCAATCCTAAGGCGAAAGGAGCGCTGAATTTACACGCTGAACTCCAGAGTCTGAATGTGGACCTAGACTTCTTCGTGCTAACGAGCTCTATCTCAGCACTGCTTGGTAATACCGGGCAGGCTAATTATAGCGCGGCTAACAGTGCATTAGACGCACTAGCACGGCAACGTCATGCCGCAGGGCTCCCTGCTACATCCCTCGTACTGCCTATGGTGTTGGACGTTGGTGTCGTGGCCGAGAACGACGCCATTGAGACATCACTAATGCGGAAGGGATTGTATGGTATTGACGAGCACGAGATGTTGCAGGGTTTCGAGGCAGCGATTATGACATCGCGACGCAATCCAGGCATGGGCTCCCATATTACGGGAAGCTCAGACGCGGAGAAGACAAGCGAGGTAGAAGATGAATCGCAGCTTGTCATGGGTATGGAGGCCCGCGAGCTAGCCAGATCAATGATCCTAGCTTCGGAAGGAGAACAAAGCGTAGATGCTTATTGGTACGACGATATACGGTTTTGCCACGTGCGCGCTACCTTAGATGAGTTCGTAGCAGGCAAAAGTAATCGGGGGAGTAGCGGCGAAAATAACTTTGCCGCCACTATCAAGGAGGCCGCAGCTGAGAGCGTTGAGGCTGCTGTAGAGGTCATCGCCAAGCACATAGTCAAGCGTGTTTCAAGCATTCTTATGATACCAGTTGAGGATTTTGAGCTTGACGGCCCATCGCTTGCTAGCTATGGTTTAGACAGCATGATTGGGGCCGAGATGAGGACGTGGTTGTTCAAAGAGTTTGGCTTGGATTATCCGTTCCAGAAGTTGTTGGCCCCTACGCTCACATTTACGAAATTGGCAGAGGTAGTAGCGGGAAAGATGGGATTAATGCCAGAATCATTGTAGATATATTATAGTATGCATATTGTAGAAATAAGACACAGACATTCGAATCGTGAAGAATGTAAAAGAGGGTCAAAACAAGGTTCGATCGGCAAATTCCGACTCTCCCCCCTGCCCCCCTGTCGATTGTCTGTGCGGAGAAATCTCTGCTATGAAACGTGGGGTTGTATATTATGTAATCAGGTTCTTGCCTTCACTACAATAGTTCCACTCCACCATCGCCAACTCCGAGTCTTGCAATTCGCATTGTATTCGAATGAACCATAGTCTATTCGCCCAGCACATTCTATAGGTCGAAAATATGATATCTCGGGAATCTTCAGGTGGTTAGCATTCTCAACTATGAGAAATCCCAGATATCGGGCGTTGACGTACCTCTCCTCAAATTAATTTTAGATCGTCGTACCAAAATTGTTGTTGAAAATCACACCTCTTGTTGTTCCCGCGTCGGGACTGGATTCCATCAGAACAGAGTTCTAGATGCATTAGATGTCGTAGCATTCCGGGCTGGGTTGCTCCTCCTGCAGAAACCACCTCTTAAAGGTCTACCAGCGTTCTGCGAGAGCGCCACCGGAATGATCGACCATCCACTGGTGTAGGGGATCTTTCTGCTTCGGCTTGGCCTTGGACTTCGTCAAATGTCTCCTTAGATCCCTTCGCTTTTCGGATCGACTTGACCAACTCCTGATCCTGTTAGATAGCCTTCCCACTTCTGTGTCTGATTGCGATCCCTCGCATTCCATAACCTTTGGCCTGAAATCCTAGTAAATATTTAGTAACGGAAGGAACCGGAGAGAAAAGAGCGAGCCTTTAATTTACCTTCTTCAAGGCTTCAACGACTTCCGGCATCCTATCTCTGACTCGACTCCATAGTTCGTAAATCTCCACCGGCATTTTGGCGACCTCAAGATTTTGGAAACCCTTAGGGTCTCCATGTTTGTCAGGAGAACGGGTCCCTGTAGTTGCCATGGTTTGTTGGCTCGTAATCTCCGTGTGATGGCGGTCTATTCTTGAGTATTGCATAGCTGCTGGGCGGTAATGGGATAAGATGAAGGTGACGCGCTTCATAAAAGGTGACTTTTGGCTAGGCGTTGGGGATGTCCCTCTCTAAATGTTGTGCTGAATGCCAAAATAGGAATATTAGATCTCATTTAAAACGAGTGTTTGCTTGCATCGCCGTCAGGACCACATAGGTGGACATGTCACGTATTGGCGTAGTGTGGGTAGCTTCAAATATTTGCCGGTTTGTACAGCTCATCCAATGAGAGGGGAACTATACAAACTGTTGGTTCATCTCATTGGCTCATGAAGCATTTTCAAAGTCATGTCGAGTCATGGGTAGCCCTAGTGTAAATATCGGCCTTTGATCTTAATCGTGGCAAGTAACGTGACTATATACACTATAGTGTAGCATAATCAATGATCGGGTAGTCCGGGGAATTTGTAGTGCTGAATCATGATGACTTGACATAAGTTTCACTTTTCCACTTGACAGCCTTCACACTTCCTACACGACATAAGCAGCACAGATACCATGTTGGTAGTCTACCAAGCCTAGCTTAGTCGGTGCCCTCCAACCCATCTGAGTAATACTCAAAACTCTGTGGAGTCTCGAATTTTGGCCCGTTCTCTACGTCGGGATCAATCTCGGCCGCTCCTACATCCCGAGCCTTCGCACTATCCGTGGCTTGCGTGCCCCTACTCTTAGTGTCTCTCAAGAACTTTGTCATGCGTTGTGCCCATTCCCAAGGTCGCTCCTTGCCTCCGGGTAGCCCATTGAAATATTCCCACCCCATAACACCTCCAAAAGCTGGGAATAGACGTAGCAAAGCCGCCAATGTTGCCCCTACGAGTTCGAAGGGTACGAATCCAGGGCCATTCTCCGGCGTTGTCACAAGGCCAATAACTATTTTGTCAGGACGCCAACCCTTTGCCATGCACATCTCATACATAACCGGGTTGCTAGCATCGCCCCATCCGCAATAGAACTGAGCATTATACCAGGCGATTTGCTCGCCGCGCATCAATTCAAGCACCTCGTAGTCAAACCCGCTGAGGTTACGTCTTGCGTCGAGAAGAGCAGCTGCGACTGGTGCGAGAGTGATGATGAAGCCAGGTCCAAAATCTGCTCTGAGCCTATCTATTAGACGACAGACGCCTTCCAACGACATCTGCTCCTCGACGTCCAAGTCGAGACCGTCGAGGTCCCTTTCTCGAATGAGATCGTAGAGTGGACCGTAGTACTTCTCGAATGTCGCCTGGTCTTGGTCTAAGCGAGTAAAGGAACCCTTCGCTGCTCCACCCAACATGCCGAGAACTTTGACGTCGCTTGCTTGAGCGATGCGCAGCTCTGCCCACGTTGTTATGAACCTCGGGTCTGAGGGAGGATGGTCATTGAGCGTCAATCCATTAGGGTCTTCGTTGATATGAATGGCGGCTACGATTATATGTGTGACCGAGATACCAGGCTTTGTAATCAACGGCAGGATTGAGATCAGGTTGCCATTGGGATCGTGTGTAGTCTGGTGGTACACCACGATGCGAGGGGTTGTACTCGCCGAAGGTGACGCCATGGCAGTCCCGAAGAAAAGAAAACAGAAGGCAACGCTCTAAAATGAAATTTATAAGAGACTAAAAATTGAGGGTATATACTAAGTACCCGTGTACTCAGTTGCTTGCCCTAGTAGGCTTCGCAAGTCTAGTGGTGCATTGATCGAGAAAGAAAGCCTCAATTGTCTGACAGTAAAAGTTCCTACGACTGTCAAAATAAGCTCGGTGGCTGCCGGTGGCTGCCGACTGCAAGCTGACCCTTATACTTACAGCGTAGAGAACATCACCTAATTCCCTTCCAAAAATAAATAGGTAGTTCACTAAATTTCCATACATTAGGTAATTTACCTATCAGGTAGGTATTCTTTAATTCATTCTGAAGTGAAGTTCATTACATAAATAATTGAAACACCTATCTAATATATATTTACCATGACCTTTTTCATCAGTTGATAAAAATGACCTTGTCTCAAATAAAATTTTCACTAAGGGGTCATTTCGAGGCGATGCGGTAAGCTTTGATGAATGCTTTTCATCGCTCAGCGTGGGGAAATCGAGCGGCTATAGATTATGTGCTGCCGTAAGTGCTGCATCCTTATAACTTACAAATAGTCTACGACAGCTCCTGAATGTCAACTTGGTATCAAACTACTTAATGTTATTGGAGGATCTAATATTGCACGAGCCAGTGAAGCTTCACTTATGATACCCAATTACATGAGGGTATACCTAGTATTACACCAGTTGGATGGTACATATCAAATCAAGAAGCAAGGGTTGTATACCTATAGCTTACTTTGCAGTATTGCACTCCGACTCCGACTGTCTTCCAGAAGCGAATGCTGACAGGCTTGAGTTTCAACCAATCCAAGACCAATGGATAAGTAGGTAACCATATTGGTATTTTCCATGGGAAAGCATACACGAATGCATTTATTCTATCTTAATAAACTTGACCATGAGATAGTACTATAATAATTGATTCATGACAGCACCCCGGGCATAATCTGTTCGAAAGTGCCACCACGAAGCGCAGATAGGTAACGTCAGATAGCCGAAGCGAAGTCGGACAAAGAACCGGTCTCCAGCGCCATAAAAAAATTGCCTACCTCGGTAGGTACCTAGGTAGGTCGTTAGTAATACCGATCCTGCAGCATACTCGTCGTCATCAAAATCTGAGTAAACATGAAGATATGGACGTAGCATTCAAACACAACTCGTAGGCTTCAATATAATATCAGTTATCTGAAGAAGTAACTTGGATGCCATCAACGCACTGAAACTACTACCTACCTAGAGCGATGCTAGGTACGCTAAACCTAGTCCTAGTATCCATCCAGTCTAGACCGTTATTTACTTGGATGGGACGGCCCCACCGAAGAAATAAAGTCTGGTAATGGCGGCCTGAAGCGCGAAACATATCGCGTAAGTTCAATCTTTACAAACAAAAATCGGAACTGAATATCCTTCATTTGTCGATCGATTTATTGCCCACGCTATTGGTGCGCGAAATTTCAAGGTCTACAACATCCTCTGCCCGTCCTCATCATTGGATGGATGCCTCTCGACTGATAATCGCTCCAAATTCAATCCACGGCCCATGCATACCCGGACAGATCTAGAGTTTGAAAGGTTAAACCCTTCCTTAACCTTCCTGACGTCATGAAATTCGCCAAGGAACTTGACCAAGACCTTGTTCCAGGTGAGTACCTTAAGTGAAACAAGTATAACTTTTGTATCTTGAACAAGAGTTCTTCTAGATATACTGGTTTTGTTACAGCGGCGAGAGTACCTAAGGCGGATGTGAATGCTGACATGTGATCTAGAATGGAGAGTCAAATATCTGAACTACAAGGCCGGCAAGAAGTACATCAAGGCCATCTCGAGGGTTATCAGTAAAACCAATGGAACACCATTAGGCCTCGGAAGAAGAGGCGACTTGCCGCCGCCAGAGGTGACTCCTCGTCCAAGTCAATTCTCCCGTCAGCAGAATGGCGGTTCTGAAAGAGCTACCGCAGATGAAGTCGAGTCTCTCCGCGCAAGCCCCGCACCCATGGGGCATGCGGCTAGAGGAGCTCGAGACACACCCAAGAGCGAGCCGACGCCAATTCCAACGCCGAAGGAACGCCAATCACTGACAACGTCTCCGGGCAATGAAATGCAATATGGCAGCTTCGTACCCACGCCACCGCCAATTGCGGAGGAGAATTGGAACATGTTTGAGCTACCGGCACCCGCAATGCGCGTGCCTTCAAACGACCGAACACTTGCTAGGCCGACGGATACACTTCGAATGTCTATCAACCGGCAATCTGTGAAACGTAGCTTTTCAGGTCCAGTCACTTCTGCTCCACCAGCAACTGCTGCCCGCCCTAATTCTACGTCTCAACAAAGCCAGCCACCGTCAGGAAAACTCCGTCGTATGTTCTCAACAGGCCAGTATCTGAGCCAACAACTTACTAGGACTGAGAGCACCAAGTTGGGATTTGGTTTGCAAGCACTGGACACGCTTAGACAGCGTGAAAAGGACTTTAACGATTTCCTGGACAGCGAACTAGACAAGGTGGAGACTTTCTATCGCCAGAAGGAAGAGCAAGCCGGTCAACGCTTGGCTGCGCTGCGGGAACAACTACATGAGATGCGAAATCGACGCACCCAAGAACTCACCGAGCTTAAGAAGCGCAAGGAGAGGGGAGAAGATGGCAATGACCATGATAGTAAAGGAACCTCATCCGGTGCTAACAGCTCCCTTAATTGGGTTGATCCGATCAAGTCTAGGATATTCAAGCCTGGCGCCAATTCAAAAGCCCTCTCTAGGTTGCACTTCACTCCGGTGCTCAACGCTATAGGGGCGGATGCTAGACGAGACTACATAAGAAAACCACTTAGCCATGACGTACCATATAGGACAGCAAAGCGAAAGTTGAAGTTAGCCCTGCAAGAATTTTACAGGGGGCTTGAACTTCTCCAGTCGTACGCACAGCTCAACCGGACCGCTTTTCGAAAGCTCAACAAGAAATATGATAAAGCCGTCAACGCTCGCCCGGCTTATCGGTACATGAATGAGAAAGTCAACAAGTCATGGTTTGTTAACAGCAGCACCATCGACGACTACCTCCATGCCGTTGAAGACCTCTATGCGAGATATTTCGAAAAGGGCAATCATAAGATTGCCACAGGAAAGCTCCATCGCTTAAACCGACGACCTAGGGATGAATCCGCTAACGCATTTCGAAACGGGCTCTTCATCGGTACCGGGATTGTATTCACCCTCCAGGGTCTCGTGTACGGCGCCCAACTCCTATTCGACCCGGACCCGGAGGTGCAACAACGAACTAGCTATCTCATGCAGATATACGCTGGTTACTTTCTAATGTTGACTCTGATGTTCCTGTTCTGCATTGATTGTTATATGTGGACGAATAACAAGATCAATTATCCGTTCATATTCGAATTCGACACGCGAAACAGCTTGGATTGGAGGCAACTAACGAGCTTCCCCAGTTTCTTCTTGTTACTCTTCGGGATATTCTTCTGGGTCAACTTTACTAGGTACGGGTCCGAGGACCTGTATCTATACTACCCGGTAATCCTAGTGGCCATCACGTTGTTTATCCTCCTACTTCCAGCGCCGGTTCTATGGTATAGGAGCCGCCAATGGCTTATGTATTCACATGTGAGTACTATCACGAACACATACCACGGCGCTTTTCTAACCGTCTTTAGTATCGATTATTCTTCGCAGGACTATATCCTGTCGAGTTCCGTGACTTCTTCCTCGGAGACATGTACTGCTCCCTTACCTACGCTACTTCTGTAAGTATAAAGACGCCTACGATAAGCTGGGCAGCTAAGCTAACCATGAAGCAAGAATATCGAGCTCTTCTTCTGCCTCTATGCGCATGATTGGAACAATCCGGTTCAATGCAACTCAAACAACTCGCGCCTGCTAGGGTTCTTCTCGGCACTTCCACCCGTCTGGCGTGCGCTGCAATGCATTCGTCGATACCGCGACACCAAGAATGTTTTCCCGCATCTCGTCAACGGCGGCAAGTATGGCATGACTATCATGTCGGCCGTAACCCTATCACTGTATCGGATGCGAGCCACGAATTCGAACCTTGGTCTATTCATCACTTTCTCCGTCCTCAACAGCATCTATACTTGTAAGTGCTTACCTCTGTCGTTAATTTCTTATAGGGAAGTCTCCGTCTTTTAACACAAGATCATTAGCTATCTGGGATCTGTTTATGGATTTCTCGTTCTTCCAGCCTGAGACTCGGCATCGTTTCCTGCGAGACATCCTAGGGCTCAAGCGTCGGTGGCTATACTACGGCATCATGGTGCTCGACCCGATCCTGCGCTTTGGCTGGATCTTCTACGCCATCTTCACGCACGACAAACAACACAGCACACTCGTCTCGTTCCTCGTTGCTCTAGCCGAAGTTGCGCGTCGTGGCATGTGGGCTCTATTCCGTGTCGAGAACGAGCACTGTTCCAACGTCGCCCAGTACAAGGCCAGCCGTGACGTGCCCCTGCCGTACCCCTTACCCTCCCACGAGCCGCTCGTGGAGCGCGTGAGTACCGAAGAGGAGGAACGTCGAAATACTACAACCTCCGTCCCTGCACAACTGTCTGCACTTCCTACCGAGGGCGCAACTGCCAGTGCAGTCGATCTAAGTACCGTGGGCGCTTCAGCACTCGGTCGCGAGCATACCGGTGGGCAGACAGAATCACACGCGCGGACGCAGTCACAGGAGCAGGCGGAAGGAAGCACGATGCGTTGGCGCAAGAGACCCGAGGTGCTGCGCGCACGATCGATCCGCGGCATCATAGCCGCTGCGCACAAGCAGGACTTCGAGAAGCGCCGACGGCCGCCGGAGCCGCCGTCGGACGACAGGGTTGATCTTGACTTGGCGGAGGAAGACGAGCTGCGGAGCGAGGAAGAGGACGACGATGACGACACGGGGAGCATGATCGATGAGCGCATGGAGGTCCGTCGCGAGCATAGCTTGGTCAGGGGGGAGGCCAACGCGGAGGACAGCGTGTAGTGTTTCGTTCTAAATGTATTTTTTGCTTTGTTTTATTTTAGCATAGGGTGGGTGGTCAGGTGGAAATGCATCGGAGTAGAAGATAGATTATTGTGTTAATTGTAATTCAATGTTAATCAGCGATGCTAGACTGAATCATGTTTTCTTATGAAACCCATCCATTTTTTTCTACTCACGTTCGAGGACTCGTAAAAGGGGGCTCATAATAAAAGTGAGGTGAAGTAAACATTATTTATCACAACCGTCCAAACCTCACAAGCAGCCCATCCTTCGGCCGCAACGTCAAACTCGGGTTCGCAAATTTCACACCCCTACCAACTCGTTCCTCGCCGTTAGTTAGCAGCTGCCCGTCTTCCTTCTCGATCCCGAGGAACCGCCACCGGCTCACCAACTCCACGAGCACGGCCTTGACTTCGGTAATAGAGAAGTTTCTCCCCGGACACGTGCGCGGGCCCTGGAGGAAAGCCTCGAACGCAAAGGGCGTTGCGGCATCGCCCGTCAGATGGTCCCAGCGGTCTGGGTCGAAGACAGCTGCGTCGGGGCCCCAGACTAATGGGTGTTGGTGCACGAGGGGCATGTTGATGTCGATTTGCGTGCCTTTCGGTATAGTGACGCCTTCAATAATCAGGTCTCGAGCGGCTTCGCGATGAGTCATGTATGCTTTGGGTTTGGTAAGGTTAGTTCGGTTGATTGGGCCTTCCGTCTTTTAGGGAAAATGGGAGTTGCGTGAGGAGAAAAGGGGGGAGGGGGGATGCCGTACATGGAGAGTATACACGAAGCACCTCGCGAACGAAATTATGTAAGTACGGTAGATTGGAAATCGAATCATAATCTGGCTCCGGGTTTGCTTCTAGAAGGGAGTCGATCTCAGATCGCAATCGGTCTTGTATGGAATGGTCAGTCGCAAGGACGTAGAGCGACCATGTTAAGGTGGTCGCTGTGGTCTCGTGACCTAGAGGGTGAACGACAGTTAGCATTATGACCCTATAGTAGGTAGGTAGTCAACATATTGAGGTAGAATATAGTCGAACCTGCAGAGGTGAAATTCAGAAACTAGAAACGCATAATCGTCAGTGTCGATTGCCCAGGGGAACGAGAAACCAGGGGTTCCTCACATGGCCAATTATGTCGTCCACAGACCAGATTTCCTTGCCTGTCTCTTGCCGATGCAGCTCAGCTTCTTCTAACATGTATGTCAGGAGATCTCTAGACTCTCCCATCTCTCTCTTTAATGTACCGTCCGCTAATTCTGCCGCGCGCTTTTCGATGATATCCCGGAGCATTTTTCTCAGGTCGGCATTCGCCTGGATGAACTTACGGTTCGCGGGCAAGGGAATGATGCGCCGAATCGGTACGAAAGCATTAACTACCAAGATCAGCTGGCCAAGGGGCCCTTGATGAAGCACTCTGTCGTAGAGCTCCTGGAACCCTAGAGGATACATCGACGATAGGGTGTCTAGCTCGATTCCTAGTGCTGTTATACCTATCGTATCCATGGTCGATTTAGATAGAGTGCCGATAGCTTGAGAAAGAATAGTTAGTCTTGACCCAAACTTGGATCACGATAACCCCGTTCGTTTGGTGGCACACCTTCTACGGTACCATATGGTCTGTTTCCGAGGATATCCTCGAAATCCCCTGATAAATCCTTGGCTTTCTCTCGAAAGACAGGCAGGAGCTTCCTCATGCTCGGGACGGAGAATGGGCCGGCTAACAGTCTTCGCTCGCGCCTGTGAGCCTCCCCTTCCGCGAACAACAGGCCGGTGCCTGTAATTTCGCCAACCAGGCGCGCGAAAAACGGCGGCTTGACGAAGTCATATACGTGAGTCTGAAGGACGGCCTTATGCGCAGCTAAACCATTCACCAGGAGAACCTCTTTGCCTGCAAATGAGAGGTATCTTATGAATGGTGCTTCTGGCCATTTGCGCATCCATTGTAACTGGACGCTAAAAGGACTCTCAGCTTTGAATTTCTTCAACTCTTGCCCAAGAATGGGGTTATGGTCCTAACTTCAGATCAGAATTCTGTCAGGTCGGATTGATTTATATTAGGTACCTTTGGACCTGGTAAATGCCTAAGTGGCGAGAAGAAATTCGGGAATAACACGACACGGTAGAACTTGAGTATGACATATTGTACGAGGAACGCAACGAGGAAGTTCTTAAGGATCAATAAGCTATCGAGTTCCCTGCTAGATTGGAGAGCGGCTATTTCTAAGACTGTAAGTCCAGCGCAGGCAGCAATATCCATGTCGAAGTTACAGGGACGTACTGGAGTTGAGCAGAAGGGAGGCAAGCTTATCTACCTAGGTAGGCATGTAATAAGGCGAGGGTTGTTATTCTTTGGATTATAAGCTACTGCCAAGCCCGTGACAATACACGGACCCCATCTCTCCCCATGGCATATTCCGTAGAGTTATGGTAAAAGAGAGCGAGGGCTAGAAGCTGCCTCGTTGTGGGTAAGCTACACGTATGATAGCCAAGGATGTCTATCGCAATACATTTGTAAGCCTACTCGCTCCCTGCGATTAGCTGCTGTCATGTTGGTCATTGGTTCTGCTTCGTGTAAAGTAGGTAGGCGATAGGCTCGAATTGATTTCGCTCTGCTGCCGGCGAGGTGGAATTCCTACACCTTGTGGAGGATGACTACGCCTAGCTCTGACTCTATACACCCATTTCAAAGCAAATCAAAGTCAGATGCAACTGCATACACTTCGTAAAAAGGAAAAATGAAGGTGCTCCCATCCTATCGAAATCCACCATAAGATATGTCATTAATGTTGAGAGTCATCATGGCGTCAGCCAAATTTCGGGCATAAAAAGAAGCATAACCGCACGGCGGGGCATTGGAGCACGTAGTATCGGTTTTTGTACGATAGCGTCGAGTAGCTCATCTATATGCCTTACGCTCAAGCATCATTGAATAAATAGGTACCTCTACAAGTAGATAAAAACTTGTAGGCTTTGTTGCTGTCGAGACATAGATGTGGAAAGAAACATCATTTTCTGATCTTTCCACTAACAACCTCAGCCAAAATTTGACCCATGTTCAGTGCCTTGGGAATAAATCAGCTTATAACTTTCATTGTAGCTAGCTGGGCGTTCGAATAGTTCGACTCGCGGCATCCATGAGTTGTCTATCGCAGCAAGAGGCTCGACGACGGTAATTGTTATATATTTTTGGTCTCGGTCTTGATTTCATAGATCACAGAGGAAATAGTAGACCTAAAGGAGGCCACCTAAGCTCACCGCTAGGTGGCGTTTCGGCTTGCTGAATGTTACCTGGAGCCAGCGGTACCTGCAGTGGATCCAGCTGCCTAGCTTGGCGCAATTGCTCACAATTTGGTCAAATGACACGAGGTCATCCGCTAAAATGGCAGCTGATACTGATAAGACGTCTTATCGGTCGCAATCGGCAGCGATGCCGGTTTGTTGACCTCATAGAACTAAATCCCAACCTCCCTTTTAAGTCAATTCCACAAGGCATCGTGTCATTCTGTTGCCTAGACGATACCTCAGTCAAAGCTCTGCATTCTATTATAATTGACTGGAAAGTCACGGATTCGAATTGGTATTCCAACCAACCATGACGAAACACACGCCCGATTTCCTTCGCCAGCGTAGCTCCAACCTGTCCCTTCGAAGCGCCTCCGTGGCCCACGCTTCGAGCACCTCTCGATTGTCGAGCTTCGCGAACCCCTCCGAGTTCGAGATCAAGCCGACCATGTCGCAAGCTGAAAAGGCATTCGTCGTAGGCGACCTAGCTCGTCACGGGTCGTTGTTACTGTGCGATTCTTGCTATCGAGATATACCAGATTCCATTACCAATTCCCTTACCTTTCTTCTCACCGCCGACCGAAGCTCGTGTGCTTGCTGCAATGTGATGGCGTCGAAGCCCGAGGCTTTCACCGAGCCATTCTGCAAGTTTTTGCAGGAGAATCCTACCGTATTCCACACTGTTGGCTATTTCAAGGACAAGATGACGTCGCTTGGCTATACTGAGGTTGGTGTTTTCAGCATGTTGCTGCTCTGGACGCTGTTGAGCTAACTTCCAATCCAAGCTCCCTGCACGAGATGATTGGGCTGGAAAACTCGAGCCCGGCGGGAAATACTTCGTGACTCGAAACGGCACCTCTACCATCGCTTTCACTGTTGGAAAAGCTTACAAGCCAGGAAATGGTGTGGCTATGGTAGCAGGTCACATTGATGCCCTAACTGCGAGACTAAAGCCTGTTAGCAACAAGACCACGAAAGCTGGATATGTGCAGCTAGGCATTGCCCCCTATGCCGGTGCTTTGAACGAAACTTGGTGGGATCGGGATCTCAGCATCGGAGGTAGAGTCATCGTACGGGACGATTCAGGCAAAACCTCAAGCAAACTCGTCAAGCTCGACTGGCCTAGTAAGCATATCATAAGTGCAGCTGCGTCATTTCATGCTAATGGAGTATAGTTGCTCGTATACCGACTCTCGCACCGCATTTTGGTGTTGGCATGCTGGGCTCGCAAAATAAGGAAACCGAAGCGGTACCGATTATTGGGCTTGATAACTCGGACATCTCTTCAAACGCCAAGCCGGTAGAGCCTCTTGGTCCAGCTGGATCGTTTGTTGCCACTCAGCCGCCACGGCTCGTCCAGTTAATCTCGAAACAGCTAGGGATCAAGGACCACTCGCAAATCGTGAACTGGGAACTCGAGCTCTTCGATCTTCAACCGGCGACAGTGGGAGGCATGGACAAGGAATTCATATTCGCTGGCCGAATCGATGATAAGCTATGCAGTTGGGCCGCATTCCAAGGACTCCTGGGTTCGGAGTCAAATGATGACGATGGAGTTATAAAATTGGTTGCGCTTTTTGACGACGAAGAAATCGGTTCTCTTTTGCGCCAGGGTGCGAGAGGAAACTTCCTACCGTCCACCATCGAAAGAGCCGTCGAGTCGCTATGCGGGGAGAACAAAACGTTTGGCCCTGGCGTCATTGGCCAGACTTACGCGCGGTCTTTCCTCGTTTCAGCCGATGTCACGCACGCTGTAAACCCTAACTTCCTATCCCGCTACCTGGATGACCACGAGCCTCGTCTGAACGTTGGGATCACCATCGCAGCGGATAGCAATGGTCACATGACGACGGACTCGGTGTCCACTGCCATTCTCACCCGGATCTGCGAGCTGAGCGACTGCACGCCGCAAGTCTTCCAGATCCGAAACGACTCCCGAAGCGGCGGCACCGTCGGACCTATGCTGAGCAGTGCGATGGGTGTCAAGGCCGCCGATGCGGGAATGGCGCAACTTAGCATGCACTCGATCCGTGCTACGTGCGGAGCCCTAGATCCTGGGTTGGGCGCTAAGTTCTTCAAGGGATTCCTTGACAAGTGGGAGAAGGTCGATGCCGAATGGCAGTGAGGGTTATCTAGCTGCGAATTTGATTATCGTGAAAGTGTAACAACATCCATCTCCAGCGAGCATGTTGATTGGTAATCGGGTCTTTAGATAAGCAGAATCTACTATTTTAGAAAGCCATGTACATTTCCATATAGATGCAACAATTCCCGGGAAACATGACAAAACCTACTTTAGGTGTTTTAGATGAATAGTCCACGCGATATACTTTGGCGTGTAAGGATTAATCTGGGGAATTGATCGCCACCTGCAGGTACTGGAAGCCATTCAGGGTGGGCTCTTTCACATGCAAATGTAGAATGATGTAATTTGGTCCCGGCACTAGGGGTCATGGTATTTTGGTGGTAGTACTGTTTTGGTGGCACACTAGGTACGTGCTACCAACGCTGGATTCGAGTTTATTAGCAAGAAATCACCTCGGATGAGAGCACGCGACTGGACTGTCGTGTGATCCATGAATATTCCAATTCGTAAGCCAAAGTCGGAATTCTTGAAGTGAATAACATTGTCGCTGCTGGGGCTGGTAGCTGTAAAATTGATGACGTGCCACCCATGCTGAAGCAGCTGGACAAGCCGAGGAATTGCAAACTGCAATTGGTCCCCTGTATTTCTCTCTGTCAGGCCATCTTTTCTCCGAACTGGCGGTATTCTGTGTTTTCAAACGTGTATAAATCTTCAATTGCATTGATGTCTTTTGGTAGACATATATGTATCATCTTCTCTGTGAAACATTGTTATAATTAGATACATGTATATTACGTTTCTGTGTACGTGCAGAAAGCAGAGTGACGAACCGGAACGAGGCTGTGTACTAAGTTTTATTTTTCGTCCTAGCGCTGGCGAACTTTTGAGGTTATCTTCTTTCTTCAACAACATTTCCACACAGAATTCAAGAAATAAACTTTTGCCTTACGTGTTATCCAGTGTACATTATCGGATTTCTTTTTAGGCCACCGGTGGAATTGCAGAACTGCACGCGACCCGAAAACACATCTACTTGAACACTTACAAACAAAGAGAACACCAGAGCCTGACGGCGACAAATCATGGCACAGCCGACAGATTCTTCGAAAGGCAGCAGGTGGGGTTCTATCCTCTCGCGATTGAACCCCATACCGGGTTTTGGTGAATATACGGGACCTTACAAGGTCGGCACCGTCGATGTCGAGATCCCCGTCTCAGAGCTCGAGTCGCCATCGCCAGCACCGGCCCATGCAGCCCATATAGAGACGGTTCAGTTTCGAATATTCTACCCAACGCATCCGGATGCCCAGGGCAAGCGCATAACATGGCTGCCGGCTCCGCAGCGTGACCACTTGTCGGCTTACATTCAGTTCTTAGGGGTTGGGCAACTTGTGGCACAGGCTGTTTCGTAAGTCATCAAACACGACGAAGTCTCTTAGCATGTAACTGATATTGATACTATTTGTATAGATTCCTCCCGAGACACTTGCATTACACATCGATACCTGTTATTAAGAATGCGCCTGTACTTGAACCCAATACCCCGAACAGACGATGGCCAACGGCGATCTTCTCCCACGGTCTAGGTGGCAGCAGAAATGCATATTCGCAAATAATCGGATCGTTGGCATCACATGGTGTGGTGGTTATATGTCCGGAACACCGAGATGGCAGCGCCGTGGCAAGTTTCATCCGCATACCCTCGCAGCAGGACCGATTCTTCTGGCGTAGTACGCGCCGCATAGTGCCGTATAACCGTGTACCGCACACCGAGTCGGACGAGGTACATGCGCTCCGGAATGATCAGTTGAAGATACGACTATGGGAGATGGGACTGGTACACGAGGCTGTGTTAGGGGTCGACAAGGGCTTGCCGTTAACAAACCTAAACAAGTCCACGCCATCTCTGGCTCAGTTTGTCAACCAGCTACATATCCACGAGCCCGGCAGTATCATCTTCGCCGGCCACAGCTTCGGCTCCTCTACCGTTGTACAATTCCTGAAATCCGTGTTCTACGCCGGGCGGCCGGAGCTCGAGGCCATAGAAGAGCCTCTCTATACTCCCTCCCGCGACTCCGCCATCTACAGACAAGTCACGCCGCGCAATGTCACTATTCTCCTCGACTTGTGGTACTTCCCCCTAACGGGCAAGACCACGAAGCCGCTCTTCGATCTCCCCCTTCCCGTGTACGCCGACCATACCCCCACCGGCTCCTCGTTGAAGGAGCACGTCCCAGCGCCCGGCGGCAACGCTCTCCTAGCCATCGGATCAGAGGACTTCTTCAAGTGGAAGCCGTCGCTGCACGCCACCGCGCGCATCCTCTCCCCGGTCCCGTCGGCGCGGACGGTGCAGGCGACCGCGTTCTACGAGAGCAACGGCGTCAAGCTGCCGGAGCCGTACTTCTTCTACGTCAAGCAATCGGCTCACCTGTCGCAGTCGGACTTCGGGGTCCTGTTCCCGTATCTCACGCGCAGGGTGTTCGGTTCCGAGGAGCCGGAGCGCGCGCTGCGGCTCAACCGCCGTGCTATCCTGCAGGTGCTGCGAGCCAATGGCATCCCCGTCGCGCGCACGTGGACTGGCGACTTGATCGACGGCGCGGACGTGGGGAAGAAGTTGGATGCGGAGAACGCTGCGGCTGCTTCGGCCGCCGCCGCCAATACCGCCCCCAGCGACACCAAAGATGACGGCAACACCACCGTTCCCAACGTCGTCGAGAACGAAGTCCCACTCGACAAAGCGAAAGCGGAAGCCGGAGACCGAGGCCCTGACGACGGGATCCACGACGACCGCGCGATCCTAGACCGCAGCGGGCACGACGAGGTGGACGCGTGGCACTGGATCGACGTCGTGGGCATGGGCGAGGTCGTGGACGAAGCCGCCGACGGCACCGTCAAGGCGGGCGACGACGTGGCGGCGGCCCAGGCCCAGGAGCCGGATATGGCGGGCGTCATCGAGCCCCGCGCCACGAACGACGCGGCGGATAGCGCGAAGACGGGTGCGGCGTAAAGTGGAAGTGGGAAGTGGGAAGTGGGAAATATGCATAGCTGGCGTCGGATTCGGGTGGGCAGGCTAGGATCATAGATATACCAAATCAAGACTCGGAGTCAAGGGGTTCCCGGAAAATGGAAAAGAGGCTGGCGGATATGGAAATCCGGGTGGTAGGCTTGTATGGGCTTAGGGCGTCTTAGGGGCGACAGGTCGAGTTCCGTGTACTACGTAAAACTAAGGCACCGAGGTTGCCTATTTTGGACCAGGACCGAATTCGCATGAGTTTATGGTATAGGTACCTACCTATGCATTTTTACGGTGGCGCTGGTGTCTTGATATTGTTATGTGTTGATGTTTTAGAATGCTTATACGACTCAAGTCTTGAGAAGTACCACAACAGTGTTGTGTTCCTGTCTTCTTAGTCGTTGAAGCCGTATACGGCTTAGAGATCTAGTACGGCACAGGCGATTACTGGAGAAGTTTTCCAGTCTAATCCCTTAAGTGGTATGCGATATTGAGATGTTAGCCTCGAGCCGTCGACTTGACGTTGCTTGAAATTCGGTTGATAATATACATGAACCAGCAGTGCTATTACCCCCTTTAAAGAAATTGGATATCGTAAGATCATGACCAAACGCCCCTTTGTACCCATCTTACTCATCAGTATTCTCATATCCCCGTCGTCTTCTCACATCTCGCATCGAAGCAGCATCCACACCGACGCTTACTTCATGAGTGGATGTCTCCCCTGTCATCACTCTCTGCCGTCTATCATCCTCTTCATATACCCAGTCCACATCGAACCCATGGTCTTCTAACATCTCTGCCCAGATATATTTCCAATGATGATAATAGGAGAACCAGTCCGATGTCGTTTCACCGCGGTAGCTATCGAAAATGCAGTCTGGCCGTTGAGCAATTCCCTTCGATATGACGTGTTCCAGGAAGTTGAGTTTCTGGGCCACAACGGGGTGCGCGTAATAACCTCGGTATGGAATCGATAGCGTAGATGAGGCTTCTCTAGCTAAGAGTGACTCTTTATAGGCCTGATTGAGCCTACGTCTCATCAAATAAGCAGCGCATGCTACGGGTATTTCAATTGTATCTGGCGAGTCATCGCAACCAATCCCTTGCTGGATTATTGCATCGAATAGCGCTGTGCAATTATTTTTAGCTTGATCTGCGTGTCTGTTGCCGATATAATCCTGCGTCCAATAAGAAAAAGAATGTATAACCACCTCTAGGAATGTCATCCCACCCGAGACGTTGAAGTCAAGGTCTACCGATCGGCATGCGGACACCCAGTCATTTATGTTTGGCAGATATGCTTCAGGGAAGCGTTCCATGTAATCCACTATCAAGAAGATCAGACGTTCGTTTTCCCAGAAGACTTCTTTCTCGATCCCAACTAAACCTAAGAGATAGTGAAATGTGTCGTAATTTTGCCAGTGTTGTACAAAGAAAGTGGAGGCTATTGCTGTTTCTAGAACACTATACCCGGGGCTAACATTTCGTTAGAAAATATTATAACAATACAGGGATATTTGACTTGTAAAATATTACTGGTCGCATGCGTTGATATCGGCGCCACTCTGTACAAGTGCTTTAGTGATATCTAGACCATTGTATAACATGGCTTCCTAGTCTTGCTTAGCACAGTTCAATATTGCGATCAGCCCTATTATTTCAACTTACATGAAGCAACGTAAAGCCAACAGAATTTTGATCTGAAGGCGAAATAAGCTTTTGTGATAGCATACTCTGAATGCTGGAAACATCGTTTCTCCGTATAGCGTCCCAGACATAATGGTCTTCTTCGAGAACACGAAAAGTCTTTGGCGGCCTGAAGCAGAATTTTGGATCTCCTCTCGCGTCGGATATAGTCTCGTACTTTATCGAGCAGCCAGTGGAGAACCAGGATGACGATGGGACGAACTGTGCGGTAAGCTCGTAGATGCTCGTTGCACGACCATAGGCGTCGAAGTAGACTCTGTCATGGATCGCAAGAAAGAAATTGCCTAATTTTGTTTTCCAGTCCCACGAATTTCGGTAGACGATTGTCACACTTTTCTTATCTTGCCGACGAGAAGCTTGTCCATGGAGAACCTTAATTCTCTGGGATTCGAAAGAAGAGCTCCGCAATCCTATGTCGCCCCGGTCTATCTGACTTTCAGTTTCATCGGTTACGTCAGGGCTGTCTTGCCGAGTCGCCCGGCTACGATATTGCATCTCATGGAGCACTGGAAGTACGTTGTTCATGAGGTTGTCCGTCTCAGACCGAGCCGTATTACGGTATTCCTTCTTCATCTCTGTGAGGGCCCTATCCATAAACTCCTCGAAAAGAGGCTTGATTACGTTTCGAAACGAGGCGCCAGAACTATCGTCTGAAGAAACCTGCTGTGTTGCGCTGACAAGAAATGCCGAGTTCTCTACCCTCACTCGAGCAATAGAATCGAGAGTTTCTGACTGTCGAGTCTGTACGTTTCCGAGGCTTATGTTCGCGGTTTCCATCGATAATTGGAGGTTATCTAGCCTGTTAAGAAGGGCTGCGTGGCCTACGAGGGCTTGCTGCGTGGCCTGAGCATGCAGTTGTGAGTTCTCGGATTGCGAGACCGTGATGCAATCTAGAATCTCGGAACAACGACTATTCACTGTACCATTAATATCAAGCTGCAAATCCCCAATCAACGTGCCTAGATTATCGATTCTGCGCAGTGTTTCTTGGGCATCGTCTGTGGTAGAATGCCGGGTCTGTTGGTCAAGTTGTGTCTTCCTGATCTGGGTCGTGTAATGAAGATTTAGTTCACTCCTAAAGAGTTGCAACCTGTTGGAAATCTCCACAATCTCTTTTTTATTCCAAAGCGACTTGAATGCCACTTTGGTACGCTGGAATCGGCTTCCATTTTGGCCAGGTTGAATGCCGCACTTTTGAAGGCGACCGAGGAGATCATTGGCAAGTTCGCAGCATCTATCGGCTACCGGTTGGAGAGCCTTTATCAACCATCTGCCGTTAGAACTCGATGACAACTAGCATACAAAGCACTTGCTACGTACCTTATCCTCAGATGATGCTGTCGCAGAAGTTTGTGAGATCGCTCTAGCTGAAGTTTTGATGCCTTGAGCAAGGGCCTCAAAATGTGTCGCAATCACTCGATGATCTTGGTTTTCGGACGAGGCTGCGTCATTTCGAAGTTCGTTCGAAATACGAATTAGTTTAGCTGTGATTTCAACGAACTGCAGCACATTCGATGCAAGTCCCACAACTGCGACGGCCTCCATAGCTGCGATATCGATTCTCCCTAGGAGTCATGCCGCTATAAATTTTTTTTTTTTGAGAACATGAATCTTCTTTCCGGAGGGTTTACAAATCGTATCTACTTCCATGTCTCTCATGCGCCTCTCATGCACCGCCTCCACCACTTCTTGCCGCGAGGGAGCCTGACATAAGGCTCTACAGGGACCTATGACCAATGAGATATGTACAGGTGGAATAAGTCTGCTGTGGTACACTCCTTGGAGTCGTAAATGGCTGCATTTTAGCCAATAAGACACTCATAGAAGCCCTATGTCTGGCAAGATAGGATTGGCGTCAATTTCATAGCCACTGGGCAAGGCAGCCCTCGGGACTTGTTATCCTGGATTTGAGAAATAGTCACTATTTATCTCAAAGTAATAGGAAATACTACTTAACACTACAGTACAATGAGTTCTGACTTTGGAGCGGCTTCACTGGCGTTGATGGTGATAAGATGAAGTAATAGATACTTCATAAGAGCTCTGTAAATGGTCTGTAGTGTTGTTCATTTCGATCAAAATCAAATCGAATCACATCGCCAAGTTTTCTTCGCCTGCTTCATCTCTGCAAGGTACGTACCTAGGTAGGTATTCATAGTGCAAGAATCATCGAAATTCAGGGAGCACCGGTAGCAACACCGTCCCAAAAAGTGGATATGTAAATAAGATCAGACTTATGGAAGCTTGGAAGAAGGCATTTCGAAGCTACGGGGCCGCCTCGGCGCATGAACATGTCCGGCTGAAGTTGCCCTGCGAACCCTAGAGGTTCTAATGCCGCGAACGAATCCCGGAAAACTAAGCTCTTCCTCCCATGCTTGTCGCATCGCTAAGCAACCATTGATCGCCAAGATGACCCGAAGTGCACGTCGGACCACAGATCTACTGGTAGCTCAGACTGCACGGAGACGTAGCCAGGGAGGAAATGCGTAGGATAACCAAGACGAACGAGTTTTACGCACGAAGATCAGACTCGTTAAGTCGGGCGGGTAAAGGTTCTTGTCGGGGGATCTGCCTGTTGAGACACCGCCAAGCTACGGTGCCGGCCGCTACTCGGTACCCGAGGGTCGATGATCTGAAATCGAAAAGCTTGTAAAGGAACTTTATTTTTTTTTACCGACTACCTACATAGTACGATGCAAGAAGAACGAAAAGTTGCAGCAGCGTAAGCATCTCTCGCTCATTTTTGATAGACTATTAATATGGAAGACTTCATTCCCGTTGTTGGCGACGTACATATGTGTGCTGTGCGTCCTGCTTAAATCGGAGATGAGGCGCGCAAACTAGAGCTGGCAAGGGCTGCTAGGGCCCGGAGATGGCACCTCCCGGGGGGTCCTTAGCTTTAATCCATCAACCTTCGTTTCAGGGTCCTAGTCGGAAACCAAAAACAGTAACAAGGTACCCCCTTTGGTCTCAAGAGTACGTGACTTCTAGTCAAAACATCAAAGTTGAAATGAGAGGGAGTTACCCTTTTTGTGATGGTGGCTAGGATCATCCCTACGACGCGACGGGGTCGCGGGTGTTTCTAGATTCAACTTCTCGTTCTGTCATGAGAAACGTTGGGCATTCATGTTAAGTGTTTTATTCCTCCAAGTTCGTTGAACGAACAATTCTTTCATTTTTTTTTCTTCGGTTTTTTCTCTTTCTATCTCTTCTTTTCAATTTACCGCGATCCTTGATTCCTGCTCGTACTATATCCACATTCAACTCTAAGGGCCGGAAGTGAGGATTGCCGTCCAATAGTGGGAGAACTTGACGGCCACGAGCGCGACTTAAACCTACGAAACGGTTACCAATTGGGTCCTACGATCTTCGAGTGCAAACAAGTGAAGGAGCCTGAGTCGGATATTTGACCAATCTCGAGCTACTTGTGTAGATCGTCGCAGCTTCAGGCGTCAGCTAGTTGAATAGTTGGCCTGCGTGATGGTTACCTCGATCTCACTTCCACATATTCACTGATTGATGAATTGACAACACTTACGCCTATGATAAACGCCGAGTACAGCCAGGGTCGCGGGCGAGCTTTTGTTATCTCAATCTTCTAAACACCCTTCGCATTCTCTATTCTCTTCATTTCTCACCCTTCCCTCCTTCTCTCAACGATGCCTTCTATGATAGAGGATGCCGGTCCTCGCGCCAATTTCACAATAGTAGCGGATGTGGTGCCGAACCAAGTGCTGGTAGGCAGCCACTTAAGTTATTATGTCGCCATTAGCGCGGTGATATTTTGCATATGGCTGTTCCAGCCGACGAAGCAGAAATGTGGTGTATTAGCACCGTTCTATAAGGCGTCCCGATTAAAATGGATGTTCAGCGCCGATACACTGATCAAGGACAGCTACGCCAAGGTCTGCATCCATGTTAGGCTCCTATACAAGTTCGTAGTGCTAACTCTCATTTAGTTTCGGGATACTGTATATCAAATCAAGACGACGGAGGGTGTGAGAACTATCATCCCGACGTCGTTGGTCGGCGAGCTCAAGGGTCTCCCTGAGGATACCTTGAGTGCAAGAACCGCCGTGAGGGAGGTTCGTTTTGAAAGAGATTGGGTCTCACGAAAGATATTGTGCTAATTATTTTTGAATAGGCCATGTTGAGCGAATACACCAAGCTCTGCGCGGGAGCCCACACTGACACGTTGTCTCTGCTTCTTAAATGCAAGATGACCGGACAGCTCGCACGAATGACGCCGCAGCTCAAGGAAGAACTCGAACACATCTTAGCTACTGAGTTCCCCGATTGTCAAGGTAGATAATACAGGCGATATCACTCGAAACAGCTATTCAACTAATCCGTATTCTAGAATGGACCCCGTTCAAAGTCCAACCCTTCATGATCAGAACGGTAGCACGTCTTAGTGGCCGTGTCTTCGTCGGACCAACGCTCAACCGGGTGGAGGAGTGGATGGACGTGAGCATCAACTTCGCAATTACAGCATTTATCGCAGTCATCAAACTACAGTTTTTCCCGCCGTGGATGCGGCCCTTCGCTCAGTACCTCGTCTCGGAGCTAAGGACCATCGATAAGGACCTGGAGAAGGCGCAGGCCATGTTGGCACCCGTAATAGAGGAACGGATCCGTGACTCGGAGACTCCTGGCTACGAGAAACACGATGATTATGCCCAATGGCTTCTGGATGTTCTGCCGGACGACCAGAAACGAGACTACTACATACAGGCCAAAATCCAACTACTACTTAGTGCCGCCTCGATTCATACAACTAGCAACCTCACCACAGATTGCATATACGATCTGGCGGTGCACCAAGATATGCAGGAGATATTACGCCAAGAAGCACAAGATGTGTTTGAGGACGACGAGGCATGGGGGAAGAAGGACAGCATGGGCAAGCTGAAGAAGCTAGACAGTTTTATCAAGGAATCGCAGCGACAGTCTGGCAACGTCAGTAAGTACACGCCAATAAAAAACGAGCCAAAATATCCATGTCTATCTCATACTTACACTCATCTCTAGCATCCTTCATCCGCAAGGTAATGAAGCCTATCGACCTATCCGACGGCACGCACCTCCCAGCAGGCACCAACCTCCTAGCACCCATGGCCGGCGTCGCCGTCGACGACCGGTACTACCCCAACCCCGAGGTTTTCGACGGACTACGCTTCTACAACCTCCGGCAACAATCTACAGACGAAGCCGCGAACGGGCGGTACCAATTCACGAGCATCGGCGACACCAACATGAACTTCGGGCTCGGCAAGCACGCCTGCCCGGGCCGCTTCTTCGCCGGCAGCGAGATCAAGATGATACTCGCTCATCTACTGCTCAACTACGACATCAAGATGAAGGACGGCGAAAGAAGGCCCGCGCCTAATATGTTCATGATGACCAAGAGCCCGAGCATGACCGCCGAGATCCTATTCAAGAGAAGGGCGTGCTCCTAAGGCCTTGGAAGAACAAACCTGGTTCAGAGGATGAGATGATACGGATTATACAGTCACGGGGCCAGGAGCTACCATGGGCTACTAGTTCAATACCTACGAGTTTCGATGGAGGGAGATGGCCTCAGTCATGAACGGGCGAGACAGCCTACACCATATCATTACTTAAGTATATATAGCATGTATATCCAACCACAACCGCCACATCCGCGGACTTTGGGATTGTACCATTCACCATACTAGGCGTTCATGGAATGGATCGATGGAACTTATACAGATAGTTTAGATGTATATATTTGGACGGACATACGCAGGCTATAACATATACGGCAAGAGGCACTACCTCTTTGGATACCCACCATAGTCATCATACAGAATCATACAGAGTTTAGGATTAACTTTGCTTCTATTATTGTGAATAGGTAGTCAGTGAAAGACAACCTGCTCTACGCCATTAAGGGACATGGATTACTTTCACCAATCTCAAACGTCGCAAGAAAACGTAGGTAGGTAATGTTCAAAAATTCTTCATTGACAGAAAAGAATGGGGTATCTTTAGACTCGCTGCGCTCGCTAACTCAAGTACTCTCTGCCTCGTAACAAATTTCCAAGACACCTGCGCTCGTCCCCAACATCATCATCAAGCATCGTAACTCATCAAGTCTTTCCTCAAGACATCGTTCCCCATCATCACGCAGCCCAAACTCGCTTCCAGAGCCCTCCGCTCGCCCGAAAATATATCTCGACTACCGACCAGAGCGATCGTGGAGTTGCAACAGCCAGCCGTTGTCGCGGAACGGTGAGTATAAAGACCAAGCCTCCCGCTCCCAACCCCGTAATACCCCAATAAATCCCTACTCCTCAAAGCTCGTCCCCAAGAGCGTTAGGAGTCTCCCTGGAGGCCGGTCCCGCGACAACGAGCAATGGGATATTAAATAATAATGGTTGCCTGTCGTGCCTAGTCGACAATGGCAAGGTGAAATAAAATGCAAAATTAATCGTTCGTGTATATATCCAGAAGTGAAAATGATTTGTTTGCCGTGGTCCCCATCAAGGGCACAGCGAGGTGAGTTGGCGGAGCCGTACTGTTTTCCCGGTCTCCTGTATGTATATGCAATGACTTTGAATCCTTCTGGTCCCTGCCCATCTCTTGATAAATAAGAAACTAGATTTTCATGCTGGGCTCGCGCCCTTTATATCTTGTTGTAAATGATCTCTTGCAATGCTCTCCTTATGATTTTCTTGCGCCACAGCGGAAAGGGAATTATAATCCAGGTGTGTGTGTGTGTGTGTTGTACATGTCGGCTGAAAAAACCATCGATTTTGAATGTGGAAAAGGGTGGTCCATCAATAGAGAAAAGTCTGAGTTTCCAAAGGGGGCTGTCGAAGACTCATGGATAGGGTTGTAGATCGTCGAAAGTGATATCCATTAGGTGTTGTAAATCATATACTTGCAACTCTTCCTCTTGCTTCGGGCATCCTTGCGTGGCAAACCATAAGCTTGAGGCTCGTCCCCCACTCCTCGCATTCGGCCAGTAAAGCCTTATCGTTCCAGATACTAGTCGTCATACCGGTTGAAGTCTCGTAGCATCGGTTATACCACCAGCGGCCGACCTTCGAAACCATCTTCGTGATGTTCTCGTCGCCCATCTCAGTTTTGTCGTTCATCATCTCCGCTAAACTGCGCTCATCCTTCTTGCCTTTGACATTAGAAGAGCTAGTGATTGCACTTGCAACGGGCACACCGACACGACATGTCTTGACATCAACAAAGCCCTTCTTGCCCAGAAGGCGTAGCATAAGGTCTGCCGTACTGCTTAGGTTGAAGTCGGGATTACGTGCACTCACACGCTCCTTCAGGTGACGTACAGCACGCCGAGTACGGCTTCCCATATTGTTGAGGTCTACATCGAGGATGCCTAGCTCAATGTATCCGCCAGGCTTAAGAACGCGGCGTGCCTCCGAAATGATATTGCGATAATGAGATTCTGGGGCCGCGGAAGGAAAGCGGAATACAACTGAGGTAAAGCTGTCCGGTCCAAAGGGAAATTTATCCATATGCGAGGAAAACTGTATCTGGTGATGATTAGGTGGTGAGAGGGGGAACGAGGGAGTCGATCGTTGCTCTTGTGTGATGGGTGCACGGGGAGATAAGTTGAAAAAAGTTGCAGCAGGGTACGTCTCCGCAGCATAAAAGGACCAGTCATCGTTGCCGAGGCCATCAATAACAAGGATCGATTGGCGTTTGAGAGATCCGTCGTCGTTGACGAGTTCTTCGCGGACAGGGCTAAATAGCACATGACCAAACGTAAGCCATTTGCTAACTGTCATCGAACCAACTCGAAGATTGACCTGAGAAAGAGGCGTTTCTTCGCTACTATGACTGCTAACCGAGCCTCTTTTTGTTTTAGTACTTTTATTCGAGGACGAGCTGTTTCGTTGAGAAGAAACAGTGGCCTTGTTCGGTTGCATGTTGCTGCTGTCACGGTCACCGTATCCTGACACAAACTGCGAGACCAAAAATGGCGAGGCTGGTGGCTCAGAGCCGAATCTGAAAGCAGCATTGATTCTGGCCGTCATATCAGCGCTATAGTGGCTTGACGATGTGGCGGCCTTTCCAGTCTCGATGGAGTCGCGGATGTCTTTGGCATGGTGGGTATTGATAGTAGGCGATTCGAGTGGTTTATTAGATTTCTTTGCTAGCCTTGACCCATAAGTTTCCAAATGGAACGGGGTCCCGTGGGATGAGGTTGCTGATGGAGGAGCATCGCCTAGGAAGTCGTTGTACTCATCCCAGATTTCGTCTTCAGTAAGCGGAGCACTTGGGGTCGGAGGCACTGCCGTATGGTTTGATATAGTAATCAATTCAGAATTACCAGACCCAGAACTTGTCGTACATTCTGAGTCATTCGGGGGCGAAAAAGCAAGAAACTCCTTTCCTGGCCTGTCAAGTTTAACAGATGGATCTTTACGGGGTGGTTCTCGTTTTGCTGGGGACTTGTAATTAGCTGGTAATGCCAACGGTACCGCTTGAGTACGTTCTGGTGATGGAAGTCTAGGTGGGCTTGGACCTTTCGCAACCGACTTTTGGTCAATTCGACTTAAATCGGGAGGCGGAAGTTGTAGGCTAACTCGATGGAAAGGGCGAGAGAAGCTCTTTGGAGATGTCTGCTCTGGGCGAGTATTGACAACTTTCGGTATCCTACCAACTTGAGGAAGCCTGCTTGGGCGTGTTCTGGGAGTCGTTGAAGGTGCAGGGTTGGTGGCTACAACCTGCCGTTTTGGAATCGGGGCTTTTTGCGGCTTAGCCGGTTCTGGTGCAGTCTCTTGGGTCTGTGTTCGACGAATTTGAGGCATCTCTGGAAACTGACCGTCCTCGGACGATTGCTGATTATGCTCGTTGGTTGGCATATACGGAACAAGTATTTCTGCTTCCCTAAGAATCTCACAGACATCCTGTTCGGTATCATCTTGTTCAGAAGAGTCCATCATGGTGTAGAATGCAACTGGCTTGCTTGAGGTAGGCTTCACTGCTGCAGATACACTCGCCTCCACTTTCTTCTTGCGGTCCTTGGCAGGCTGACTTTGGGATCTGCTGAATAGGTTCCATTTGCGAGGAGATTTGGCTCGCTTGGTTAACTTCTTTGGTGCAGCCTTCGGCTCTACCTTTTCACGAACAGGCTCCGGCCGAGACTCAGAGAAGGAGTCATCAGTCAGGGCAGTTGTCTCTATGCTCCCTACTGATGGAGACGCCATCCCTCTAGTGACGATGGGCCTTGGCATATTTAAAGGGGCACGGTCAGATGATTGGAGACGCTGAACTGATCTCCGAAACGCAATAGTAGGTTTCATCGAAACTGCTTCCGAGTCGCTGCTTTCTGAAGGACGGCGGGACTGTGTTGTTGTGCGAGGAAATGCAGAGGGCCATAAGGTCTGTCGCGATTCCTCTCTCGAAGATACAGATAGAGACGAATTGTTGCGAGAGGCTACACCTAGACGACTCAAAGGGATGCTTTGATTGCTTTCGGTGCGTTCCAGTTCAACGCTATTGTTTCGATTTTCCACCACCTCGCCACCGGCAATGATCACAGGGTTCATCCGTTCGAGAAGGAAGGGATCGGTTGACTGAAGGCTTGCTAGGCTCTCTGATGAGGAAACTGGACCCGACAACCCGCGCGGCTGGTTCGCTGCGCTGGTACTACGTCTTCTGACTGAACCGATCCTGCCGTATCCTTCGTGGCCTGTCCCGGCCGCTGGACCTTTCCGAGTCGGCTTGTCTTTCTTTTCCACCTGTGGCACATCTGGGGCGGTCTTGGTTCGTCGTCCGAAGAGGGGAAACCTCGTTTTGAATGTAGTAGCTGGGCTTGGTGTTCTAGAAACTTTACCCCTTTCTCCTTGGGTTGGCTGAGCCGTTTTTGGAATACCTGATCTCGGTGCTGGTGTAGGTTCCCGAGTCACAGGGGCTTTCGATGACATCGAGCGGTCTTGGGTCGAAGGAGTTGTTGACCTCGGTAACGAACTAGGCGCTAACTGGCCACTCTGTCGTCTGTCGGTGATGCTAGTCGAGGATAGATTGCTATGAATAACAGGGATTGGCCCACCGAATTGGGAGTAAAGGTCAGGCGTTCCATCGCGACTAGGTCGTGACGGCGGCGTTGGGCGAAATTGTGGAGATGTCACAGTCTTCTGAGCATTATCAAGAGGTGACTGTAGTGCCCTGACTGGAGATGGGGACCTTATAACATGCTGAGTAGGTATCCGAGGGACTTGTGGTCTTGTTTCCTCCGCGTCTCGGTCCTTTCTGAGTTTTTGAGACGACTTTCTTGGAGGCGGATTCGGTGGTGCCGCTGCTAATCCTCGACTTGTTTTTTTCTCATTCCTGTCTTCATTGCGCACTGTTGAATTTGACGAAGACGACGTCAGCGCCTCCCGAACAGCAGCAAGTCCATGAGGATCGGTGTTATAAGGATCCTCTTCATTTGGTATACTACCAGCTCTCCTCCTGGTCACAGGTGGTCTAGTCGCGGCTGGACTCGCTTGTCTCGCATTAGCAACAAGAAAACGATGCGGCACAAAGAGGCCAGGAGATTGTGACGATATTGAGGTTGGAGTGGTGTCCCGGCTATAAGGACCGGGCCCAGGTGACTCGGAAAATCTAGTCGAAGGGCTAGCGCTGAACGTGCTAAGCTGGCTTTGGCTACTTCCTCCAGAGAATAGTGGCGTCGGGGGTGGAAGGTTCTCGGTAGCCAATTTGAACGGAACATCTATACCCAGTCCGTCTCTAGAGGGAGGGGGGTCAATATCTCGATACCGGTCTAACTCGGGGTAGATCCTAGAAAATTGTGTAGCTGTTCGAGGCAATTCAATCTTCTGCGCGGTTCGAATCTCAACGGGGCTAGCAGTAAAACTCCGATCAGAATAGGGGGCGCTAGAATCCAGAGATCCCTGCGACCTGGGTATTGAAGACGATGAATCAGTTCTTCTCGAGTATGAACGAGACTGATCCTGTACGCTCGGTCGCTCTTGTGACAAGTCTGATCGTTTCTGGCGCAATATGGTCCGAGATGGCGGATTAGAATCACTTCGTCCACGGATAGCTGGTGCCGATGAGGTTGGCGCACTACTTGTCGATGGTCCAGAGTTCATGGACCAAGACTGTGTTTCATGAGTTAGAGGAGGTTTTGCGGAGGACTTTGGGCCGGCAAGCTTTCGCGCAGAAGCATTTTGCGGTATTCGGCTTTGCTGGGCCCTAGGTTGCGGGATAGTAGGGAGCCCAAATCGGGTGTTGTCAGCCTCCTTGCGAGCAGTCCGACTTAACGCCGGTGGCAAAGCTTGTTTCGAGGTCTCCATTACTCCTCCCATTCGCCTCGGCCGTGATTCATCCCCTGACCTATTCCGAGAATCTGAGCGTGAACGGAGGGACGCCATGTCTACCTTTATTATCTTCGGAGAGAAATTCAAAGCCCAATGACACCAACATCAAGCGTCCATATTAACTACCAGGTTATGTGCAAAGCCGCGGCTATCTTGGATAGGTGGTCAGCGACAAGACCCAATGGCAAGCATTCCAGTGGAAGCAACCTAACAGATTATTTGTGCGATTGGCTTTGGGGCAATACAACACGTCAATTAAGTGCTGACTAGCCACACCATTCCAGTGAGGCGGCAAGTCGGACGTGACGGAACAGGTGATCCAGACCGGTTGATGAATGAGTCGAGCCGACAGCGTTCCACGACAGCTTAGATAATAATATGAACCTCCTATTATCCAAAGATATCCCAAGCCACGAATATTCAAGAGCGGCCAAGACGGTTCAAAATGCAACGGCTAACCCGGGGGTATGTATACGGAAAGAAAAATATTACGACGATGGGAATTAGGTAACAGAAGTAACAAAAGGAGTCTCCAAAGACGAGACAATTAGCAGAGATACCGTGAACGAAGGTTTAGATATCCGGGTTCGAAAGAATCTAGTCGAGATCCTTGGTGACGAGTGGGGACAACCTAGGTTGCCGCGTGGATGTCGACTTAGATACACTCAGCTAGAGAAAAGTGTGGTAGTACAGGATCTGTGGGGGATTCGCGAGCGTTTAACAAGCCTCGATGGCGCCGCTCGGTTTTTCAACGGGTAATACGCAATGTGATTCCGCTTGTGGATGCCGCCGTCGAAAATGCTAAAGGATCTGGCGCTTCACAAGCGTGCTTAAATCGTGAGGGTGTAGAACAGCTGAACAGAAAGATTCCCTAAACAAAAGAGACACTTTGCTTCGTCTTATGAAATCGGATAGGGGATATGAAAAGAGAGGGTTTACAGATTTCCCAAAATAACAATAGTAAGAAAGGACGATATCGGGAGGTGTCGAAGAGGCAAAGAGACATGACTGTATATAAGAAGATACATGTAATTGTTAGCTTGCATCGCTTTTCCACCTTGCATGTTCGCAAGACGATGATGTACCCAAGGGTCTAGGCAAGGGTCGGGGTACATAGACGAATAGTATTTTTTTTGGACAAGTGTGGCGCAAAACCCCTGTAGGCGGCCAAGATGTAACCATTTGGGATGTTCAGAATGGAGTCGCCGAGTGTGCGGTCTGGTTGGTAGTGGCCATTTGTGGGTTGGAACTTCGAATCTGCAGAGCGACATATGCCTAAGCCGACAGCCAACAGGGGTCTTTTACGCACCATACTCTACTGACATTAGTGAAGAAGATAAAGCTGAGTCACCTCAAGCTCATACGAGGTGCGAGGGAATATCAACTATAACGATGACCTTGTATAGGTGTCTTAGTTTGCCGCATTGAGCATGGAACTCTACGAGAACCAATTTCTTGCTTTCTTGCTCGCATCTACTGTCCACCATCCGGCTGCGAACAATATGCGCGTTTGCGAGTAAGAGGAACCACGCCAGTCATGCTTGGAAACTGGTCTTGGATTGTGCATATTCCGATGTCCTATGAGAAGAGTGCTGTAAGCTCTTGACGATATCATTCGTCAAAGAGCACCCTTGACATTTGGAGAGCCTTTCCTGGTTGGGCCGGGGCAGGTATAATCGAGTCCCTCCAGAGCCCACCCACTGTAGCTTTAACCTGTAGATGGGGTCATACGACGCTACCAGTGTCCGGTATCTGGGCGTGTGCGAGACCGGTCTACGTCCACTGCCTTCAGCGGGGACTACATAGTAGGTCGCTTGTCACATATTACCTACTTGAGGTAGCTTAAGGGGTGCACGCAAGAATAAAGCATCCATGGAAGTATGATGCGATAGGTAACGAGCGTGGAGCTTCTGCAATGTATGACGGTCGAATAATGACAAAACAGATTCAAGATTCAAGGGATAAACGATGACAATGGAGGAAAAAAGTTGATTTTCAAATGCATCTACATGGATATTGCAGTGGCTGGTGTCTCTGGTCGCATCGGGTATATGCGGCGAAGAGGCAGCCTGCCATAGAAGAAGTTGTAAGTTCCAGGTTCCCAGTTCACTACCTAGCAATGCTGCTGAAAGACAACTGGCAGTGGCGGCGATTGCCCTGAGCTGTTGGTCCAACTTCCATCTAAACGGAAAGGTAAGGCGCGGGCCGTCTGGGGTCGTCAGCAGCTACCAACAGCAAGGAATCCCTGACTTCAGGTAGACTCGCCCCTAAATCTCACCACTTTATGGGGAGAACTCGTACCTCTGTTAGGTATCCAAGGTACCCGCTTTTCTCCGCGCTTAACGATCGAGACTTTTTTCATCAACCCACAAGAATTTTTTATCTCACACTTTATCTCGATAACTAGAATCTAACCACATACTCAACTACCGTCATCGCATTGTCTTACTTTGTCACTTGACTTCTCATTCAATGATAGCCGGTTTGCTGTGTTTCAGACGGCTAGCTTCGCAATTCTTGCAGAATTGTCACGGTTCCATCACAGCGTGATGTCTCTCTGCATGTCTCACTTCTGTCCTCTCCGAGAACACCTAAAAACCGTGCGTCAGCTTTGACGATCTTGGTTCAACCGGACTTGGACTTTTATATCCTTGGGCCTCCACTAAACGGGCGCTTGTAAGTCGAAGAGCCTATCTTTACTAATCTTTACTTGTAATTTGTCTTATAATATAATATATTATATCTTCAAGATAACAGGATTCGGGAAGATTGAATCATCATCCGGCATGCAGTATCCTGTGGCGTCGCCCTTGAACGGAGAAAACACCTTCTCCCTAGCTGGTCTTGTTCAACCCATGAGGTCATCTTTGGAAATTTCGGGTGATGCAAATGTTCGCCTCGACGCGTAAACTACCTACCTTACATGTCTCACTTTGATAGATCCCACAGAATCTGTAACTCTACCATCGCATATTCAATAAGAATGACCTGCATCAACACGTAAAATGCCCAACCAGCGACACTACATGTATGTATGTACCTACATACATCGGGTACATGCTCCCATGCTAGATAAACCGTGACTATCTACGGTCGAGACTAACAGGGATCTTAGCGATCAAGGATTCGACAAGAAAAATACTTGAACGAATTTTCTGATTGGTTCCCAAGCGTTCTTTTTTCGCCCAATAGAGGCCGCCATCGTTGCTTTCACCAAACCTATCCTTGATGAGAAGAGGGTCTCCATCTGCATGTCTCTCCCTATCCGTGTGGATTCCGCTGCAGTCGTTCGGCCTCAAATCCTCCATTCGAGGTTTCGCTCACAAGCTCGGTGAAGCTTGTTTATAGACAATTTGACGTCGATCGTGTCAATAGCCCCGAGCGAGGGAAGGAGACGGGTATTACATGTTCTACGGGTTCGTGTTTGGTACGCAGGTCTTGTAACGGTCTCCACATCCGATTCCCTTGTTTGGCGGTCGCCTATTACCCCTTATTTTGATGCAGGTAACGGTCCCCTTCACTAGGTCTAGGACGATGAGAATCGATACAGTGTTCTAAGGCATAGGGTCACCCTCACATATCCGTTTCTACTTACTTCGGATCTTACCAACCCGTTGTTACTTCATCGTTTGGTGACCAAATCCGAGTACATGTTTCCCCCTAAATTATTCCACTAAATTCCCAAGAGGATTTCGAGAGTCCTAGAATAGAACACCCTAACTTTAGTTTGGGTCCTAAGCGATCGCCCTAGCCAGTCACCCAACAGACCTAGATGTCAAAATGAGGTTGAGTAGTCTGGTAGTCCAATCGATAAGGCGAGGAAGCTTTAGTTTCCCTAGCTTGATCTTCTTTTTCTTGAAGCGCAGCTGAAAGCTGCATGATATGAGGCAAACCAATGCGTTGTCACGGCAAGAAACCTTGCGTCAACTTGTCTTAGACACGGCAGTAAAGCTTCCAGGTTGCCAAAGAGCCGGGAGCCTTGTTGCAGGCCCGGCCGTACGGGCCCACCAGCATCTGTGGCGAGTGCCGAACATGCACTCCGCCACAATCGTATACTAAGCGATAAACCAGATTTCATGACCTAACCGAGCTCGAAGAAGGCTATGCGATTAGTGTTATGTCGACGTGGCATTCTCATCCTCCAGAGGAAAACTCAATTTTTCTAGGATCATCGAAGACGAAATAAGGGAGCCAGAAGACAAAAATTTACGATTCATTGTAGAACCCCATGTTTGCCGCATTGCTGAGCCGCGACAGATAAATCTCAAAAACGGCGATAGGATCTTCAAACCGACGGAATGATCCTCCTTGGCATTTAGCGGACAGGGCTTTAAACCCAACCGTGGGCGCTTGTCTTGCGGCAGACAGGGTCCTCTTCAGGTGAACAGGGGTCTTCTGCAGAACGATTGGATCGAGCGAGTGAGACAAACAGGACCAAGACTTTGGACTTTTGGTGTCCTCCAAATAACGTGACAAGATGATGGTGTGAAAAGGATCTCTTCGGTCAAATTACTACCGCAACTTCGAACTCCTCCCAACGACATCCAACGATTTCTGAGCGGTTGCCACCTACTACCTCGAAATTTGGGTAAATCAATTTATTTAGTATGCCGTGCGCTCATCTTTTCTGTTCGGAATCATCCTACAAGTAGGCGATGTCGTCAGCACAGCGACGAAAAAGTGTGGGATTAGCGCTTCCCTATCTAGGTATGTACCACCTAACCTTGGGGCTACCTGTTAGCGTTAGCAAGCACTCCGGCCCTCAATATCGTGATCCAATATCAAAGGTGAGAGAAGGCCCCACAGAGTTGACCTTTTTTCCACTACTGCAGCAAGCCAAGGCATGAGATCTTCTACGCGTCAAAGCTAATGATCCAAAGCATGCGGGTAGGCATGTATGTCTAAGACATTTTGGATCTGTCATGCGCATCACCGGGCTGTTCTTCAGCTGATCGGCTCCAGACCCAAGTTGGATGTTTTGATGATTGGAGTCTACCTACGTACCCCATCTTGGACAGCCCATATCTTTTCATTCCTAACAAGTAGATTCCAGCAATCTTCCAGATCTCCAATAAGCGCGAGTTGCGCCAACAAGCGCTTCTGTTAGCGCGGGTTACTCCTTTTGGCCAGTTTGGCTTGGCTAACAGACCTATCGACCCATCAAACAAAGTTGTTGCTAGAATGGAGATCAACCTCAAGCTCGTAAGTGGATTGCCATTCTAAGAGGTAGACGCCTCCAACAGTAACATGTTCCTATTATTGGCTCACTTAGCTCCGACTAATCCGAGATCTACTTAACAATGCCCCTCCTAATAGGCGGTCCCATGATAGAGCTTACTGTGGCTTTATAATACATATGGAGCTGTCCAGTACTTTCTCTCATTTCTGTCCTTCGTCGGTGTACCGTAGTAGATATTAGACCTCATTCCCCTTGATAGGCCTCTTATTCGGTCCCTTTTCTCCTCATATGAATGTGGAGGATGGGTCATCTGACTTCGCGTGATATTCAAGCGGCCGAGATGCCATGTGACCCCAATACTGCAACATATTTGGCTTATTCAACATCAAGCGTAGGCCTATGATGCATTTATTGACGTTGGCTTAGCTGAGGGTCGTTAGTCTCCAGCTCACTTCACCAACGCTACATTTTCGGCATCATAGAAGTCACGCGTGATTGAATTTGACCAGAGAGCGATGGTAGCGAAGTGTCCCCTGTCATATCAGATATTCATGTCAATCATTCTTGAGGACTTTTGTTCCTTTCGGGTCCGAAACATTCGAGGAAATTAGCTCTACAAGGTGGCTAGACCAAAGGAGGCATGGTGTTCTTGGCCCTATCGAATGAATAAGTTATTCTTGGGGTTTATGACTTTTCAAGAAATGGAACCATTGACATGACATCTGGCCCAAGGGTGGGGAGAAATGTAGTTGGTGCCTTTGCTTCCCCCTTGAAATCCAGTTAGAATTAAGACTCATGAGAACAACCAATCCGCTCGATTCCATCAAGTAGGGTGGTATCAATCTTGGCCTCAAGAGTCAACTCCAAATACGCTGATACCAATCCGAATAAGCGCTCCCAGTAGACAAACTTTGGTTTACAGGGACGGGGATGACTCTGCCAAGTGTAATAACCTCAAAGTGAAACCAACATACGTGCATATATTAGTCAATTGGCTGTTAGGTCCACGGCTTCTGTGATACGGTTAAGACTCAGGTAATTTCCATTGTCATGATTGTAAGTCCTGTTCTTTGCAAGGCGGTGTTCATCTCTTCATATAATCCTTTTAAATCGTACTGAACTAGGTGATAAAATCTAGATTTCGTAAGGACCTACTTATCGCGTAATTCATGGTAAACATTGCAATCACTGCCAAATATGCTACCTCACTACCCCCTGTTGCCTGCTTCCACGTAAAATCCACTTTGTATATTTACTCACTAGAAAATTACTCTTTTTAGATAGTAATAGTAATAAACAAATTTGATGAATTAGTTAAGTGAGGCGTAGGAAAGAAGCATGAGTATACCATGTTTCTTAGACAAAGACAACGAAAGAATGTCGACTGAGCTCTGTTTGGTGAAACGGGTGAGTCAAAGATGAATATTACTTCGTATATAACCGCTTGCTTTGTTCAATACTACGAATACCAAATGCAGGAGAGCCAACCTCCATGTATATTTCTAATTCAATGAGACCACAATATCAGACCTGGCATCCGAGTCAACAACAAACTGTTATTCAACATCGATAACTCCTTCAGAGAAAGATCTACATCGTCCCACTGCAGAACCAATTTGAAAAATCGTGAGAATCATCGACAGTTGCCAATATTACTGGGCGCACGATGTGCAAAGAGGTCTGGTACATATACGACTGCAACTTGCGCAAAGATCCTCCCAAGAGGCACATTTGTTTTGCCTATTTTAAGACATGCAAGCTCTGGAAAGTTGAACATCCTGACGCAGGTGGTCAAGATGGGAGCAGTGACTGCATTTTGTTCAACCCTTCGGCGTATCACAAGACGGTCAGAAAACGTGGCGAAATATGTCCGGACTGTGCGAACTCGGGCGGCTCTCCTAATTCATCCGATTAGGTCAGAGGATACAGTAGCGAGGAGGTCTTAACAAGAAGGCATTTGCGATGTGTGTCAAGCAAGCGTTGCTTCTTGCGATCTAAGGGGTCTCTAAGGGCAAGCATACGATGTATTTGATAGCCTTTAATTGAGACAAGTCAACGCGTTCGTACTCCTTCCATCAGCAAGCTCCCCTATTATTTCTCCGTTGTCTAATATTAGATAGTTCAACACAATACTATCTAACAATAAAATATCTATGCTGAACATTGATTTTGAGACACCAAACTTCCATTTTGGCAATTTTGAGTCATTGGATCACGTTAGTCACAGCGCTCGGCTATTACAAAGTTACATTTAATTCTACCTGGGTATTCACTCAAGATAACATGAGGTCATACATATCAAACCTGAGATTTGACATTGCAACAGTGATTAAAAAAGATTATAGCCTAGCCAAGTGCTAACATTCATTAGGTATGTTAAATAGAGTCAACTTCAAAAGGCATTTAAAAATAAAGCGAGCAATCAATTATCGTCTAGATTCTTATTAATAACCTAGACTTTATAACAAGCTTCACCGATATTACTATACTTATTTATACCTAGTTTTTATTACGTACAGAGGTCTACACGAATCGAGACCGGTCAACTGAAAACGATTGTTTACTATCTATAAGCGATGACTTAGGTCGCCTCCGATAGGTCCGCTTGTCTTGTCAGTGCTCCCCCGGGCCTAGCAGATCGTCACGAGGTCTTTAAGGTCTGTGGGGATTGCCCTATTTAGCTCATCATCCAATTTATCACGATGGATGGGAAATGAGGGGAAGCTTTGAAAATTGAACCGTAATCGTAACACATCGAGGAATTCTATATGAGGGCATCGTCGCCCCCCGGACATCGGCATCGAAGATCCCAAAGTAGCTGGCCAAGAATGCGGAGTCAATTGCAGAAACGAACAACTCCAGATCGTCATGGGAAGTAGCTCAATTCCACGCAACCCAAAAAGGACAGTAGCAAACATCTGCCGACCTTGGCGTAGTGTATAATATAGATGACACCTCTTGGGAAGCCGCTGGGCGAGATGCGTATTCGAGCAGGGACCCTGAAGCTACTAGATAGCTTATAGAGTGCGGAGGGTTGCAGCCGGCCGTCGATCCAGGTACACAACTCCAACAGGCTAAACTTGAGATTAGGAGCGTATACCCCTTTTGATAACGATAAGATGCCAAGAAGCAGTGTCACCCCATCCAACGTTTCCAAGCTGTCGTGTAAAGTTCATGCAGCAGCGTCAACGACGAAGGAGGAATAAATATGTGACATCTACGACGCAGGTGGATAAATGAAAAGGCAATGTGGGGGAGGGGAAAGTTACATCAGCACTTTCCAAGGTTATGGAAGATGGTGTTCCGACAACGCCTTCGTCGTCATTGCCCTGTCTATAAAGTAGAAGGTGCTAGGAGCTCGCGAGGTGAAGGAGGAAGGAGGAACTTTGAGCGCTGCCCTGTCCTGTCCTGTCCTGTCCAAATCGACAAACTCGACGACTTTAACTCATACACCGTATTTGTGCAGCTAGCTAAACAAGCGAACAATCATGGCTCCCATCACTGAGGTTCCCCAGACCAAGGAGTGGAACGGGAAGCAGGTCCCGGTCTACCCTATGGAGATCATCGATTTCTCCAAGCTGCTGTCTAACGAGCCGACCGAGATCGATAGGCTGGTTCGTAGCTGCCAGGACACCGGATACTTCTACCTGGACCTCCGAGGCATTGACGGCCGCCGTATGGTCGAAGACCAGCAGGACACCCTGAAGCTCATGTACCGTTTCTTCGATGCTCCTCTTGAGGCGAAGAACGAGTTCGGCCTTGTCGCTCCGCATCTCGGGTGAGAAGACAATAGGAAACTAGAAACCACTTGGTTTATCACTAACAAAGGGGTAAAACAGATACGAGCCCATTGGCTCCCGCACTGGTGTCCTCGATAACACCAAGGACGGCTACGAGATGATCAAGGTCTCGCGAGACGAGATCCAGAAGGACAGCCCGCACCTACCCGCCGTCATCAAGAACAGCCCGGATATGAAGGTGCTGGAGCACGCCATCGCTGGTGCCAACATCGCTACCAAGACGATCCTGTCGGCGCTATCCACGGGGCTGGGCCTCACGGGCGCCGCGCGCTTCGAGAACACGCACCGCAACGACCGCCCGTCCACCAGCACCATCGCCATGATGCACTACATCCCGTCCGACCCGACGGCCAAGAACATCGGCCACCAGAAGCACACCGACATCAGCTCGCTGACCTTCCTCTTCGCCGAGCAGTGGGGTCTGCAGGTGCGTCCCCCGGGCGCTAAGGAGTTCGGCTTCGTCGAGCCCAAGGAGGGCATGGCCGTCATCAACGTGGGCGACTCGCTGCGCTTCGCCAGCGGCCACACGATGCAGTCGTGCATCCACCGCGTGGTGCCCCTGGACCCCACAGAGCACCGCTACTCCATCGCCTACTTCCTGCGCGCCGAGAACGACACCATGTTCACCGACAGCGAGGGCCGCTACATCACCGCCGGCCAGTGGCACGACGAGAAGTTCTTCGCCTTCACGAGCCCGCCCGAGGTCCAGGCCCTGGCCCCGAGCTCCATGATCCTGGGTGGCATGAAGGAGGAGGACGAGCCGGCTCAGGCGGAGTCTAAGGATGCCCCTAGCCCGATTGTCGGCGCGACGAACCTGAAGGAGACTGTCCAAGTGTACTAGACGAATATGTCATCCTTTGACTAGAATATGACAGGAGTTATAGAGAGGAAGATGGGTTGATACATACCTAAGACGGTCGCTATCCCTTGAGGGCTTACGAAAACCGAACATCCTTCCTGTTTCTCGCTTTGTGCTAATTCGGCCAGTGCAGCTTCTAGATCGCCTCGAAATACGAGGCAGATATCGAAGGAGAACATCATCATCATACTGTATAGGCACTATACCTATGTAGTCTTCAATAGGATTATCTCCTTTGTTGTTATGACAACTTTAACCTGTGCATTTGAAAGATGCTATGTGACTGCACTAGACTGATCATATGGCCCGTAGGGATTCATCTCAGAAGCTGGACTCACTTGAATAAATAAGAGAAATAGACCAAACGAAGGAAATAAAACATGATAAGACCACCCGATGATCGTATGTGTAAATGGTCAGATACAATACAGTAATTCCGGGTGTTCATCAAATTTCCCATCCAACAATCTTTGCGTTATGAAGCAATTAAGGTAGCATAGCAACTCGGCTTAATTGATACCCATCCGACCGACACCACGAGCAAGGCTCTCAATATCCTCTGCCCGCTGCACCCCCTGAGCATTCATATGGTTAGTGCCTCCCACAGCAGCTCCGCACTCTGGACACCTTGCCTGCTGCATTGGCATTCCACACTCGCCAACCGTGAAAGGATGGCCATTCTGGCAAGTGTACCAATGACCCGTCCCGGAGAATTCGTGAGACATAGCTTCATATACTGCCCGCATCTCTTCCGCAGAAATAGTGTCATAGAAGACGCGGTCGCGTAACATCTTCACGGTAGCCTCAATCTCTCTCGTCAGACCAGTAAGGATGCTATACTTTGCAACTAGCTGGCGAGCAGCGTCCAGGTGAACCAAGGCCTGTTCTCTAAGAGTTTCCAATTTTGCATTCAAAGCATCATCTGACGAGAGCTTCTCAGTCGGCACAAGTGCGCGACTAAAGGCAGAGAATTGCGCAAAATAGACATGAGCCTCGGCTTCCTGTCTGGGATGCTTCGTCGTTTTAGCACGCCCAGCTAAAGTCTCACAGTCTTTCATCTGGTGAGAGAGGTCTAACTTGAACTCTCTAGCATTGGATTTCTCGCTTCGGAGCCTCATGAAGTCAGATATGATTATAAGATCACATTTTAGGGAAAGCGAGCAAGCTTGGTGATGCCCCTTATTCTGAATCCTAGTATCGTCAAAAGCAAAGGCCCCTTTGATTTCTCGCATTCGTATCGCATGTTGAACGAATTCGTCGACGCGTTGGAATGGCTGCTCCTCTCTTCTTACTTGTCCAATGAAGGTGTTTAATTGATTCCAGAGCTTTGTAGCCTCGAGGTACCTGTCATCACCCACCCAATCGCGGATTAGCTGGAGCTGCTTTGCGCGCCCCTTGGTCAAGGTTAGCTTGGTGGGATCAGTGCTCTGCGAAAAAGCTTGAGGGGCTGGATATTTCGAGATGCGTTCTTGTACGTCAATCAATTTATTGGCGAGCTTAGAATACTCAGTATGAGACCAGGAAATGAATTTCTTGGTGGCCTCGTCGAGCATAGCTCGTCGGACGATTCGCCCATACCGGGCGATATTGCGTAGTGACCCACGACATGTTGGACACACCTTGACCTCGTCCATCGAAAACGGTTGAGAGGCGTTGCTAATGGCCGTTGGATTTCCTTCAGCCGACATTTCGTAATGAGCTTTCATATCCATGATACCATCCATGTTGGTCCTGGTAGTGAAGTGGCCGCAGTCCGGGAAAATACAAGGATCCTCGTCTAAATCGATCTCATGATATTGCATGCCCATGATGAAGTCTACCATGGTTGATTTGATGTTTTCGGAACAACATGTCTGGCAGAATTTCATATTAGGACATACCTCTCCGCATACAGATGGACATCGATGCCCACAGCCCAAGACTTGTTCACACCTCTCTGCGCAAGGGATCTTGTCACAGGGCGCAGCGCACGGCATGGTACATTGTGCGTGGGGGCAGCTTGACGCGCAGGTCTGCTCTGCACAAGGCGCACAAGGCTCATGGCATTTCTTGTTGCATTTGGAATGGCCACAGCGAACTTCGCAGGGCGCTGGGCATAATGGGCATTCGGCTTTGCCATGACACGGTTGCTGGCAGTCGTGGCGGCAAGTCGTGTACTTCCGGCCACACTTCTGTTTGCAAATTCCATGATTGGCGCTGGTGATCTCGCCAACTTTCCTCTCTTTACATTGCCAGCATGCACTTCGACAAGAATGCCCACATGGCTGAGGATCGAGGCACATCTTTCCACATTTATAAGAATCGGCAACCACATCTGTATGGCAGAAAACCTCAACCCAATGGCCACAGCCTGGTACCCTTTTCTTGACCATTTGCATGCAAGTGATGGTAGTGGGATCCTGTGCCTGCCAACAATTTGCCGAAGATTTTTTGTGGCCACAAGAAAGCGTAAGGTCGAGGTCGGTCAGATATTCATCACATTTCGGTGTGCAAGGTTCGCCGCAGGCTAACCTACATGGATGCTCACATCCCTTTTTCATCCGAGGACAAGACTCTAGACATTTGACGGCATTGTGGAGATGCTCATGATGGCATCTATTAGGGCATGAATGTCCACATAGCAAGCGTCGGTCGCATGTAAGAATACAACCCCCTTCGGGTGCAATTCTCAAGAAGTCATCGGCCTTAGAAACTAGTAACGGCGCATCAGGGTGTCGCGGACCTAGAAGGGTAATAGTCAGTAATTAGTATACCTTACGTAATGATATATGTTGCTTACATCGTAGCTCTAGCTCGTTTCCTATGTTTCCGTTCCTTTCGAGGATTTCCAGCACCTTTGCCCACATATTTACATGTCTGTACGTATTGGCATTCCCAATCAAGTACATGCCATGCTTGGCTCGGGACAGCAGCACATTTATGCGATTGGATGTGCTCAAAAATCCGCATTTATTAGCATCATTGCTCCTCACGAGCGAAATCACCACAACCTTGGCCTCTTCGCCCTGGAAATTGTCGACAGTTGCTATTCGAATGCTCTTTAGAAGGGTTTTGACGGTGAGCATCTTTTGTGGTTGGGCATTTACGTCCTTTTCTGCTGGTTTATCTGCATCAAGAGCTTCAAGTTCCTCTAGATCCCGCTCACCAACCGAGATTTCAAATAACTTCCCCATCTCGCGACGAAGTTGATTCAACTGTCCTAGATAAGGTGTGATGACGGCAATATCGTCTGGACCATAAGCTCCCTGTCTGACCAAGTGTTGGACGAGGGATACAGTCATTTCAATCTCAAAGGTATTTGTATGTGAAGTTGTTATCGGATCGAGCTGGGTTGCTTGGTCTTCGGGCGCTTCATGGTGCAGCCAGAATAAACGCTTTTTCATGCCGTGAATTTCCGGATACTGAGCCACTGGACCACCGTCATCTAATGTAGGATATAATGTCGAACGAATTAATTCCGAAACAGATGGGTGCATTCGTCTCTGAGTTTCTAGGGTGTCAAGCGGTAATTTTGGGCCAGTCTCGTGTGGCGGGCTGATAAGGCGCTCAAAAAGTGACACATCTAGGGAATACTGCGCTCCTCTACGACTCGTACTTTGAAGGTCGTAATTGGCTATTTGAGGCCTGAGTTGCAGGTGGTCGCCGATAAGAATAGCATGTTCAACAGATGGAAGAAAAGCAGTGAGTGTGTGCGCCTCAAGAACTTCACCTGCTTCCTCACATAGCATGACTTTGCACCTTAGCTTCTGAAGAAGATCGAGGTTTCCCGCTAGGCCGGTAGTTGTGACTCCAACGACATCTGCACTGTGTAGGCATCGCAAGTGTACATCACGAGATACCTTATGTAGTTCATCTCTAGTAGCCTCGTAACGTTTGTAGGTCTGTATGATCCTAGTGATTAACCCGTCGCGTATTTCCCTCAGCCAAAACTGGTAAAGGCGCGATCTTTCAGAGTTGGCCATGCTCCAAATGTCTTCGTCCATAAGAACGTCAACATTGCGAGGAAGGGAACAATTCTTTTCACCACCAGACTGCCATAGGGCTAGGAGTTGACCTGGCTTGCGGCGACGAGCTTGCTGATATCCATCTTTGTCTTGTCTGCCAAATATGGCATTATGATGCCGAAGGTGGAACCTCAAGAGGTAGTCTCGTAACGTGGCTAGGGTTTGGCTTGTTTCAAGTTGCCCAACCACATTCTTTATCTCATTGATGTTTCCGTTGATAGTCTCGTTTAGTTGCCAGAGAGAAGTTCTTTCAGCCCTAGTACGACTCATAGTCTGAGCTACGGTATGCATATTGACGCCTTCTAGTTCTTCCGCCTTTGACCTTGATCCAATTCGAATGACGTTGACCCCATCGCGCTTCAAATGCACCAACAATTGGTCTAGTGCATGGTTGGTATAGCACACGCAAAGAATAGGCCCGAGACTGGCCTCACGTTTGTTTGCGAGCAACGCCTTTATGATCTTCTCGCCAGTGAAGCCTTTCAAGTTTTCGCGTCAGCAAGATTCATCCCATTGGTAGTTTTAAGTGCTTGCCCTGCAAATTCGAGGCTTTGTTATGGTACTTACTTTTTCCAGTCCCCGGTGGACCTTGAATCAGAGCTATTTTTCGAGACAATGTATTTAGAAGAGCACTGGATTGAGTTGCATCAAGAAGAGAATGGTCTGATAACAACTGCGGATCGAGTGGGTTTCTAGGCGAATGAACTAGAGTTGCATTATCATCCGTAATGCAACTCAGGTTAAAGGAAAACCCCGGTTTGGTTGCGTAACGAGGAGGATCTACAACTTTAACGTCTAGGTCCAAGGTCTGCTCAGTTGGCGCGAGTAAGTCGTCAAAAGGTACGTTGGACTTCTTTGACATGCGTTGGAGAGCCATTAGCGTATGCTGAAATGAAGGAAGGAGAACACCGGGAAATTCCACGAGGGTTCGTTGTTTAGACCCGATAGCCTGAAACCATCGAAGTGATTGACCGATATCGTTAGAGCAAGCTTCAGCAAGGTACAGATGGACATAGGCGAATTCTTTATTATCAGCAAGAGATGGCTTCTTTTCTGACTCCTCGACCTCTTCATTCGATCTATGATTTTTCTTTCGATCATCCATCACGATAGTGCTATCCGCAACCACGCAGAATAGTACAGAACCATCCCCGGAAACGGAACACACGAGACCGCCAGGCTGCAGACGCTTCGAGTTTGTCCACCACTCACGGCGCTGGTGGATGCTCTTCTTGGATGTAGGCTGACGAAATTTAACGAGAAGGTCCATGCCTTTATGTCTGTGAAAGTCTATATCAACGACTGCGACTTGATTGTAAGCGTAGGTGCGAATAGCATTCCCATTGCTACGATCATGTTGATGGCTAGGATTTCGCATAGCATCCAGCAGCACGCTGACAGCATCCCGAAGTTGGCCCACTGTATCTTCTCGGAGCAGGCGGAATTCTCTGTCAAGACGCCCACTAATCCCAGGTCTATGGAATAGGGCTGGATCGGTAGTCGGCAAATATTCGTTTCGAGTGGAAGCAATTTCCTGCCGAGTGGGCAAGACTGTGATATTGCAGATGTCAGCATGGTCGTTATCGTGTCGTGGACCTTCTGCCGAGAGTCGCCCCGGCAGATCTTTCTGCATGACGAATTCAGATCGCGTTACTGGGGCCTTCTTCTTCTTCACACCGGCCTCCGTCAGTGTATCGCCAACTCCAAGGCGGCGTCCAAGATACTGTAGGTAATTCTGAGCTTGCAACTTCGAATACTCGTTAGAAGAACAACGAGCAGCTTCGACCAGAATTCCAAATCGCTGAACGATTTTGGCGTAATTGTCATCCACAATATTGCTCGTGTTGCAATCGACCATCGCTGACAAGACTGAAAGTGAAAGCTCGCATGCAGATATTCCATACTCATCCATTTCAGCCATGGGTAGAGTAGACCAAACATCGAGCAAGTTAAAGATGAAGTCAAATAGTGTTCTCATCCGGTTACCACCAACTCCCTGGATGAAGTTGTAGATGGCGGCCACTTGTTGCTCAAGGACGTTAGAATCAACAACTCGTGGGTGAGTGAGAAGTTGGAACATAGGCTGTATTTGATTTGACCACATATGGGCCTTGGTAGATGTCTCTGCAGTTGCTGGAATTTGTCGATCAATAAGGTACTTAAGGAAGCCAAGGCCATCATCTTGAGCCACAAGCTTAATTGTTTCCTGTGAAGCCCCGACGTCTCCTTCCATAAGCTCAAGAGCAAGCTTGAAAAAGCGATCACATGTCTGCTGGCCTTCGACGATCGATGAACGAGCGGGCCGTGCTTTCGAGGGATTTTGGTTCAGTAGCCGCTTCCACTCTCGAAGACGGTCTTCGGGCTGATCTTGCTGCTCATGGCGATTTTCACGCCATGTTGATGGTTGAGATTGGGCCGGCGAGGACGAAGGTGTCCCATGAGAATATCTACATCGAGTTCCAAACTTACAGGCACCGGTGCGCTTGAACTGGAAACAAATCTGCTGAGTATTTGGCGAACGCGCTCTCCTAGAAAAAGATATCAGCCAAACAGATAGAATCAGGGGAATGACTATCATCAAGTAGTGTGACAAATGAATGATATAAAATGGTCCTCACCGATTCATGGTCGTAGTAGAGGGGGATATCTCAGCTAATTCAAACCAAAAAATCGGTTATTTGACAACATTACTCGTTTTGAACTTGGTATAAATGTAGGGAGACGAAAGAAGTCTAATAGAAACTTTTGGTTTAAAACAGTTTAAAACAGTTTATTGATCTTGTCAAGGACTTCTTGAACCACTTGAGTTTTAGGCAGGCAAAAAGACGTCTCTCGAAGTAGCCAAGTTGTGGTAGATAACCACGGAAAAGAACTGCAACGAAACTATCCGAGGCAACCTACTAGGTACCTAGTTGCGGGCATCGACTGCAAGGCATCCATGGGTCATGAGGCTGCCACGCTGGTAGACTTGCGTTTGCTCCCAACATAGCCCATCCTCCTATGGGAGGCCCTCGGATGTAGCACAGCATCTGCGAGCGGGAAACACCAGCAGGTGCTGTCGTACTCAAAAACCAGTAATTTTCTACCTTCGATATTGATCAAACGGCAGGGGTGATAAGATTGATTAGGCCCAGTCAGCCAGCGACGGCCAGCTGTTGTTTCAAGCCGATCAAGACACGGCCATAAAGATGTGTGGAATTGAGTGGCAGAACCGTCGAGGTTGTTTACCTCAGAATGCGGCATACTGCAGCACGACACCCAGGTTTCTCACTGGGATTGTATTACGTTGTTGGTAGTATGTCGCAACAGGAATGAGTTGCACCCCATAAGTTCGCAGGGAATCAAGTTATCAGTTGGTCCATTTGAGGACCGTTTGTGTGGGTGCTTCGGAAGGCTCGCTGCTGCTGAGCCTTCTAGGACAACCGGTCCAGCATGCGCAAATCCGGCCCGCAACCAATCGTGAAGTCGACATTGGCTGCAAACGCCGCTGTTCCAGAAACTGTTCATAGCCCAACATTCGGGAGGCCACCTAAGGCCACGGTCATGTTTCGAATGCCAGCTGCGCCCACGCCGTCAAAACCAACGGCTTTCGAGCAGTTGATAAGGCAGAATCTAAGACATGGGAACCCACATCATACCTAAGACTACCGGCAAGTGGTAGACAGGTTCTAGGTGAAGGCAGTCAACTGTTTGCATGCCTAATATTTCGGTGAAGGTGAGGTTAGCAACTGGGTCCTCTTTGGAAAGATCCGACATCCGAGACTTTCATACGAAAGCGGCTGCCTCTGCTAGGGCGTGCTACTATTGAAATAATCTAATTGGGGCATCTCCCGTCCCACCTATGGATGTTCATTTGCATAATGACTGATCAGAATCAAATCAAATAAATGAGTATTCGCAAAGTACCAATTCCTAATCCGTGCTGGAGCATCTGTCACATATCAGACCTGCCAACTCAAGGCAGACTCTCACTGTGTAGAGCTCTAGTATCAGATTTGGTTAACTCTTGAAGCAATTCGTTTTTACGCTAGCGAGAATAAGACTGAGTCAAGTCTCGTGATCCTAGGAAGACGAGGCAATGAGACCTGATTGCCTTAGATGTGCTTTATTGACGTTTGATTGTAAACGATGCTATTAATAAAGAAACGCGGACGCGCTGACGACTCCATGTCGGAGATTTGCAGTCAGACGTTTCCACAAATGACTTTGCTAAGAGCGGAAGAGATCATCGTGCAGTGAGGTCACTGTGGAAGAAGTACGGAGTATTTTAAGCGATATTATTATACACATACAAAATGTAGGTACTTTAGTGAGATACTATCACTAAGTCGGGGATATTGCTATATGCTAATTTTACTGTATCTTTAGCCAGGACAGACATCATAATCGTAACGAGAGATGTCAGTTAGAAACATCGATGGCATCATTAATGTTGAATTTTCCGCCAGTAAGTCAACAGAACGATCATTGGAAATATTCATCAGTACGATAGCTCGTCTATGCCCTGGTTCTGGGCGCTGTCGCAGATCCACGCGTACTTGTTTCATCTGATGAGACGCTGTATGAACCAAACTGCCGAAAGTGTCGCGAGATCTTCAATAATACAGTAAGAACTTGTTCAAATATCTCCATAATATCTCGGACGATTCCCTGCGAGAATTTTGTCTGATCTCATCTCATTCTTGGATCTCTGTATTACCTATTTGATAATTCTGCCCTTTTCCGTATTGCTGGTCAATCTGTAATTTTATATCCTAATCAAAATGCTGTACAAATCTCTCCTCATCCTTGCAGGAGCGTCGGCGACGCTGGCGGTCACTCCGTCAGGCTTTGAACCTGCAGGGAAGTCGACTCTGCTAGTGTCTTATGGTAGTGTCGCCGCAAATGGTGGAAATGTTCTGGAAAAAGCTGGTGAGTCTCCCACATCCGGTTTCTAAATCTTACCATCATTAAAGCATATTAACAAGCATCGTAGCAACTCAAACAGCGCCTAGCGTTGGAACAGAGTCTAAGTTGACTGGAACGTCGTTCGCGGTATTGATGATAGATCTCGATATCCCAACAAATAGCCCACCGGCGACCAACACTCTACTCCACTGGATGCAAACTGGGTTGACGCAGAGCACAACCGCGACGACGATAAATACAACTGCAGGAAGCACAAAAGCGTTCTTACTCCAGAATCCGCAAGGACAAACAGCGTTTGCAGAGTATCTTGGGCCGGCACCTCCAGCCAGAGTCCCGCTGTCTCATCGATACACTCAGATCGTGGTGGACACCTCGAGCGCCACAGAGGAGAATCTCTCCGCCCTCAAAAGCGCGGCCGCGAACCGACAAGGCTTCAATGCTTTGACAACATTAACGCAGGCCGGACTAGCAAACAAGGTCTTAGCTGGCAACTTTTTTAACGTGACGAATCCCGGCCCAGCAACTTCACAAGGCGCTTCTAACTCTACCACCGGCAACGGCAGCGGTTCCGGAGGAAGCTCTAGAAATAGCACAGGAACCGGTACTGTCACTTCACCGAGCCAGACAGCGACGTTTGTTCCTGGTGCAGCGGTGTCGCAAAAAGCAAGCGGAATGCTTTTGGGAATCGCGATAGTTGGTGCTATATTCATTACTCTGTAGATGGAATGGGGTTGGAAAAGCAATAGTCATCTATCAGCATGCAGTAAAGAAAAGGACACAAACATCAAAATTGGAGACCGCTCATCTTTGCCGATATCATTACCTATGTGATCCACAAGAATCGCAGCGTCTAATGACCTACATTACGCCCGCTGTTGAGCTCGGTGTTTCGGAAACGTGAGCAATGAGATTATCCATCCAAAGGCGCGCGTGGATGGTCAATTGACAGCGATCCGGCGAACCTCGTTCGCTAAAGAGCCCATGCAACAGTAAGCTCTTATGCGGGTAAATAACTACGTCCGCATGGGAGAGAAAGCAGTTATTAGGCCGAAGATGCTACGATTACGAACTATCATTTAATATACCCATTTTCTCCCGATATGCGATCGCTATGCCGATGATCTCTGATTAGATCAGAACTGCCGCGAAGCTTTTGAGAACGCACGTCGGGACGTTGTACATGATCAGTATTCATCTCCTGCGTAGTTGGGATCGCCTGGCCAATCACCGGTGCATATGCTGTAATGTTCCAGATCTAGAAACGCTGGCTGCCGGTCCCCTCTTCGACTGCCCCCCTCTGCCCTTTGTCGTCTTGGCTGTTTATTTATGTGTTTACTAGCTCCAAGCCTTTGGCAAGCTTCCCCGCAAATGTAGGAGTTCGAATAACTCCCCCCACTTCACCGATGACCGAATACACAGCTTTGTTTGTTGCACGCAGCCTCAGGTCATCATCAGACTACGTAGCGGTGCCATCGTGTGTTGGGATGGCCATAATTCTCCACAAGGTGGACATTGAGTTTCTACAATTTAAGCTTAGTTCTCGCTGAAGCTTAAACACTTATCGTCTAGAGCTTCCAGTCTCTTGGGATCTAAGCTTAAGATCGTTAACTTCGGGGCGTCCACTAGCTTGATGCTCCGCAGAGCGAGGGGCGTCGAAGGTGTGGGACCCTTTCTTTCACTCACACACCGAAACATCGCCGAACCTTCCCGGCGGGCAGCCGAGTCTTTCTGAATCAATATTCGGGACATCCACGTACAACGCGGGTTGGACAAGCTCGACGCGCCAGGCGAGAACACAATGAATCCCTTGTCCGCGGCACTGGAATGCCTCATACGTTTCTGGTTCATCCATCCTCCACATAGCCTAACAGGTACATGCTTACATGACTTTACAATGGTAGAGACGAAGTCGTCTAGCCAGTGAATGTAGCTGCTCGGTGTCATCCCGCATGTTTAGTGGCCATATTGGAGACTATTACATGATCACAATATGGCAGACTACTGAGATACGGGGACTGTCTACCTCTGGCTAGCTTCTATGTATTCGAAACAGCAAGCTAGAACGTTCTCCGATGCTATGTAGGTAGTGTCCACCCCTCCGCCTTCCCGAGCTGTGCTATGTCGAGCTGCTACGGACGAAAGAACCCGTGGTTGTCCCCATCGAGAGGGTTTGCTCTCTTTGTTCAATGCCCGACCCAGCACATAAAACGGGAGTAGTCTCCCACTATCATCGACTCCATCTTCCTGCCTCTCTCTCTCTCTTGATTATTCTCTCCTCATACTTTCGTAGTCTTAGTGTATTTCAGGGAAGCCCGGACAAGATTGTCAGATCGATTCAAAAGTTTAATCCTTCCCTACCCGTCCGATATACTTGCGCCTAAAGCTGTTGGATAAAAGCTTAAGCATCACAACAGACGTCAAAATGGTATTTTTGTCCCGATCTCTCTCCTGCTGCACTCGTCCCATCTCTACACGGGCACTTTCTACAGCTACGGTGGCAGCTCGTTCTGTTAGCAATGCTGGATCTTGCTCACCACTGCGCGCCGGTCTGACGTCACGCGCAGCTCTGGCGTCCAGAAGCTCATCCTCGCCCTTATCCAACCCTCACTTATTACGAACTCCTGCTTCGACGCGATTACTAACTACGAAACGTGAAAAGGTCAAAGTTCTAGCTGTTCTTTACGATGGCGGTGTCCACGCCCAACAAGTAAGTAACGCCAAAAAATGAAAGCCCGAATCCTATCCTCCTATCTTATCCCATTACACAATTCCGGAGATGATGTCTTGCTCCTGTCCCTTTGCTCCACCCTCAGCCACCTATCCTTTCTGCCGTCTCTCCAAAATGCCGTTTCCCGCCATATGCAAGTTGGCCGTCCAATGAGAGAGGTCAACACGCAATTGGCTGAAACCCTCATGCAATGGTCTCTCTTTGGCAACTATTTTGTGGGCGGCAGTCGAAGAGAGGGGGAAAGGGGCAGGGGAAGGAGGGGAACAATGGATTGAGCTTACCAAAAAAAACGTGTGGGGTAAATCGAAGCAAATACACTTACACACTTACATACACCTTTCACTGGGCTGAGGTCACATCACAACTCTCCACACATGAACCCATCAGCTAACACATCTTTCTTCCACCCAATTGCAGGTGCCCGAGCTCTTGGGAACAACCGAGAACGAACTTGGTATCCGAAAATGGCTCGAGGACCAAGGTCACACTCTCGTCACCACCTCTGACAAGGAAGGCGAGAACTCCACCTTCGACAAGGAGCTCGTAGATGCCGAGATTATCATTACCACCCCGTATGTGACCTCATCACAATACCTTACCCCCTCATGACAATACAATTCGAATAGACCAATGAGCTTTGACAGATCATGAAGATGAGAGGGAGAAAGAGAGAAACCATGAAGTACTACTATAATTACTATGATGGAAGACTAACGTAATGTCAGCTTCCACCCTGGTTACCTGACCGCTGAGCGACTGGCTAAGGCCAAGAACCTGAAACTCGCCATCACAGCCGGCATCGGCTCGGACCACGTAGATCTCAATGCGGCGAACAAGACGAACGGCGGCGTTACGGTCGCCGAGGTGACCGGGTCCAACGTGGTGTCGGTGGCCGAGCACGTGGTCATGACCATCCTCGTCCTAGTCCGCAACTTCGTGCCGGCGCACGAGATGATCGAGGCCGGCGAGTGGGAGGTCGCCGCCGCCGCTAAGAACGAGTACGACCTCGAGGACAAGGTCGTCGGCACCGTCGCTGTCGGCCGCATCGGCGAGCGTGTCCTGCGCCGCCTCAAGGCCTTCGACTGCAAGGAGCTGCTCTACTACGACTACCAGCCCCTCAAGCCCGAGGTCGAGAAGGAGATCGGCGCCCGCCGCGTCGACAGCCTTGAGGAGATGCTGGCCCAGTGCGATGTCGTCACCATCAACTGCCCCCTGCATGAGAAGACCCGCGGTCTGTTCAACAAGGACCTCATCGCTAAGATGAAGCCTGGTACGTACAACCCAATGTCATATATACACATGGGACAAATGAGAAGATCATTGCTAACACATTTACCTAGGCTCATGGCTCGTCAACACCGCCCGTGGCGCCATCGTCGTCAAGGAGGATGTGGCCGAGGCTCTAAAGTCGGGTCACCTCCGTGGCTACGGCGGTGACGTCTGGTTCCCACAGCCGGCGCCCAAGGACCACCCGCTGCGATATGCCAAGAACCCGTTCGGCGGCGGCAACGCCATGGTGCCGCACATGTCGGGCACGTCGATCGACGCGCAGAAGCGGTACGCCGCCGGCACCAAGGCCATCCTCGAGAGCTACCTCACCGGCAAGCACGACTACCGGCCCGAGGACCTCATCGTCAAGGACGGCGACTACGTCACCAAGGCCTACGGTCAGCGAAAATAAACGACATGTACACAAAACAAACAAACACTAACGACAAACTACATTGCTGGGATTTGCTAAGGTCTAATCTGTTTCCTGGAAGCATGGTATAATATACACTACCCTAAATCGTGATTGAGGAAGCGAAAGAAAGCGAGAGAAGAGAAGACGAAGAAGAGATAAGAGAGAATAGCAGGACTGCCATCCGGTGCACACAAGCGTTCAGTGATGAGAAACGAATATGCGAGCGAGTCCCCAGCCTCGGAGAGAGATTTGGCCTAGATAGTGTGCTCTAGCGTAGCCCGTTGTTTTCAATGACACGAATGAAAGCGAGATTTTGGAACTACATCCTCGGTACTCAGGTACCTCATTGCTAAGTACCTGCTGTCCATAATATTGTAATCTTGTAGATATGAATCTTGTGACTAAAGCCGCAACGAATAGTCTAGTCGCATCCATAACGCGGCGAATCGAGCGATAGTATAAGAACCCCTTATGTAAGAGCCCAGCACTAGCCCACCTCCTAAACCAGCCCCCTAAACTAAAACGGGTACAGCCCATCTTTGCCCCTCCCCGGCACATTTCAGCTGTGCGTAGAAACGGGGCTACTGACGTCTTTGTTACGGCACGATATAACAGCACATGTCGTCAGAGATAGCGATTAGTGCCCTGATCCATTGTCGAGCAAGTGGTAATCAGGCAACGATTTATCAGGCCATTTCCTGGCTCGGCCGGGGGCTTATAAGTAGCGGTCTTGCTCGCACCTTAGTGAGCAGGATACCTTGTTGTCCAACTTCGACTTTCCTGTTTCGATCGCACTTGACCAATCAGCTATTGAAGAAGACTATTGCAACATATTAAGTAAACTTACAACTACATAACACGCAATGGCTTGCAACTGCAACAACTCCGGCTCCTGCGGCTGTGCCAGCACTGGCACGTGCTCGTGCGAGAGCAACTGCGGATGCGACAACTGCCCCGTAAGAAGTCCCTTTACCCCTTTACTCCTTTCCCGTCCATATCCCCTTACTAACACTTAAGTTTTAGAAGAAGGATTAAGTTTACCAACGCAACGAGTTACTATCGTTTCCGATCCAGTCAGATCAGTATTGAACAAATAGGGGTCGGATGAATTTGGAAAGCATGGTGCTCATAACACTTCTTGTACATATTTAAGAGGGCCTAATTGTTTATGATAGATGTAGTCACTCCTTATCGACAATCTATCCAATTGCCCATCGAGAAACCCTTGCTTTGAATAATGTACCGGTGAATCATCGTGAATTACAAGTGTCCATCGCCAGACCGCCAACCCATGATTCCCATCCTCTCCCGTCGTAGAAGTGAGGCCCCAGAAACGCCGAGACTCATGCAATATTCCGTGTCCTAATCATTACTCTTCATCGCTACTATCCACAATAAACCCCGCCCTAGCCCTCGCCCGTGCTCGGGGTGCCAGTTTCGAAGCAGGTATGTCTTCGTCGCTTGCATCCGCCATGTCAACATCAACAGGCGGCGTCCCTATCAGAGCGCTTGGCTCTCTAGACAAACGCCTGCGTTTCGCACCCGCCGCATCGCCAGCGCGCGGACTAGACGACAACGGCGTATCAGCAGTATCCTCAGCCTCCGACTCGTCGTCATCGACCGCCCTGTGTTTCCTCGGGCGGCTCGAGTCATCATCGTCCGACTCCTGGGGCAGGATGAGGTCGTCGTCGTTGTCGCCGTCGTCCGCCAGCAGCGCCTGCGCCTTGCGCTTCTCGACGAGCTTCGGCGCGGCCGACGTGGTGACGGCCGTCGCGCCCTTGGCCGCCGCGCTCTGCTTCTGCCGCAGCTTCTCCTCGTTGGCGTAGAACTCGGCCCAGCGCTCGCCGTCGTCGTCCGACTCGTCGTCGCTGGCGTGCACGAAGAGGTCGCTCTTGAATCGGAGTGCTTTGGCTTTCTCGCGTTCCTTGCGAGCGCGCGCTTTTTCTTCGAGCAGCTCATCGCTGGGTTCCTCGGCATCGCTGCCGCGACGCCGGCGTCGGCGTGTCTTCTTCGGCTTGTCTAGAAACTCGTCCGCGACCTTCCTGGCTGTTGGGCCGCCCGCAGGGAAAAGGATCGCGTCGTCGTCGTCATCATCATTGATAATTCCGTCATCGTCGTCGTCGAAGACTGCCTTCTTCCGCGGCGCAGTCTTTCTCCTTAGTTGATCCTCGGCTAACTTGCCATCGTCGAAAGTTGGCGGGTTGAATTCGGCATTCTTGATCAAGTCCAGGGAATCTTCTAACTGGTCAACCGTCACATGTGGCGGAATAGTCCATGCCGACTCGGGTGTCTCGTCCACGCTGGGGACAAGACGCTCGAAACCGACGAGTTTCATGAGAAGTCGGAGGTGAGAGTTTTTGAACATGGCCATGCGGCGGGCATCGTTGTCAGGCCGTACAGCTAGATTTTGTCAGTCGTAACTCATTAGTAATTGCGTGAAGTGACTTACAAATAGCGGGAGGCTCTTTAGTTGGAGCAATCTCCTCATTCTGTTGTTCGCCTTCCTTCTCACCTCCTTCGATGGAGGGCATTGCCTTATCTACTGCTTCCCAGGCTTTCCTTTCACTTTCTGCAGCTGATAGTTGGCCCTTGACCCAGTTGACGTGATCTGCTAGATTCTTGTCTAACAGGACACCGACTGCAATCGCGATCTGCTGATCTCGCTCCTCGATATGTCGGAACTCCAACTCGGCTGCTGGTCTAGACTGTGACGTTGAAAGAGTCTGCTTCTCGTACCCATACTCTAGGTAATGTGCAGTAGCGTTGATCTTCGAGAAAAGCATCTCGATAATCAACTGAGGTCGTTCCTCAACCTTTCGGATGCACTTCTTCAGAATCTGCTTCACTAACTCTTCCCATTCCTTACACATCGCAGAACTCTTATCCAGCGGCTCTTGGCCCTTGATCATACTGTAAAACAGCTGGATGATGTCTATCCGGAAGAGCATGACACTCATGTTCTGCTTGAAAGCTATGCGATAGAAATAGCGATGCGCTCGCTTCAACTGCGAATCGTCCAAGTCCTGGTAGTATTTTGTGAATTTGACGAAGGTGTCCACCACGCCCTGAGGTGTGAAGCGGTTTACAAACCGGTTGAAGTCGAACTTTCGCTCTCGTGATGCTTTCTCTGCGCTCGCCTGGTCGTTGTCGGAATCATCTTCTTCTACAGGGTTCTCCTCGTCTTCCCCGGTAGCTATGGTAGCCTTCTTCTTCTGTCGGACTCGTCGCTTGGATCTTACTTGCATGTCCACATTCTGCTTCGAGTATGCTTCCAGGACGCGGAGGTAAGTGCTGGTAAGTTCGGTGCAAGCATCAAGATACTCGAAGCCTTGCTCCTTATAATCCCTCGCAATATTCGCAATTCTGTCATGAGTTTCCTCTTCGTAGAAAATACGGCTGAGAATGTTTTCAGCAATCTCCTCATCCTCCTCGTTCCTCGACTCGGACATCTCCTGAGTTGTGAGGAGAATCTGTGTAAAACATCGCATAGCAGCACACAGTTCCGGCCAGCGCTTGTTTTCAAGCGAATCGCCAATTGCCCTGTTTAGTGTGATGAACATATGTTGGTTGAGAACACCAGCAACGAGGTTATAAGACCCAATATCGTCAGGGTTAGTTGATTTCCGATCCTTTGCAGCCTTCTTGCGCGCCCTCTCGGCTTCCAGGAACCACGATACCAAGTAGAAGAATTGTCGAGAGTGGTATTCGAAAACGTAGTCCTTTTGTTCGTCGAGCTTCTTTCGGACGTGTTGGAAGAGAGGGTTGAAGCCAGAATCTAGGAAATCTTCCACGAAACTTCTTAGCTGCTGGCGTGCTCTGGTGTTTAGAGATACCCTAGGCCCTAGGTCCTTCGGCTCCATTTCGTCTTTCTTGGGTCTTCGTGGCGGCCGATACTTTTTGCTATTGTCCATCTTGTGTTGTCTAGTTGCGGCATCGAGCAAGGCATCTTGACCGGTGACTGTAGAAACTTTGCCATCGCCTCGATCTACCCAGATCATAGTTCCCCATCGATTATGTCTAGACGGCGCCTTTCGATTGTATGGTCGGTGCATGGCAGCTTCTTTATTCATCATCGTCGTGAGTTCGTTTGAATTTGTCTTGCTAAGCTGCTTATCGTCCATAAATAACTTGGAGACATCCACACGCTTGACTAGGTGGAAGATTATCTCCATCACAATGATACCCTCCTGGTTGAAGTCCTCTCCCATGTTCGAGGCTATTGTTAAGAGTGTGAGAAGAATGTCTTGGAAAGAAAATGCATCGATCAGTGCCGAACGCGAGATCTGAGATTCGTCGCCGTCATATTGGACGCCGGGAGGTGGGGAGATCATGGCAACATTTCGTAGAAACAGCAGGATTAGCTTTATAATCCCGTCGTCGCGGGTAGACCGATCGCTTCGGGACAGGGCCATGGAAGGCAATGCGACTCGCACGGCGGTATGGAGAATCTGGGCGGCATCGAAGTTGACAATGGCACGTTTGTAGCCCACTTGGGCAAGCTGCAGTACCGGGAGATGTCGGTGGTGGTTGACGGTCATCTGGTCGAGATCTCGTTCCAACGGCCAGGTCAATGGCACCATGATCTCGAAGCATGCTAATGCAGCCTTCGACCTGAACTTATTGTCCGTCTCAGCTTCGGGCCAACCCGCAAGTATATGTAGCAGGTCACCTTCGACTATATTCGCTTCGGCCAAACATCGCGCAACGTCCATTCGGTTCGTTTTCTCGTCGTAAAATCGAATCCATTTCTTGATATCTCGCAAGACCTCCATAGCGGAGTCTCCCAACACGTATCGTCCATCATCGTCGGCACTAAATCCACCAAGCTATACAGTCATAATTAGCAACACCTTCTATCACCATCAAACCAGAAAAGGATAGAAATCACTAACAGCTGAGACGAGACTGTTGATGTGCGCCCGAACTTCGGGATGCACTACATCAGTAGGACCATTGCCCTCTGAAGGCTCCATGTTGGCAGCGAAAAGGAATTGTCTTCCTACGCCAAAGTTAGGTATTCTTCTTCGTAGTTTGGTGTTGGATTATCATCAATGCCAAGATAAGGAAAGCTCGAGATGATATAAATTGAAAACGCGACTCACGCGTCTCAATTTACAAATTGACGCGCCAAGAATCTATTAATTGGTGGGGCACAGAAGCTAAGGAGGGTACGTACCAAAGAGTACCTGCTGGATCCACAGTTATCCGATCCCGAGGCTATCCGGCAACAGCCCGGTCCATCCTCACCTTTACTGACCTCATAACTCCGTAGCTTCATCTTTCATCCCTTAATTAGTCGAGCAGTCTTCATAGATCTAGCATAATGGCGAGTGCAATTGGAAGAATAAGAGCTTTGCAGCTCGGTCGTCAAATTAGACACTTTAGCTCCAGCCAGGCTCGATATGCAGCTCAGGTGAAGAGTCTAGGCGTCTTAGGCGCGGGACAAATGGTGAGCTGCCCCGTTCACATGTGATTTGAGGTTCTCACAACTCCAACTCCAACTCACAACTCGCTAGGGACTAGGGATTGCTTTGGTCGCCGCGCAAAGAGCTAGTGTGCCCGTCACACTCGTAGACTCGTCACAGGCCTCACTTGATAAGGGAATCGCATTTGCAGGTTCGTCTCATTATTCTTTTCTTCTTTGTAGCGTTGCCCTGGAATTGAAAATGCTCATTGGCCTCCAGAAAAACTCCTATCCAAAGATGTCTCCAAATCGCGGATCACACAGGAGCAAGCAGATGAAGCGAGGTCCAAGCTCTCACTCACCACCGCCATTGAAGAGTTAGCGAATGTTGATTTTGTTATTGAGGCCGTGCCGGAGATTCCCCAATTGAAGTTTGACATCTTCGCCAAGCTTGCGGAAGTCTGCCCGAGGCACGCTATCTTAGCAACTAACACCTCGTCGATTTCGATCACCAAGATCGCTGCAGCGACGACCAAAGATCCCAAGGATATGTCGGCCAGCTCTCGCGTGGTATCGACTCACTTCATGAACCCCGTGCCCGTGCAGAAGGGCGTTGAGATCATCAGCGGACTGCAAACTAGTGCGGAAACAGTTGACACCGCCGTCGCTTTCTGCAAGGCTATGGGCAAGATTCCTTCCGTATCTGCAGACTCTCCGGGCTTCTTGGCGAACCGCATCTTGATGCCGTATATCAACGAGGCCGTGATATGCCTAGAAACCGGTGTCGGTGACAGGGATTCTATCGACGCCATCATGAAGAACGGCACAAACGTGCCTATGGGCCCGCTCCAGCTTGCCGACTTCATTGGACTGGACACATGCCTAGCTATCATGAAGGTCCTTCACCAAGAAACAGGCGACTCTAAGTATCGACCAAGTGTGCTGCTCGCCAAAATGGTGGATGCCGGCTGGTTAGGGAAGAAGAGTAGCAAGGGATTTTATGACTATTAAAGGAGTAGGATGTATAGGGCCATCTAAGCATATTTCCATTTGTCCAGCAGGGTCAATGATCGATTTAGATGCTTGCCTATGGGCAGGCCGCAGCATGATCTAGGGGCGAGAGGATTTGGTGATTGGAACTTCGGAGCAAAATCTGTAATTGGGCCCAACGAAGTAATGTCTTGAGCTTGCGCTGCTAGATATCCTAGCATCAACTGCCCGTGTCGACAATATACCGCCGGTGACAATATCGTACGAATCAAAAAATGTCAGCCGTGTACTATTGCCACAGACGTAAACAAATGAAATATCCAAAATGCCTCAGCTTGACTCAACAGATTTCTTCATCCCACTTAGATGTCAAAGACGACTAGTTTTTATATCATCATAGGCTAAACAAATGGTATGGGGCCCTTCGGATAGGACAAGACTCACCTCCTTCCTCAACCACCCTCCCGACATATCTTACCCTCTAAATGTATAGCAAAGTTATATAAAACATATTAAAAGTCAGACTTCAAAGAAGTGTATTTCTAGGGAAAGAGAGGGCACCTCAAGTAACTCGTAAAAAGATATTTTCAAGGTAGTAATGGGGCAGTGGAGAAGGGGACGACAAGGAGTAAGGTGCAAGGAAAGTCTCAGAACACTACTGGTTTGGTGATCATCGACCTGTTTACACAGAATCTCATGAAATTACCCGTTTATTCATCATAGACCAATGGAGTACTTACCTTCAGGGGGAAAATACCGTATTTTTTGGAAGAGGTGCGCGAACGAGTTGAGCATGTTGAGCCAGAAGGGAATTACTGAAGGGCGAAACGTCACATACTTATAGGTTATCCAGATAGATAGCTACATACATAGACATCAGAGATGAGAAAGGGAGTAAGGTCTCTAGAGATGCAGTCCAGACAAGGGCAACTAAAACTCCGTGGTAATGAGCATGCATGTCTACGAACGAGCTTCATTGAGTGCTGCTGTTTCTATACTGGCAAGGACAACAATGTCTTGGGACATACCCTAGGTGCATATGCTTCCTTTCAAATACTGACAATACATATACTCTCTATCTAAACTTTATGCATAATCAGTTGGCAGATAACTTAACAAGCAGCATGAAAGCATAGAGGAAGAAAAAGGAGAGACACTGAGCAATCTGGTCTACTGAACCCCTTGTTTAGAATATCTAGATGCATGTCTACTCCATCTTCCTTGTCTACCAGCAACTGAACTAATACTAAGCAAAAAAGAAATAGAAGCCCAAGAGTCTATGTGATGACTTCATACCTTAACACCTGCAAATTGCTTCTTTGGGGGCTTTCCTTCAAGCACATTTGTGGAAAGAGGCTTGTACATTAAGGCTTAGAGAAATTTGCCTTGCATCATCTTTACGGTATCCTGCAAATGGAGCCTTAGGAAATATTTTCCCGTCATCAGTGCTGCCTAAATCACACTGCAGTGTTTGTCTGTCATGGCCACCTGCATCTTTGGAATATTGGAAGCTGACGGAAACTGTGTGGTAGCAAATTACCTCCCACTTTTCCTCAGTCTCCAGTTCAGTAAAAGTGCTTTCTTCCAGGCTACTTCTCGTCACTCTCACAGCTATGTAACTACTCACCACAGCTTCATTTATGTAGAATCTACACGATGCAAATTCGAGTTTTCTTCCGCTCAGTCCCTGGCTTAGCCTGCCTCTCAACTGGGTCCCATGTTATCTCCAAGGCCGTTGTGATAGCGGTGCCGAAATCAGTAGATGGTTCAATCCAATCATTGAGCGCGCCAACGCGTTCATAGCAAGGCATACTAGTGTCGCTGGCATTTTCAGCACTGGCTTCTTGTTTGACTGGTGTCAGGAGCAAGGCGAGGAGATAAATCCATCGGTAAGAATTCTCGTCGGGTTCGTCAGCTAAGTTAGAACCAGACTCAGGATCTTCATTTTGATCTTGGTATTTGTCTCCGCTGATGTTAATTACTGTTGGAACGGATGGGTCTTCTTCGTTCCATGAAGATACCCAGTATAGCGGTAGTAAGTACACTTCCTCAGGGGGAGGCACGCCCTTATCGAATGAGGCGGTTACCTCATCGCTGTAGGGGATGTTGGAGTCGAACAGGTAGATTTGATCTGGAACATCGTTGTTCTGAGCGCCTGAATCGCTCGGTATCAAGGGGAATATAAATTCTTCGCTGGAATGATTGCCAAATTCGGCTGTTTCTGGATTTGAATGGGATCTCTGTCGGAGCAGCCATCCGCTGAGCTCGATCTGTCCTCCTATAATTTCACCGAACGGATCTTCTGCCAAAGGGGTCGTGGCAACGTTGTGAATATCCACAAGCTCCAACATGCGATCGTTGGAGTTTAACAGCTCCGATTCCGATTCATACAAGATTCTAGATCCGAAGTAGACGGATTTCTTGACCGACGCCCAAGACCAAGACGGCGCATGATGAGCCTTCTCAGAAGCAGGCATATCTAGTGGACGAAAACTAGTTCTGTGGCACTGCCAGGTGAGGTCAGAGAGGATAGAGTTCCTCCAAAGACCTGCACAGTATTCCCCTAGCAGGTCGTGCTGGAATTCTTTCGCTACGCCCGCTATCGCAATTAACTTGTCTTTCTCAAAAGTGAGCAAAGTTGTCGAATAGCCTTCCACCATGTTCTGCCATGCATCATTCCTGCCCCAGAGACTTGTGTGTTCTACTACACCATCTTTTAGAATTTTATTTGCCATCTTGATCAGGTTACGTGAATTCGCAGCGGAAAGATTGGGGTTGCCCTCGGGTTCGCACATGATATTGCATTGCCAGTACCACTGTCCCAGGTCCATATGCAGGATCCGATTGCTCAGAAGCCTCTCCTGAAAGATCCAGCCGCGTCGCGAGGTCTCAGATCTATTGAGGACAAGGAAGTTGACACCTGGACATTCTAGCTCGGTCATTAGATTTCTAGATGCTTGGCTAGTGTGCGTTGAGGCCATTGTGTTCGTTGCACTTGGGACGTCTGATACTGTCAGTCTTGAAGCATCTTGCAAGCAAAGTAAGCTGATCTAACCTTCGAGCCAACGCATCAGGTCCAATTGGATAAAACACCGCATAAATCGTGCCGAGTAAGGGGTATTCACCAGAGGCAAAGTCTCATAGGGAGGCGTAGTTAAAAGGAATGTAAGTGTTGAGTTTTTGTATATTTTATTCATGGTTAGAGACTCCCTCCGCCAATCCTCGACCGAGTCTTGAATTATGCAAAGACTGTCGATCCAGATGTACCGTAGCTGGAGGACTCTGGCCATATCAAGTGCTTGTTGCCATCGGTCGGGCAGCTTTTCCTGCGCCTGTGGCAATTTAAAAGATAACAAGTTATCCTGGACCAAGCTGACCATGCCCTGTGATGGCCAGCGATGGCTCAATGTTGCATACTCATGCTGGTGGACTTCGGGGCATTCGTTTGCTTGAACGATGCGCCACTGCGGACTATTTCGAGATCCCCATACAACTTCAACTAGACGTGTTGGGCGAAATTTTGTATCGCGATGCTGGTCACAATCATGAGTTGAAGAGCACTCGCGAAACCACTTCTGTCCCTGATCTTTACGATTCTCTTCTCTAGCCGCGCTTATGTCCCGCGCAATAGTTTCATTGGGCATCGAGCTTTCCTGTCGTGGCCATATTCGGAGTTCAATACCAATATCTGTTTTCCTCTGCTCTTCGAAGGCATTATTAAGGATAGAGACCGAAATACTTATAATCGGAACGTTTTGCTCTGCTGCATCTGTAGTAGATCTCGTGGCACCGATGGACACTTCGGAGAACCCCTCATCCGAATCCTGAATCGCAAATCGAGGCCCGTGAAATCCGTAAGCTTCGCATGCACGTTCTAGGAGAAGAAAGCAGACGTAGCATTTCTGACGGGCCGATTCTAAGAAGGTTTCAAGGCTTCGATGATGCGCTCTTGTGAATGATATGTACTCTGTGAACTTCGCAAATGGGCTGACTGTTGCTGTAGCTGGCGCCTTACTGGTGAATATGTCTTGGCATACTGAGCAAAGCATTTTACAATGGTAATAATGGTACCTACAGAGCATGCACTATGAACAGACAGCGTCTTGATCTTCTCTCTCATGTTAATATAAAAAAAAAACAATAAAAAAACTTGCTTCCAACTCGGAGCCGCCAGATATCAGAAAAATAGAAACTCATGGTCCCAGAGAGGCTCGAACTCTCGACTTTCGCATTATTAGTACGACACTCTGACCAACTGAGTTATGGGACCCTTTCGCTGCACGATGGGCGACGCCGATAACGTGATCTTCTTCTTGTACATTATAACCACCTTTACTATGGCTGATTACGTGAGCGATTTAATAAGGTGGGGGGGACTAAGTTCTCCAATAATCGCACAAAACTCGAAACAGCAAGTTACCTACGTAATCACACACAACCATGAACGCACACGAAAAGATGAATTGGAATGTCTTCATATTTCTCTATTCAAGCTCTGAAATAGAGTCTGAAAAATCTAATCTAGACCATCCTGTCTGGTCTGCGCTATCGGGGTATCGCCACCTCTAAGCATCGTTGTCTCAATTCCTCATCTCCTCACACCAACGCTACCTCACGAGAGGTATGGTGCCCTCTGCCCTATTACCACTATGAAAAATATCGAGTAAAAAATAAAAAATGCTAAGAAAAAAAAGCCAATGTTTGGATCCACTTTCGCCGTTTCCCCTCTCTTTGACGCCTGGTCTCCGGTAGGTACAAGGGTATAAATATATGCAGGCGAGATATTGGGAGTTGTTTTGTGACTGGTTACATACAAAAACGAGGCGCGAACTGCAACACACCGACAAGACTTGACGACAATGACACGAACGAGATATATTGTCTAAGCTGGTGGTACGGTACTGTGGTCGAGCTACCGAGACCCCCGCTCGTCTGTCTCGTGTGCTCGTTTCTTTAGCTTCATCGCCCTCCAGGTGTGCAGTGCCCCGTCCCGACGGCTCCTTTTCGGTAGTCGTCCTCCCTCACTGAATGATTAGGTCGTGCACCGCCCGTTGGCGCACCATTAAATAAAAATTCCCATACACTTCCACCATGTTGTCGATCATTTAGCTGAGGTTCATGACCATGGGTCCAGCTAGCGTGATGTCGTCGGTTAGGACGCCATCGGCAGGGCCGGCACTGGTAAGAGTGACGTAGACGGTGCCAGCCAAGTTGGGCGGGAGAGCGCAACCTTGGGCTGCGTCGAAGGGAGAGAATGCAGTACCACCCGGCGCGGCGGAGTTGGTGAAACCGCAGAAGGTGGCTCCTGATGCGGCATCGCTCTGAAGTTGTAGCATCGTTCCCTGCGCGAGAGCCATGACGCCAGCTACCGGAGCAGGACTGGTCATTGTCAGAGTAGGGAAGGCAGTCAGAATCAAGTTGGAACCGCCAGGGCAAGACTGGATAAATGGGGCAGCCAGGGAGAAGACAGCCTTGGGTCCTAGGGGTGTGTCGAAAGGAGAAGGAGAGGCGGCAATCCCCTGAGCGACACGGACGAAAGACTGATGTCGAGCCTCGATGGTGAGGATAGAAGCAGCAGAGCTGAGGATCTTGGCATCCGAGACAAGAGGGGCAGCACCCAGGTAAGCGGAGATACCAACACTCTCGAGGATGGCGGCAGTCCCGACCATACCCGCGGCATCAGTGAAGCCGAAGTTATATTGGCAAGGCTGAACAGGCTGAACACCGGCCTGAGCAATGGCACTCTGAAGGAAGCCAACGTGAGACGCCTCACTGGTGCCGATGCTTTTTAAGTCGGCAAGCTGAACTGCGTTCAGGCCAAGGGCTGTGAACTGATCGTCCCCAAACTGGGCGAAGCCCTGCTGGTAGAAGGAAGCCTCAAGCCATTCCAGGGTCAAAGCGCTATGAAGTAGTTAGTAGCTGACATATACAAGATGATAGCAGTTAATGGTACTTACAATTGCAGGATGTCAACATCTTGTAGGCCGAGGGCAGCAGCAGCCGCGTTTTGACGCTTAGCAATGCTGTAGATGTGGTTTTGTCTCGAGGTTAACTTGGGCTGTGCGGGTAAGGCGCAAGCAACGGCCGCCAATCCTGCGATAACACCTGCAGTCTTCATGATGGAAGGCATCTTGTCTGATTAATTAAGATATATACGTCTTCGTTCCGTTTCGTTTCGAGTAAATCGGGTTTATAGCGACAGCGTGAAATTCGTTAAAGAGTGATAGTGAAGTGAATGAAAGCAAGACTAGCTTGGCTGTTCTAAAAAAAAATCCCACCTGGGTATTACAAGAATTACAAGATATCGAAAGGAGAGTGAAGACGTTGATCCCGCGGGAAGCAGACCAGCGCTTATTGTTCGGAGTTGGACACGAAATAATAGGTAGTACGGGATGAGGAGAGAAAGGAAAATAGACCAGAACGGAGGGAAACAGCGGTTCATTAAAACCAGTTGACCATGTGGTAGATTTAGGTTATGATAGGCATGCGGGTCACGGAAAGAAGGTAGGCCGGCAGTGGACAGGGTGATCTCAAGCATCGGCCCCTTGAGGCTCCTTGTCAATGGGAATACATAGCGTTTTCGTTTTCTAGTGCCCATGCTCCTACAAGCTTCCGATTCCGAGAATCAAGGGGTGCCTAGTACTCCCGGGCAATCTAGATTCCATAGCAAGGTCAAGATCAGCTTAAGACAAGGGCCCATGAAGAGGTGGACTACCTAGGCTGAGAAAGGAGGAATAAACGAAACAAAGATACAAGCAAGATCCGTCCGGGCCAATGAGAAACGACTTCATCAATTAAGCTCACTTGCTTAAAGTTGAGATGAAGTCGCCTGTCAGGCCCGGACTTGGATCACCGGTCATTCGGTTAAGGATGGTTGCAGCCAAGAGCTGTTGGAGGGACGACCAGGGGTATTTTGGTATAGGAGCCAGGGTTGTGCACGGGGTCCTGTAGCCCAGTATGCCTCAGATGTCGTTTCAAAGAGCGGACGGTCAACCAGCCGAGCTCTGAAACTGGAGACTCAACTACACCGATTGATTCGTCAATTGCCACGTTCCCGGGCAATTCTTTAATAATGATGCAGGTTCGCCAGCGCAGACATTAAGCTTCCTGACGCACCGGCACAATATTGTGACACGGCTTGGCAGCAGAACTCGGATTTGCCATCAGATCCTGCTAGATTTGGTAGATGGATATTATGTTGAGTCCTCTTTGGAGCCTCATCAAGCTGCATGAGTGAGATGTGAGTAGTAGAGTGACTCTAAGAGGTCGTTCTATTTTTTTATTCGACTGTCGTCAATATTCCTAGTAAGCCTCTCTCTATGATAGCTTGAGAAAACACGGGAACAACTGCGAATCGAATTAAACGTTATCACGGCCGAGTAAATGATCCAGGGGCCTGGTAGACCCTTGACCGGGGCTATTATTGGTGGAGATCGGATTTGAAATGACAGGAATGGTAGATGTCGTATCGCGCCTTGCTGAATGCCGTTAATCTCTATTTCCTTTACAGCTATGGCCTAGGCGACAGAACCGGAAGACAGAGAAAAATAATTACTATGTAAGGTCTAAAAGGGATCGGCGCACGGGTCGTTAGGTTCCTCAGTAATCTGTAAATCACATATGTACGTAGGACACACTTAGCCGTGGTACCGCGAGTTGATGAGATTCGATCCATCTCGCAATGAGGACCAAGTTCGGTTCCAAACGTTCGACGACACAGCACGTGAAGGGGGAAGGAGACGAACCGTCGCGGGTCCTCGATGCGGCCTGTCAAAAACTTAGCTTGTGTCGATCAAGCTTTGAGAATTGTGGGTAACGAGATTACGTTGCCATACACCATATCACGGGAGAGAGTCGCATCAAACAGAAGGCAACTGTGACCGTTCTGCCGTTGTAGTAGGTTGCACACCCGTGAGATCCATCTTACCGGATCTGTCTGAAGCTTGAGGATCCGCGTTCATGTAAATGCCGTGCCGTGATACGCACCTACCTGGGTACTCCCTGTTTACATCCGTTGTATTATGTCATGCACGTACCTATCCTTCGAGGCCAATTGTCGTTTCGTGGCCTATAAATATTCATCTCAAGTAGTTAAGCTTCAGCTTCCGATGTGTGCCTTCTTTCCTTTTTGCTGAATGAATTCTCGATGCGTGATATGTGTGATCCCGGCATTTTTCGTGACTATAAGAGATCAACATCCCCTGGTGAATGAATCATCAATCCTTTTGCCTTAAGTTAGGTGAGCGTCTTTTATCTGTTACTACAAGGACGTATTCAATTCGTTCGGTACGCTCTCGTATATCTCTGTTGACTGTGGCAATTACATAACTCTGTCTGCCTGTCTAAAAACACTTTTATCAACACGGTAAGAGATGCAAATCCCTTGGATTTCGGCCAACACGGCCTGCCAATCTACCCTACTTTTCTGGTCTTCGCCACTTCACGCTACAGGATTTAAAAAACAACATGCCAACCACACCAATGCTCTACTACTCCACTTGCCCTTGTACTTCGAGCAATGCATGCCACTATTGGATTTATAGAGCGTATGGGTTAAGCGAACGGATTGTCAGGCAACTGTATATCATTAGTTAAACTTGTTCCATGGCAAGAATTTGGAATACTTACGGTGGGCTCTTGCTGAGATCCGTCTTGAGGATCACAGGCACTCTTGTCATCTCCGTTACGTCTTGGATGTATTCTCCGCCCTCTTCCCTCAGCGCAAATAGCTTGAGGTATTTCTCCTTGTTCGTCAGACGGGTTTCCACAGCTTCCGCCATGGGCACCTTAGAGTCGGACCTAGTGCGGTGGAGGACACCTGGGTTCGACGCGGATCGAGCTGGAGAACCAGGGACGCTCTGAGTCGGGCGCTCAGCCAACGATGCACCAGCCATAGCCTCGGTAATATCCGAAGCATTGTCATCGTCATCATCAAACAGGGCATCAACATCATCAGTCGATATAGTTCCTGTTTCTGTCTGCTTTCGAGCCGCCTCTTCTCGCTCCTTCTTGGCTCTCTCGGCTTCTTCTGCCTGCCTGGCAGCAGCCATTGCATTTGAGATGCGCTGCGAGGCACCCGCCTTAGGTCGCTCATCCTCTGGGACATAGGCAGAGCTTGGAACTCCCTTCTCCCAGTAAAGTTCCAAAACTCTCTTCTCTTTTCTGAACTCGGCTTTCTTGAGCGGCAGCTGATCACAGTGCACACGCTTCTCGAAGCCCCATTCGGGGATCAAAACATCGAAAGCAGATTCGTACACGCAGATGACAATGCCTTCGCTGATCAAGTCGCCGTTGACCTCCTGGCGCTTCTTGTCCATGATTCTGCACGACTCGATGTGAATGCTCTGTTCCTGAGCGTTCTGTGCCGATTCCTTCTTGGTGTTACAAGATTCAATCGTTTTCACCATATTCTCAATGTCGTCATTGAATTCGACCTTTCCTTCTGAAAGGACAGCTTCAAGTTGACGATGGACAACGATGTCGGCGTAGCGCCTTGTAGGGGCGGTGAAATGAGTGTAAAGAGGCTGATTCAAAGCATAATGAGGCCATAGCTGTTTAGTAGTCTTGCCAGTGATGTAGTATTTGGCGTGATGCATGGTCTTAACTAGTAGGGTCTCCATGCCCTTACGGATATCTGAGTCATCAATCTTGAACAAACTGTTCTGAAGTGTACCGCTGGTATGGGTATCCATATCATATCCAAGAGCCCGCATGCGTTCAACGAAAGTCTGTAATCGTCGAGCATTCGGGGCCGATTGGCGCCTAAGCAGAGCTTTTTCGGGAAGACCTTGAGCAAGCTTCTGAGCGACAGATGCATTAACCCTGTGCAGAAGCTCTTCAACTAGCTCGGTGCCGGCTGTGCAGTCGAAGATGTTGTGCTGGATAGGGATGTTCTCATCATCGAGTTGATGAAGTAGTCGAAGAGGAGCCATAGGCTCACCATCGGAGCCTAAGCGTGCCTCTCGGAACTTCTGTGCGACGGCCTAGTGGCATGTATTAGCAAACTACCATTACCATATCATACGAGAAACAAAGATCTTACATTAAGGATCTGGACATCCTTGGCCTGAACGGCATCATGCTTAAAACTCTCGCTTGTAAGGGCATCGTCGAGTTCTTTTAGAGTTAGTGTAGCGTTGCTTTTAATGATACTCTTTCCGATCCAAGTATCACCCTCGGCGACGACACCATTGTTTGGATTAACACGGAAGACGACACTGACTGACAACCTGTCGTCGCCAGGGGTAAGGGTGCCGAGCTCCGAAGCGATCTTAGGAGGAAGCAGAGCGCAAGTCCGGTTCACAAGGTGAACAGCTGTACCACGCTTCTTAGCTTCGCGATCAACAAGCGAGTTGGGCTTGACAAAGTGAGTGACATCAGCGACATGAATGCCAATTTCAATCTTTCCGTCCGATTCGGTCTTGACGTGAACAGCATTGCCGAGTTCGCCGGTTCCTGCAAGGTCGAGGGTGAAGGTCTTCTCGTCACGGAAGTCCCGGCGAGAACTGATAGAGGTCTCATCTTCCTTAGCGAGAGACCAGTCTTGAAGACCGACGCTACGAAGAACAGCTTCCGAAAATTCATCGGACGAAAAGTTGTTGTCGCGTAGGAGAGCATCCGTCTCCACCTTCAAATCACCCATCTTGCCAAGCTGCTCAACGAGCGTACCGAAGGGGTGTAGCGACGTAATAGGCCAACGCTTAATACACGCAACAAAAATGCGATCGGCGTAGTCTTGGTGCTTCTCGACAAAGTCTCGCGGTGCCTGTTCGGTAGGAATGGCAATGAGTGGGACACGCTTGTCAGTAGGTTTAAACCAGACAATCTTGGGCTTGTCTTGCTGGCGGTTGTCATGAGATCGACCACCATCTCGGGCAGCCCGCTCTGCCTCCTGCTTCTCTTTTGTTGCTTGGCTGCTGGGTCGCAGCAGACCAAGCGTACCAGAAAACATTTGACCGGCAACACGTTCGATGACAGCCACGATGTGTCCGGCGTAAAGCGGCTTAGATTCGTCGTTTATTTCCTCTTCTTCGACGAGAAGGAGACTCTGTCCTTCAACTTCAACATCGTCATTCTTCTTCTGCGTAGGCCTCTGGCGAAGACTGCCACGTCGACGGATTCCTCCCTCGCCGTTTGTAGTTTCCTCTCCGTTGCCATTGTTTGACTGAGAATTGCCATTGGTAGATCCAGAGCGGGTATCGGTAATATCCTTTCTCTTCTTCTTTTCTTCCTTTTCTCGCTTCTGCGACCACACTTCGTCGACATCGAGTAGCTCAACTGCAACTAGATCGCCCTCCAAAGCCCGGTTACGATCCTTGCTACCGCAAATGAAAATGTCCGCATCTAAAAGGCCATCCGAAGTAGACACGTACGCATCACTGCGGTTCTTCTTGTTGACTCGGAGAATACCGGAAACAAGCTGTCCATCGCCAAGTAACGCGGGTAAGGTAGCTTGAGGAAGATAGGGGGTGAAAAGTGTTTTTCTTTGTTGTTGCTGCGACTGTTGACCACCGAGCTGCGGCGCATGTTGGCTCCCTTGAAGACCAACAAAATGCTGACCGTTCATCTGAGCAGCCTGCATAGCTTGAAGCTGGTTCATCTGCATAGGATTGAGCTGCTGACCAGGGTACATCTGCATGATAGGCATCTGGCCGGGAATCTGCATGAGTTGAGGTTGTTGCCCGGGGTACTGGAACTGTCCAATGTTTGAAATAGACTGCTGGCTCACAGAGCCGCGGGAACGATGACCAGGCTGAAAACCGGGCTGGCCCTGACCAGTCTGCTCTTGACCCTGGTTCTGGCCCTGCTGGTTACGCCAGTTGCCTTCGAAGTTGCGCGACGAGGTGCGAGCATGGCCGCCGCCGCCGCCGCCTGCAGCGCCACCACGGCGTGCAAAATCACCGGCTTCGCTATTGTTGTTAAAATGCATGGAGCCACCGCCGCGGGCGCCGCCCCGGCTGTTGACTGCCATGCTTTGGCTCCGTCCGTGTGCGCCACGTCCGCCGCGAGTGGATGAACCCTGTGCTATGGGGGTATCCGCACTGACGGTTTTGGGCTCTTCGGCAGAACCCTCGGGAGGTCCTGCCGCGGGGAACTGGAAGCCAGATGTAGTTCGTTTCTGCTGAGCGATTTCAGCTGCCTTTTTGGCGTCAGCCAGAGCTAAAGAGTGTCTTCGCTGGTGACCGGAGCCGCCGCCGCCTCGCCCTCCTCGAGGTGCGTTCTCTCGGTTCTGCTGGCCAGACGAGTTATCAAATTGTCCAAAGGTAGATCCGGAAGCTCCGGTGGAAGGAGCTGGGGGTGGTCCCATTCCCATGTTAGGGAGGGCCGACTGGTTGCGGCGATGTGACATGGGCTGACTTGGAGGGCCCATGGGAACATTTTGCTGCTGCTGTGGAAGCTGGTTGGGGAACTGAAAAGCAGTCTGGGGCGACATATTGGCCATGGCTGGCTGTAAAGGATTGAACTGACCACCAGGACCGAGCTGGCCCGGCGGCATCATTCCCATGTTCATATATTGGTGTGTGGCTTGGATCTGTTGCTGCTGTTGCTGCAACAACTCGATCTGTTGCTGAATAGCAAGTTGCTCCACTAGAAACAAAGCAAGGCGGTTAGCTTCAACGACGACGAGCAACAATGGGGAATAGGACTAAAGCGAGGGATAATGACGCAAAAGACAACTTACTTCCAGGATTCGAAAACATGCTCATCAGTGGTGTAAGCTCGGATGGGCTCCTGCGATGGGCAATGTGAAGGCGACGGCCTGTAGGTCCGGGAACGCCCCCGGTCTGGGGAGCTGGAGGCTGCTGCTCCATGTCGGGCTACCTTGACAGTAAAGTTGCACGTAGGGTGCGAGTAATGGGTAGAATAGTGGTTGAGATTGAATTGGGTGGTGAATTGAGGCGAGAGCCGGTGCTGTTTGGAGCTTGGGTTGGGTTATTTAGCTGTCTGATGACAAAACTTGGGTTACGTTTTTGGTGATTGCGTGGACTCTTGCGACTAACAAAAGGAGGGTAAATGAGAGGATCGAACGAGGCTGCAATGTTGCTGTATGTTTTTGAATCCCAAGAGAAGGAATGTGAGAAAAGTGCTGAGAGAGGGTGGATGAGGTGATGGAAAGATAGGGAGAGAGACGAGGTTTGTGATGAAGATTGGAAGATCAAAAGTTGGGAAGCTTTGGGAGATTTTGGGAAGATCGCTTCAATGGCCACCTGGGATATGGGGGAGGAGGACTGTGAGGTCAGGACCAAAGCGAAGACGGGCGAAATGGGGCAAAGGCCTTGGCGGGACAGGCTTTTGGCTGGCTGGGGGCGGACGTGATTGGCTAGAAACTTGACAATGTGGTAATGCTACCATGTACCTAGGTACATTAGCAGCGCCCCCCTGTCGTATGTCTAGAAGTTCGTTCAAGCTAGTGCCCTACCTAGCACCTGTAGCAACAAGCAGCGCCCGAGCTCAGATCACTTAATAGTACTAGAATAAAAAAAGGTGTCCTTGTCGTTGGGCAATGTTTCGGCTTCGTCACCTAGGGATTCGTGTTGTTTGGAAGAGTTGTCCGGTCAATTAAAACGAGCGTTTGAAGTTCAGTGAACGTAAAGAATATCAAGTAGGTAGAATATATCTGTATATGTACCTAAGATACGAAGGATGTATTTTTGGCACTTCACGTACATTGATATATTGTACCTACCTAAGAGCATTAAACTTTGGATACGCACATGTAGGTAGCTTCCACTAGGAAGGCAGCTATGACGAGAAAGAAAACCTTGCTCTGGTTGCAGCTATCTACCTACCTAGGTCCGTACATGTAGATACAAACGAGCGTGGTAATTACATGCAAGAAAACATTGAATGAATTGCAGCAAAGAAAACAGTACTAAAAGCAGCAATTTCTTTGCTCGTTGCTCAGAGCCTTCTTCCAAACCACGAATTAGGTAATTAATCATACCATCGTCATATCGTCATTATGTACACAAGGCCCCCTCCTCCACTCCGAAGCCCCCATGCGTTGACCCTGGCGTAAACGTACGCATACTACCTATAGTACCAATAGTAAGCCGTAGACGACGAGCTAAGAGGGGCTCGGGAAGCTTCGTATATTCGACCTAGTCAGGTATTTTTGTGCTGGCATGTTTTAGTCTCATAGCGTAGCTGTCATGTACGTACATCCATGGATGGATGTGTGTAGGTGGATGTGATGGCAGAACCGTCACTGCACATTGGATTATATTCTTAGGTACTTGATAAGACTGGAAGCAGGGAGACCCCAAACTCAAATTAATTGGTTGCATATTGCCAGACATATTAGATAACCACCTCAACCCTGTATCTGTGTGACACCGATCCAACGTCGACTTGATGCTAGCATTGCTCTGACGACAAGATGATATTGAAACTTTGATTCCCTTTGACCAGACATCTAACACGATGGTTATACTATGTAGAACCCGGGGCTAGATTCAAGTGGTTTCCACGGGTGAGACAACTACGCAAAGCATACTAGGTAGATTTGACCCATATGCTAAGGCTAATCTCTTCGTCCTGGCATTGCCGTCAAATTGAACACTGTAATATTAATGAATATCTAATTGATTGAAGAATTTGCTCAATTCGTAAGCTACGTACGTAGTAACCTGTGAGGCTGCTGAGGATATAATTCCATCACGTGCGCGAGCTTGGACTATTCGCAAGTCTAGTTTATGCGGAAAGGAAATAATTGACAGTAGAAAAACCTAAGTGCAGAGCCTCCTCCTTCAAAAAGTCAGGTAAGTTTGTATTTGGAGGCAGCTATGTGCTCTCATGCCTCTCATGGCAGTTTCCCGAGCCCGTAGCAACGAAGCTAATGGCGTATGTACCTTCTCAGTTACATGTATTTGCATATATAAATCACAATATTGAATGTACCTGCCCACACCGCTTTTGAAATATTTGGGTAACCGGCAGAATCATGGTGATTTGGCCAATCTCTTTTCGTGGCGCATCATCCCGTCGCGTTCTATCGACTAATCCCTGTCCTCGACATCAACCTTCAATTGTCGCTCTTTTATTAGATCGTGCGTGTAGAGGCACGCACACCTACGCCTCTACAAGTGACACATCTCTATCTCTTCTGCTTAGAGGTCTTATAGGTAAGTCATTTTTCCATTTGCACTTCTCAATGGCCCATCATCTTCATCGCAACTTTGCTAAAGCTTTTAGCAAAGCATTTTCCTAGGTGGCCCTCGTCTACTACATCCAGATCCTCCTTGCATGGTTCGCAATGCCTTAGCAAAGCTTGTTGACTGCAATGGACGACTCATCAACCGCAACACGCCGGTCGCCACAATGGACGAGTACTACTCCTTCCCGCCAACGTTCCCGCAACACCAGCCTATCCAGTGTCAGCATTCTCTCGGGGGGCCGCAACTCCGAGCTCAGCCATCAGATTGCACTCGCTGCAGCACAAGCCGAGCATGACCGCGTCCGGGAAGAGGCCGAGAGGGTGTACCGCGATTATGAGTCGCAAGAGGAGTACCGACGACTAGTAGAGCAGCAGGATAAATTGCAGGCGGAGCAGAAGCGTCAGCTAGAACGTCTTCGGATTGAGGAGCAACTCAGAGCCGAAGAGGAACGTCTGAGGGCTCTCAAAATCAAGACAGTCCCCAAGCTACCACCAGAGCCTCCAGCACCTGCGGAAGTGAAACAAGATGTCAGGCAAGCTTTCGCAGAAGCTAAGCCAGAGACCAAGCAAGAAACGAAGCAAGCTCATGCTACTGTTAATGGATTTACTACACCCAAGGAGTCGACCCAGCCTCTCCCGCCTACGAATTCGGAAGCGGTACCTACCACCAAACCCAATCCGTTCAGCCTCCAACAGCCTGCCCAATCTGTGCTATCTAAACCTGTCAATGGCCCAGCCCACGTACAGACCTCTTTACCCTTCGATCCCACGCGCGACTCCACGCCATCATCGCAGCCGTCTAGTCTAGCCCAGGCTACGTCCCAAGGACAAGGACCGAATGTGCCACAAACATATGCGCCCTCAACGAAAGTAGCAGCTCCTCATCAGAATGGACATACCCTCGTCACAGGATCTGCTAAGCCCCCCGCCGAACTCGAGATCGACCGCTACTTCCAGATCCACCAGAACCTAAAGAAGTTGCGAGCATTCCTTCTGCAACAGTCGAAGGCGTCTCCTCCCTTGAAGTCACGAATGGGCGATATGCGACGGGAGTTGCGCAAGAACATGGGCCAGCTCGTCTCCAAGGGTGACAATAAGAGTCAGGTATGTTCTTTTTTGCCATCCTGCGGGGCCTTCGCTAACTGAGAAATAGATCAGTAATATTCAAGCAATTCTGGACAAGTCGCTCGACGGCAGTGTCCCAAGCGCTATGGTCGACCCGTCCGAATTCATTATTGGTTCGCGAGAACCAGCCCAAGGTGCCCTGCATAACGAGCCAATGCTTCCGTCCTTATTCCTCTATCTCCTGAACCACTTCTCCAAAGCCGTCGTTGGCCAATTCATCTCCCAGTGTGCTTCAGATCCGGCCACTGCTGATCCAATTGGGGTCATAGTCGCCTTCATCTACTCCCGGGACAACTTCCTGTGGCGAGGCAAGGCATTGATCGATATCTTGATGGCCAAGATGTGTGTATGCTGCCCTATCCTGTTCGGGCGTCGCGGTAACGATAAGACGGACCAAGGCCGTGCTCGTATCGGTTGGTGGAAGATGCCTACAGGACACTGGGTCGACGATCAAACACATTTCGACCGTATGAAGGGCCTAGGAACTGGTTTCGGCGCAATTGCGCTGCGCAACTTCACGAACTCAAAATACGCGAATCCCTACCCTCCAAGCAACTACTGGAGTTGTCTTGCTCGTATCGTCAACACCCCGCCTGAAGAGATATCCAACTCGCAAGGCATCGTTCTCGGAGCTATCATCGACAACAATTACGACCGGTTCCTCCAATTCTATGGAAACGCAGCAATAGCTGCTCTACGCAAGGCTCTAGTAGAGTTCCCTAACAAGGCTGTGGCTAAAACCCCGGCCGTTAGAGGTTTAGGAGTTCTCGCGGACCTGCTTAAGCAGGATAGAGGACTGGACTTGCAACAGAATTAAGCCTGTACGATAGTCCCGGGACCCGGATAGCATGGGTTGGTATAGAGGCACTGAATCAGGACTTGGTTTTTTTCTTCTACGTTGGCGTTCAGGGGGTTGGAACCTAAACTAAACTAGCATGAGAGGGCGTCGAGAGCGGCACAAAATAGGCGCTGCATAGAGCGCCTTTGAATATACCTATCCAGCGAAGTTGCTGGTCTGATGACACCAGAAATGCATAAGACGGGTATCGAGTTCTATTAGTGAAATGCGCTCCCTAGATCCATACAAAATCGTAGTAGTGACGACGAGACTATTGTAGCAATGATAAGGCCTCGCCGATGCCTGACCAATCCAGACGTAAACGTGAACCATTTATAATATCAGTAGCAGGACCAAGAGTATAATCAAGACCATGATGAGCACCGCGATGCAGCAGCTGCTATACCGGTCCTCGTTCTTGCGTATGATGTGGTTCATCTTGGCCATGCCGGTCTGCAAGCGGCCGCCGACGCGGTCGGCCAGGGTGTCGACCGTCTCCAGCATCTCGACCTGCTCCTCGAGCTCGCGGCCCATGTCGTCGGCCTGCCGCCGCAGGTTGCCCACCGTCGTGAACACGCTGTCCAGCTGCTCGTCCTGGTCCCGCATCATCTGCACCTGCTGCTGCTGCTCGAACTCGGCGTAGTTGTCGTTGTCGTCGTCGTCGTGCCCGCCCTCGCCCCCGTCTTCGATCGCGAACGCGCTCGGCGGCGGCAGGTCGCCCTCCGCCGCGGCTTTGGCGGCGCGCGCGGCGGCGGATCCCGATGTCGCGGCCGCCGTCTTGCTTAGCTCCTCGCGCATGTCTTCGACCTCGCCCCCGACTTCTTGCACCAGCCGCTTGCGCCGCGTCACTTCGTGCGCAGAGAGCCCGTATTGTGCCGGGTTGGACTCGACGGCCTGGACGGACTCGACGAGGTCCGCGAGGTCCTCGGCCAGTGCGGCTAGGGCTTGTTCGAGATCCGACCGCGCAGAGGCGAGCTCGGGGGATGTGGTGCTATTCGTCAAGCCGCGGATTCGGAGGTACGATGCGAAGAGCGGCCGCACCGTTTGCATTTGCGTAAGGACATCTCTAGACGATTGATGTGTTAACAAGTGCTTGAGAGCTGGAAGAAGACAGGTAGGAGCTTGCGTACTGTTGGACCTGGAGGAACGGGTCCTCCTCGTTAGTTGAGGACATCATCCTGGGGGCTTCAAGATGCGCCGATGCATCTATACGCTACATCTGCACTCTGTCGCGAGATTCGATCGTTGATGGCGAGGCAATGAGTTCGTAAAGTTGTTACTTGGATTTTTATGGTAAATTCTTAAAAGGAGTTATGCGAACGACGCGGCTTAGACGAATGACGTGGTAACACCTTTTTGGATTGGCGGAAGTACCTCGGCAGCTGCCGGACAACTGTCGTTCAATCGTTAAAAATAGAGTAAACTTTTGCTTTTTGTAGTGTGAACCTGAAGGCAGTGACAAGTCGTATAACAAATCACCAAAAATCTTTAATAAAATCTTAATCCGAGTCACCGTTCGCTTTACATCTCCTCTCGCTCAGGAATAGCCTCATTCTTGCAATACAGCAAATATGAGGCCAAGCAAACCTCTGCCATACCCTGATTGTTGGGATAATCCTAAGACATATGTCGAGCAACTCTTAGAATTTGCGACGACCTCAGACATCTTCCAAATATTATGCGGAGGCGTGCATATCTTGGACTTTTTCACCAATGCCCCCGGGCTTTTTCAGGCGGCAATACCAAAGGACTGGCATCCCTATATCTTACAATGTGAGCCTATGAAATTTCTAGACCTTCTCATGCGAGATGATCTAGACGCGGCTTTAGACCCCCAGCCTCCAGAGAGTTTGGTCAAGTATATCAAGAATATCAGAAACTTTGCCTTGGCCCGGGAGTTCACTCAGAAGGAAAAGCTTCCTAAGCTGACCCGTCAGGTATCTGTTGGAATGAAGCCGAAGAAAATCCACGAAGTGAGCAATTTCGCAAATTATGTGGACACCCTCGCCAAGGGTATCTCTGCCGACTACCTGAAAGAGGTTACGCATTTTGTTGATTTCGGCAGTGGGCAAAACTATCTCGGAAGAGCACTAGCGAGTTCTCCTTACAATAAACAAATTGTAGCCGTGGAAGGCAGGGAGCATAACATCGTGGGTGCCAAAGTGCTCGACTTGCATGCAGGAGTTTCCGAAAAGCCGAAGATCATACGGAATAAGAAGCTATATAAGCAGAAGCTCGATAGTTTAATTCCAGCAGACCAATTAGACGAGAGGGCTCTGAAAAGGGCTGCCAATGCCCCAAAAGCCTCGGGCAACTATGTGCCTGATTTTAGGCCCCGAGATGTGTCCGAGGCCATCTACACACCCGAAGATGGCAAGGGGTTCATACGTTATGTTGAGGGGAGACTAGAGTCGGGAGATCTGACGGATGTCATCAGCCAACTTGAACAAGTCCCTCTTACGGAGGAAAAGGGGAGAGATGATCTAAGTCTGATGGCCATTTCTATTCATTCTTGCGGAAACCTGTCGCATCATGGTATACGGTCTTTAGTCCTCAATCCACGAGTCCAAGCTATTGCCATTGTCGGCTGTTGCTACAACCTGATGACAGAAAAGCTTGGTCCTCCCACTTACAAGCATCCATACATGAGACCAAGTCTTCAAGCCATTAATGGGCGCGTGGTCAGGGAATCTGAGAGGCGCGACCCACAGGGGTTTCCGATGAGTGATCGCCTCTGCAGCTACAAGAACGTCGGAGTCCGACTCAATATTACAGCCCGGATGATGGCATGTCAGGCTCCACAAAACTGGACCGAGGCCGAAAGCGATAACTTTTTCACTCGACACTTCTACCGTGCGGTTTTACAGAAGATGTTTCTCGACAGAAGCGTCATCACCAAGATCCACCATAAAGAGGACCCTGCGGACGGTGACAGCTCATTCCAGAATCCGTTCAATGTGAGCACCAACCCCGTCATCATCGGCTCTCTGCGGAAATCATGCTATAAATCATTCGGGTCATACGTGAGAGGAGCCATCACTAAGCTGACCACAAATTCCGAGTATCACGAGTACTGTGATATAATCAAAGAGAAGATGCTTGACGTCACGGACGAGGAGATTGCGAGATACGAAGATGCATACGGCCCAAGGAAGCGGGAGCTCAGTGCCGTATGGAGTCTCATGGCTTTCAGTGCCGTTGTCACCGAGTCCCTGATAGTGACCGACAGATGGCTATTTCTCCAACAGCATCCCGACCTGGTACAGGACTGCTGGGTAGAGACCGTATTTGACTACCATGAAAGCCCTCGAAATTTGGTTGTGGTTGGCGTCAAAGGATCGACCTCTTGAATCATTGGGCACTAATGTCGGCCTTCACCGAGCCGCGGCAACGCAAATAGCAATGCTCAAACCAAATACAAATGTCGTCAGAACCTGGGGTCTTGCATCGCAGATCCCGCGCCAACTGAGCCAGTGGTCTGTTATCAGCCTCGCAAGGTTGGGTCTTTGGGTTATTAAGAGGTCGTCTTTGGCGGTAACCGGGCAAACTGGGACCGCAATTGGGCACACTTTTTGAGCCTATGTCATGCATGAACCTGCATCTAGTGGGCCGCGGCAAAGTTGCCTATCTACGGACCGCATCGATCAGTCGAACCAGTCCTTGACGATGGATGTTTGTCTTGATGCAAGGCAATTTGAACTGATGCATCGTGCCGACAAATCTCAAATCGGATTCTCGCCGTGCTTCGTGACGGAAGATCTAGGTAGCCCGAATTCACCTCAGGCTCTCTCTCGACTGCAAGCCGAACACAAAGCTAAGCTTACTATTTGGAGACCCTGGTTCTCGATGACGGCCTAATGCTACGTGCAACCCCACGCGTGCCTGCAGACCATCTTCAACGCAATTCATTGTACCGAATATCCCATCCCCGAGGTAGCCATCACCATCGGTTAGAGATGGTAGTTTTTCGCCAAGTAAATAGGTGATTGTCCTAGAAAGGAACAATATTAGCCAAGATAATTGGTGGCGCCTGAGAGAAGAGCTGTACGCTTTCAAATGCGGCCTCACTTTTCATCATTCATGACGACAGTGGTAGTTAGCTTCATCTAGGTCTTTTCGGGCTAACTACATTCTATTCGCATTGCCTGCCGCGAAGCGAAGGCCAGAATCCTGCGACCCAAACGTACACCTGATCCTGGCTCTGACGCTTAACTGACGCTACGGTAAGCATAATATTTCGCAAATGATTCCGTATGGCGCGATGACAGTAAGGGACTTGAGCGGATATAGTGGGATGATGCTTCGTGGGGTTTTTACGAACGGCTGGATCAAAATTGCACGGAATATATGGTTACACTCGGCTCTGATTTCGAGAACCCCAGGCTCGGATCGAGCCATTCGAAGGGGGGGACGGTAGTGATGGTACATAATTGCATATTTCAATTTCGCGGTCAGAAGCACCTCTTCAAACACGGCATCGGCCGTCCAATATACATCATATCACGCAAGTTATCGTGATTGTTGTGTCCAGTGGCACAACTCTAGATATTATTATACTTTCCATTGCATCTTCGTTACGCCAACCTTAGACAAATGGCGTTACCATGTTACATGCAGTGGATACAACAACGGTAACAAGATCATCATCAATCATAATCGGCCGGGCATCTCGAGATAGGAATGCGGGGCAACAAGGGGGAAGGGGTCCAAGGGTACATTTATCCCCAGCATTTCTATCCAAGAATATCGCACGGCTGCACCGACAACACATGCATAGACGATTGAATCTCCCCGAGAACTTCAGGTACCAATGGACGCCTCTTCCCTCGACGTCTGTACTCTGATGGTTAACCTATTACCTACCTACCTACCTATATCCCAAGACACATTATCTACATGCTCCATACGCTTCCATATGCCTCTATCTATGCTCCATCTACGCTCCATCTTTTGGAGTCGCACTTTTCAGATAATGCACTCACTTGCATATATGGCATATTCTCGTCTACCTATCTGGTCGATCACATATGTTGTGCTACAGGGCCTCACCAGCGTGCATGCGTCCGTATATTACATCCCTCCTTCAGGACTTACCTAGGTATGACTGGGTGAATGGGGACCGCGGCCCACCCCTCTCGTGCAGACATCATCATGCAGAAGGGTAGAAACCTCCTTGCAGACAATACCAAGCAAGATACATCTCCCGGTAATCCCAAGCCCCAAAACCCCCACGCTACCTAGCTAGCCAGCGTTGCAAAGTAGCACCGTTATAAACAGCAGTGCTGCAAGATTCTCCCAAACCCACCTAGCTCCTCCCCCCAACCTCGACCACGCGCGCGAGGAGCTGATGCAGTATGGCGCAGCAGTATGTAGATGATATGTCGAGAAGTGGCTGCATGTCGCTCGGCCCCCTTTTCTGCACGCCCTCTGCACCCAGGCGGCTTGCCGTTTCGGGACTGCATATGGCGTGCATACGCGCATATAGCTTGTTAGTTCGTGCCCAGGAACATGATGCCAGGTTCGCGAAGCCACCTTGGCTACATAACTTTGTCTTTTTACTGGATTACACCATGCTGCAAAACACATAAATAAAGTTTGGTGCCCCCCTTTTCGCTTTCACCGGTTGACTGTTCGGTCTGTTCCACGATAGCCAACCCCTTGTTAGTCGTCGAAGAGAGTCACATCCATCTCGGCATCTTACCTATCGAGATCTACTTTGGGTTGTTTGCAGCTGCATCAATCTTGAATCTTGCATCCGCGGCGGTAGACGGGCGGCAGCGGCACGAGACATCCATACCTACTACTTTTCCCCCTATCTGTCCTGGTCCCGGAGGCCGTGACGGCGTCGATCCCTGCGGGACTCCGCCATCAAGTGGTGTCATGTCACGCTATCTAAGCTAGCGGACGGAAACGAGGCTTAAAAAGAAGCTATCTAGAGGAAATTGGACATTTATAATTCTATCATCGGATAACTTAAAAGCTTAGCTCCCCTACAAGCTTCTGGTGCCACAGTATCCCCGACTGACAGCCCTATCACGGCGCCTATCTCTAAGCTAGACGCCAATTCTTTTTAAGTTATCTTTACGCCTTACGTATTTACTTTGGGTTGGGATCTATTTGACTTCAACAAAATTATTTTCTCAAAATTTTTATTCTACCTCTTCCTATTTGAACATCTTTTTGTCTTTTCGTCCCATTGTCACACAAGATTCTTTATCAGAGTCTAGCCAAGAGAAACTCGGAATTCAGAGTAGAAAGAGGGCGAGTCCACCAATCACAACTCGAGCCGTTATAGGGCACCACTCCGTCCGTGCATTCTAGGGGTCCCTTCGTCCCCGATCTTCGGGGTCGAATGCTCTGGCCACGAGCTCCGATCTCATCTACCGCGTCACTAATACGACTTAGTCAAAATGAATGCTCAGATATCATTTCTCGTAAGGCATTCCCTACTTCACATCTTGAATTCATAACACCCCAAGATCTTGGTTGCTACGCAAAACTGATTGTCGCAACCTCTCTCAATCATCACTTTCGAGTCAGCGTCATGGGTAACACAAACCATGAGACTATCTCCGCACACATTCTGGTACAACCTGCGATGCACGCGACAAACAAGTCGCAATAGTTTGGTTACTATACTGACTCGTATGACTCTAGGATGGGACATTCCGTCTAATACATATTCCGCTAGGCCTGTACTCGACCTTTCTTCAACCAATACTGCAGGTACTTCTGCCTCAAGGCGGGGATGATTCCCTCGCTGTGGAGGCCGAAGGCCTCAGTATCGACAACAGGCATGGATTTCTCAACATAAGCATAACACCCGTCGAGTGTTCGGTAGTATGCCATAGCAATTGGGCGAAGAATGTCTTCGAACCGGTCATCAAACGTCTTCCTCATAGCGTTTCGAAGACCGTCACGATCTCCAAGGACTCTTATCTGATCCTATCAGTAATAAGTGCCGGGATGGATGCGGGTAGCCGAGTGATGGACTTGACCTCGCCTCTCGCGCTAGCAGGCGTACCCATCTTCTTCATAACCACCTATTACTCAGACTTCATCTTGGTTCCTAGTAAAGACCGGCAGAAAGTTGTGCAGGTACTTCTCGCGCGAAACTTCGAGTTTGATAAGGACGAATCAGCCTTCGTGTCACCTAGCGCAATGTCTCACGTTCGCGGGAAGAGTCAAACTAGCGATCCTCCATCAACACCACCGCCGTCAAATGTCGCTGAACTACAAGAGCGCACCTTTGCGCTCTTAAAGAAGCGAAATGTGATTCCGTACACTGCCCCTTATCTAAGCCTAGCGCTATGCTCCGGGAGAGACTTGTCACAGCTCATTGATTACAGTCGCCGTCCTACGCTGAGCAGACATTCGAGCGGAAATGGGAATGGGCACCGAAGGAGTTGGCTCGACAATGTCGATACTAAATTATATACTAGTCTCATCTCTGTCCTAGCAAAACAGCCCAGATTTCTCTCAATCACTCTAGCTCAAGAAGACCGACCATCGTTGCTACTAGACAAAGAATATCTGGGTGTTTTCGGAGACTCGTTGGTAGGCGACACGGAAGGCGACCTTGTTCCTATTTTCCTAGATCTTCATAATCTCCCTGTGGAGGCCACTGGCATCGTTTCTGGTGTGGCGGGGAAGCTCATTTCCGAGATGGGCATGGACGATACTGGTGTCAGCAGCGAGTTATCCTACCTTTCGACCGCGCGGGCTGGCGCTGTGATTTTATCGAGCGAACAGTCGATGAAAGCCCTTGAGGTGCTGAAACCTCTCCTAACCAAGGAGTAGGAGTTAAAAAAAGAGGCGCGGTACCATATAGGATATTAGACCTGGATATATGGACCGAGACCTGACTATACATGCATATGGCACGCAAACACGAAATCACGACGAGACGATATGATACCTCTTTCACGAACACGAAAACTACGGCATATTAGACGGAGCGATTAGCATCGGCGGCATATCTATGTCCCAGTTGGCCGATTTGGCCTAAAAATCTCTTCGTTTCAGCATTATCCCACCTCATATTCCAGTCCGGACGTCTTTGAGATGGTGGAGTGGAGGAACATAATAAGGTCATAACAGGGTCGAGCAAAGCGCATCGAGGTTATGCGCGGCTTAAGAAAAGGGGAATGGGGTGAGCAAATAGTCTGCTCCCGGCTACCTGGATTACGGAACAGGTGGCTCGTCTGATTGGTTGCGTGGAAATGCGGGCGTTCATGCAACTAATCCGTTGATCTAATGCTGTTGGGAATGTTGTAAGACATTTCTTCGAGATGCCTTCTTCTCATTTGCGCGATCTCGAGCATCTAATCTAAACAAGTACAAAAGCTGGCGGTGTAAATTAATAAAATCTGCTCATAACTGCATGCATATACATGAAGAAGCCAAGAAGTGGTGTTATTAACATGAGTCCAAGAAGACCTAAGCGAACCTCCCTGGAAAGCCATCAGCCACCATGAAGCTAGTAACCTAGTGGCTCGAGGGTTCGGAATTCGTCTTACCTACAGCGAGGACGTTCTAAGGGGTGATGAGACATACCTCCGTTATGTCATACCTTACCTGCATGACCCGTGTATCTATCAATGCAGACTAAGACAGGTCCTATGACCACCAGCGCGGATCCCTTTAGATCCGCTACCCGTTCAGCATGTCCGTGAGCCCCGCTGTGATTGGCCCATCGAGGTTCAAGTACGCAATCGACATTGCTAGAGCTGACAAGTAAACAGCCAATCAGTCCAACTACAATGTTACACTCAGGCAACCGTTCTGAATCGTCACTTACACGACGACAACTTAGTTCTTGAAAATTGTATACTCGAAAAGACAGATTCATTATTACAATCTTACAAGTATTTGTATAAACTCTCTTTGAGACCATGCATGGCCATTGGCGATCTACCCAGGAGCTCTAGCGTTACGCGTGAATGACAATCTTGGGCCGCCGCTTCGGGCACCTAACATCGAAACGCTAATATGCGGGTGCGTCCGTTTGTGGCTACGGCTCTGCTGGCCATCGGCCCAGGGATCACCAACGCATTCCTCGGGCCTGGCAGCGATGGGTCTCAGAAAGTGCTAAGCTTTGCGTCTGACGCGGCGAAAGAGGAAGCTCCGAATAGCTCGATGCTCGCTAGCTTGGTTGCGGCTATCAGCCAGGATGCGCAGAGCCCGGCGTCGTGTGCGGCTTGCGAGGTGAGCTTCACGCAGTGCTCTACGCCGAATGCAGGGGTGCTGATTGCTGTGGAAAGGGGCTCATATTGCAGCTCAAGCTCGTCGCCGCGAGGGGTGACGACTTCTTCATAAATGTTATGACGGAGTTGTGTAAACGGTCGGGTGTATGAACAACCCCTTTTCTATGTACCCATCGGTGAGATGGACCGCTCACTCCGATACGTAGATCCAAGACCACGATGTCTGTGAAGGCTCCATAGCCCTCGAGGGCCCCATCGTCGCTCATGGCCTGCGCGGGATGGCCGTCGGCTCTAGGACGTCGCGGCTGGCTTGCGTTGCTTTCATGGGGCTCTGCTCGCACCCCGAGGTGAAATTGCATAATGTCACGTTCCCGTCGCCAAAGCCAAAGGCTACGAGACCGTCTCCTAGTGGCTTGAAGCCGTTGCATATTGTGCATTACTCGGATATACATGTCGATCCGCTCTACACCGTGGGCGCTAATGCGAATTGCTCGAAGCCTATTTGCTGCAGGTGAGATGAGCCCCTGAAATTGGTTTCCTGTTGTGAAGATGTGTTTCGTAGAAGGGGACTGAATACCTACATTTGAGCCCCTCGGCCCTTATTACACCATATACCTATCCTCGAAATTAGGAGACACCCCTTAAGCTTTCAGATTAGTTAGAAATTACTTCTGAACGCTATCATCTAACACATTGATAGAGAATACGATGAAGGAGATAAGCCGGGCAACAACAATTTTCCAGCCGGTCTCCATGGCGAGCACACGTGCGATGCGCCGATTAGTCTAGAAGAAAGCATGTACGCAGCCATCAAGGAGATAGCACCCGATGCCGCCTTCAGCATCTTCACAGGCGACATCGTCGACCACGCCGTCTGGGATACGTCGGAGTCGCAAAACACACTGAGTGTTGAAGATGCCTACGGCCGCATGTCTCGAGCGGGCATGCTGGTATACGGCACTGCCGGGAACCACGAAGCGTCTCCGGCAAATTCCTTCCCTCCCACCGCAGCTAACAGCACTGACGCCCAGTGGCTGTACGATCTGCTCTCCTCGACTTGGTCCCAGTGGGTCGGTCAAAAGGCCGCGGCCACAACGGTCAAGGAGTTCGGCGCGTACTCGGTACAGCACCCCGGCAGTGCTAATCATGCCCAGCTGAGAGTCATCTCGCTGAGCACGAATCTGTACTATACGCACAACTATTGGCTGTACGAAGAGCCCATGGAGACGGACCCGAGCGGACAGCTCGCGTGGCTGGTGTCCGAGCTCGACGCCGCGGAGAAGGCGGGCGAGCGCGTGTATATCATCGGCCACATGCCGATGGGCAGCCACGATGCGTTCCATGATGCGTCGAATTACTTCGATCAGATTGTGAACCGCTATTCGGCTGCGATTGCGGCGATGTTCTTCGGTAAGTCAATCCTTGCTCCTTTGCCCCTTTTCTCTTAGGCACCACCAACGTTTCGATATCAAATCTATAATGGTGGGATGTAAATGTTGATAAAGGGGTAGGACATACACATTTCGACGAGTTTGAGCTCTCATATTCCAACTACGGGAATAGATCACACACAAATGCAGTAGCAATGTCGTACATCGCGCCCTCGATGACGCCAATGTCAGGCCATCCGGCATTCCGCGTATACACCGTAGACCCAATCACCTTCGGCGTTCTCGACGCCGTCACTTACATCGCTAACATGAGCGACCCCTCCTTTAACTCAGCCGAGGGACCAAAGTGGACAAAATACTACTCAGCGAAGGAAACATACGGACCCCTTATTACCAAAGGAGAGGCGGCGGAAGAAGACGAACTAGCACCTGCATTTTGGCACAGCGTGACCGAGGTTCTCGAGAAAGACGCCTCCGCATTCGAAGAGTTTTTTGCCAGGAGGAAAAGGGGGTGGGCGGCAGGGAGCTGTGAGGGAGAGTGCAAGAGCACGGAGATATGCAAGCTACGAGCCGCGAGGGCGCAGGATAATTGCGTCCCGCCCGGCCTTCGGTTCGGTCTTCTTAGGGAGAGCAAAGAATCGGGGGTAAGGGTCGAAAGGGATGAGTGTGAAGGGTCGGTTGTTCGTGATACATTGGGAAGTCTGGTTGTGGACTCGGAGATGCTTGCGGCATTTGAGAAGATGGTGGTTGATATAAAGAGTTTCGATACATAGGTATGTAAGCAATTTGGAATACAAGAGGCAGACTGGATCATTCTTCAAGACTATTATACATGCCATTAAACAGTAGCACAGAGTCAACAATGCGAAAGATTTAATTGGTGAACGACGCGGTGTCTTTCATGTTTAGACTAAAAAATCCTAATTCACATTCATTTTCCATTTATTCTCGTAATGAGGTTCTCTCCCTCCCCCTCCCATCCTCTGAGTCACTGGATATCAAGTCGTTACAAGCAAAACAATGAGATTGACCAAGTCTTGACATAGGTGACATAGGTAAGTTAACGATGCCCGCCCCCACCTCCTCCTAAAGTCTAGCGCTGCATTTTGCAAGTCCATGTTGTAAGTGTTTCTATCCAACAACCAGCGGTGGTATGGCATAAAGAATAATCGCAAAAAGAGTGGTTGGGAGAAGAGTAGTGAGTCGGCGCCGATGGGATCGAGGGTTGCCCCCAGGCCCCGGCAAACCCACTACCTACGCAACGTCGCGGAAGTGGCTGGGTTATGTCGAGCGGTGATGTGTTATCAGGCATGGAGAGCCTGAAGGATAAGGGTCGCTGATCTCAGTGCACTCTCTATGACTACATGTTAGCGGGAATAGATTACAAAGTCATTATAATTTGCCATAAGTAACAGTGGTAGACTCACTAGATGTTCTAAATGATGTGGTCCGTCTCTCCGTCGATTAATTTACTCCTCCTAGGATTCCGAGTGGACTAACGAGTCTATCTACGTATGGCAAGCTAGATTACGATGAGCGTAGGACTCTGTCGCAAGGAGTGCCAGCCCAGCAACATATTCCGGATCAAGTAAGCATTGCACGCGAGTAAGGTATCGAAGATGGCAATGTTGTCGAACATTTTGGAAGCCGACATGGGCTGTTACAATGCAGAGCGGACATAGGGTGAATCGCCAGATGACTTGCGGCGTCGTCTGGAGAATGGAGAGTGTGATGGGCCTGCCAAGGGAACTGATGTTTTCCCTCCTTGTTGGCTACGAGATCCACCATTAGCAAGTCTTCTTAGGGTCAATATGGGTGATGAGCAAGTGACATAAACCTACTCCAGTGTGTCCAGATTTCGAAGTCCACGCGCCAGTTGACGTAGCGCGCGGACAGGTAGGGTATGGCTTTATTCTCCATGAGGCGCTTGCATGTGTCACCCTCCAACTGGGCCATCTTCTCTTGGTAGAACTTGGGAAAGGCGGGACTCTTCTTCTCGATCGCGGCCACAACTAAGCGGCGGCGATCCAACACGGGCACACATGGAGTCCTGCGTTTTTGTTGTTGTTGATATGGTTGTGGTTGTTCTTGTGGTTGTACGCGGAATGATGGTGTTCTTGAACGGGATGAAATCGGTGAATAGAGTCGATGAATGAAGATGAGTCGAGGAAAGTTGATGAAGGGGAACATCGATGGAGAGAGAAAACTGTTCGTGGTCAAATGCCATATTGTGTAGAACCACTCCCATGAGAATTCGCCAGTAAGATCTGAAATTATATATGTCGTCATCCGTGAGTAAAAGAAGGAATGCAGGGAATTGGTGTGGAATTGTCTTGAGTCTTCCTCAAGTTCTACGGGGTGGCAAACGCTCTTAGACTCTCCCGAAGGTCCGTGAATACCTTCTCCACTTCCTTCATCTTGGTACTGTTGCCCTGGTGAAGACGCTCCACGATCTCGACGACAGCCTGGGCAAGTACTCCTTCTGAAGTAGGCTGTGCCATTCTGCGACGCGTCTCCTCGTCTACGCCGATCACATTTAGTGAGAGCGCTGACTTCGGTAGGGATCGAGTGCACTCTCCCCATACGCGGGTAGGATGCTTGAGGTGCCTCGAAACGCTGAAGCATTCGTATGAACTCGGCGTCGTGCTCGTTCAGGGTTTGAATCGTTGGTTGGTTTCAGGCTCCATGGACTTTAAATACCTAGAGAGGAAACTTTTCTGTAGAAATGCCTCCCTCATAAACGTCCTGTTATCTCTGCCCAGGTAAGTGATGGCTAGGCAGTGCTTGTTAGGAGTGGTATTGAGAACACCTTGACCCAGGGGTTGTGAATGTTGGGTCTGGGAACCTGCTGCAAAAAGCCGCATACTTAGCACCATGCTTCTCCATGAACTTCTCGCTATCATCCTCAACATAGCATGAGTGGAGTTGTTTAGCATCTCCTTGGATCGATCATCTGAAGTTGGCTTTAGTTCCCCCGAGGCCTTTACCGTTTCTTTCATGGTAGTGGCATCACGGCTCTGCAGGTCTTGTCTGAGCCCATCTCCTAGCTCTCTTCCGAGGCGGTATAACTGCTTCTTATGAGCTGCTTCTGAATCATCCAGTGCTTGTTGTGCATTCAGAATCGTCTCTCGTTCTTCGACATTCGTTTGCCTCTCTCGAAGCGCCTCTCGTTGCGCTTCTAATTCCTTCAGGCTCTCCTCTAGAGACGACTCCCTGTCCTGAATGTCAGCTTCTCTTGTCTCTGATTCATGTCGAATGCAATTCGTCTTAGCATTTTCGGGCTCTTTTCCATTGCAACTGTTTGAGACTTTATCTGAAATGTATGAGATTATTTAAACAAGCAGAGTAAGAAGGTATGTAAGGTAGTGATGGGCGTCCTCATCATACGGTTTTCCTGTCTGCAAAGGGCATAGAGTCTAGGTAGGTAGGTAGCTAAGAGGGAAGAGTAGAGAGTATAGAGAGAATGGGTCGGAGAGTGGGTGTGGATAGGATGCAAGGCAGGTTTATATATCAAAGTACCTAGCCAACTTAGAAACCAAGAAGCTGCCCTAATGGGCTTAATGGCAGAACTGAATCACTGTAGTACCTAATGGCGGGTTGAGTCATATATAGAGTTCTAGGATGGAATAATATGCTCGGTTGTGGGACAAGCTTTGGATTAGTCTATTATTCTAACTTCCGAGGGGAAATGAGATTAGCTCAGAAGTAGGAAGTCATGCGTATCTCCACCATTAGTACTGTATAGAACCTCTGAGAAGCTTAAAACGAGGAAGCTATTGCCGATAGAAAACTTTTGTGAAAGCTTCGGACATTCGGGGAAGGTCATGACTGCAGATATAGTTACGCGATGCTACACAACTGAAAAGGGCCCTGAGAAGTTCTCATTAAATCTATATGCAAGAGTATAGGCATAATAAGGGGAAAGTATACGACCCTTCTCTATCTTCTACCTACCTACATACATGTAGACCTTAATTTATAAGGTACAAAGCAAATGCTAGAGAAGTAATGTTCCAAACTTGATAAAATGCCCTGGTGCCTGAGATGCATTCATTCGGTAACTCAGGGCTAATATGGGTATGGTTAGACCACCTACCTAGTTAATTTACTTAATTTTCTCAAGTTCGAAAAGAACTGAGCGATGTGAAGAATTCAAATATTGTGGCTTGCTAGATTCATATGTGTTAGGTGTGGTATTCATTTGTTTTGTTGACTATATGTGTAGAATACAAATTCTATAATATACGCAGCCTGTCTCAAAATACCAACACAAGGGGTCCATCTAGATTGTGATAGCCAAGTCTGGGGCTAGCATACATCTAAGCATACTGCCCTAGATAGGTAATCATTGTCACCAGTAGGTTTTGTTAATTCTTACATACTGTCATGGATTGCAGGAGGATACAATTCATCGGATTCATCCCTGGTCAGTGTAAGTTGCTTGAAAACATGACAACACTGGCTTCATTTTTCGACAAACTCGTAAATGTATTGAAGAGCCAATATTGCATGGGATAACCCCAGCCAAGACTGTCATGTTTTCTACTGACTATGATCTTGGACCTTGAACAAGGTTTGGTAGAGGGCATGTCAGGGACACGAGGATATTGGCTTTCTGCAACACTCTGAGGAATAGAGCTAGCAATGGAAAGTTCGTTGGTAAATATACAATTTGCTTCCGGCTCTTGAAAAATAGTCTCATGCAGTCTTCCAGTGTCGACGCCAGCGTCTGAGACGTTTCTCACTGTTTGCATACACGTTTTTTTTGTGTGAATTTTGTCGGTGATGCTCTTTGGTGGTAGTAAGAGACTTGTTCGCCCCAGTGAGGATGACATTACCTGTGATACTCACCATGGTAGGTAGGTAGCTAGAGGATATAAGAGAGCCTAGATAAACTAGGCGGTAAGCATCAAGTTAAAGTCGAATGAGACCTAGGAAGCAATCAGAAGATACTATGCTAGTACGTAAGATGGCTGATTGATGCCTAGAGTATTTCATCTGCTTACCCCTTTTCAGGGGGTGAGACTGTCTAACCACCATTCGTGCGTAATTGCTAGACCTTACACTTTGTGAAGCAATGAATGATATTCCATAGATATATATTAGATATAGATGATAACCTGGAAGAGAAGCCCCTCTAAGGGGCAGTACTGTGGGAACGCTAGGTGCATACCGTACGTAGAGCTCGCCAGCCAATGCATCCATTGTGACCCATTTGACTACATATGTAATTCAATGTGGAAACAAAATTGACAGCCAATTGATTCTTCCAATTCCCGTAGTTTTAAATTTCCAAGATACTACCTTTGAAGCAGAGAACTTCCAGCAGTTTCAAAGTCCTAGGCTTTCGTCTATATCCTTTTCGTCTATATCCTATTCTTATATGAGAGGTCGTCAGGGGTATGTGATATTCTAGAAGCGAGGAGATTGCAATGGGGAGGCTAACCGTACTAGCTAGCTACTTAGAACGTGTTATTATTACCGTCGTAATATCCCGTATCTCCTGTGACGAGCTGTAAATGAAACATCTCCCGGATGCAACGCACACCTGTACACTTTACGGCTCCATTAGCTTAGCAAGGCTTCGATAGTTCTCGGATCTGCTCCTCGTCGACTTGGTCAAAAGACGTCTTAGACGTCTAAAGCACATAGCAAGTCTTTGTGCATGCTCGGCCTCCAACCGCGACTGCTGCGGGCCCGGCCGTCACTAGTGGACCTGATCCGACGGGGAAACCACGGGCAAACCAGCGAGAGTCGGCCGGGTACACCTGCGAGTTCTGAGCAGTCTGCGTCACCTGGCAGCTTTGGGGGCAGCTTTGGGGGTGGTAAAGCCACAGCGGCCACAGGGTCGCACATCCTAGCTGAAGCTTCCCACCAACCATTACCCCCCAGCCCGGCGCTATCGCCAGCTGCAGCCACAATTAGTACCAGCACTAACACTAGCATTAACAATACCAATACCACGAACATCACCATTACAACTACTACGCCCTCTACCTCTGCTTCAGTCTCATCGTCGCCGGGCTCATCACCTCCAGCTTCTCCTTTGCCCGTTCCCGTAATTTCTATTTCACCTAGTTCTCCAGCTGCAGAGCAGCCTACGATACCGAAACAGACTCCCAAGATGGCTCCGGTAAGCTTGCATTCATCTACGATAAAACTTGCAACGAGACAAAGCTATATGTCTTGGTAACAAACTTGGAATCCTAATATTTTGTCGCACATATAGTCAGCAAAAGCCACAAATGGCGAGCACGAAGGTCTCAATAGTGGTATGTAGCTCTGCCATTTATTGTCTATGTCGTATTTGTTATCAGAGCTAACGATGTGTGTGTATAGGCAAGATCTACTCCGTGTCCGGGTTCGTACATACTGCACTACACTCCCGAATAGCTTTCAAGCACAAAAACTGACCCGATGGTGAACGTAGACCGGTCGTGGTGGCCGAGGACATGGTGGGAGTGGCCATGTACGAGCTCGTAAGGGTCGGCCACGATAAACTAGTCGGTGAAGTCATTCGAATCAACGCCGACCAAGCCACCATCCAAGTCTACGAAGAGACCGGTGCGTCTTATTACTACTTGCAAAGAACACAAAATCAAAAGTTAACATATAAATATAGCTGGCGTGACCGTGGGCGACCCCGTCGAACGTACCGGCAAACCTCTCTCAGTCGAGCTCGGCCCCGGCCTACTACACAACATCTACGACGGAATCCAACGGCCCCTCGAAAAGATCTTCCAGCAGTCCCATAGCATCTACATCCCGCGCGGTATTGCCGCTCCCGCCCTCGACCGCACCAAGAAGTGGGAGTTTACGCCTACGGCCAAGGTAGGCGACCATATCTCGGGCGGCGACGTCTGGGGTACCGTGTTCGAGAACTCCTTCATCAAGGTGCACAAGATCCTGCTGCCCCCGCGAGCCAGGGGAACCATTACTCGCATTGCTGGCAAGGGCGAGTACACGGTCGACGAGAAGATCCTCGAGGTCGAGTTCAACGGCACCAAGACCGAGTACGGCATGATGCAGACCTGGCCCGTCCGTGTCCCCCGACCCACGGCCGAGAAGCTGTCGGCTAGCAGCCCCTTCATCGTAGGTCAGCGAGTCCTCGACGCCCTTTTCCCTAGCGTACAGGGCGGTACCGTGGCTATCCCCGGTGCTTTCGGATGCGGCAAGACTGTCATCTCGCAGTCCGTCTCCAAGTTTTCCAACAGCGACGTCATCGTCTACGTCGGATGTGTAAGTCTTACCACTCTATCAGGGTATCTTTCTAGAGAACTAACACCTGTTAGGGCGAGCGTGGCAACGAGATGGCCGAAGTCTTGAAGGATTTCCCCGAGCTGTCCATCGAGATCGAGGGCCGCAAGGAACCCATCATGAAGCGAACCACCCTCATCGCCAACACCTCCAACATGCCCGTCGCCGCCCGAGAAGCTTCCATCTACACCGGCATCACCGTCGCCGAGTACTTCCGCGACCAGGGCATGGACGTGGCCATGATGGCCGACTCCACCTCCCGATGGGCCGAAGCCTTGCGTGAAATCTCCGGTCGTCTCGGTGAGATGCCCGCTGATCAAGGTTTCCCCGCCTACCTCAGTGCCAAGCTGGCCAGTTTCTACGAGCGCGCGGGCAAGACGAGCTGCCTGGGCTCGCCCGAGCGCGAGGGCTCCGTCAGCATCGTCGGCGCCGTCAGTCCCCCCGGTGGTGATTTCTCCGACCCCGTCACCAGCTCCACCCTCGGTATCGTGCAGGTCTTCTGGGGTCTCGACAAGAGACTGGCGCAGCGCAAGCATTTCCCGTCCATCAACACGTCGGTCTCGTACAGCAAGTACACCAACACCCTGGACAAGTGGTACGAGAAGGACTTCCCCGAGTTCCCGCGGCTGCGCGACCGCATCAAGCAGCTCCTGTCCGACTCGGAGGAGCTGGACCAGGTGGTGCAGCTCGTCGGCAAGTCGGCGCTGTCGGACCCGGACAAGATCACGCTGGACATGGCGACGCTGCTGAAGGAGGACTTTTTGCAGCAGAACGGCTACTCGGACTACGACCAGTTCTGCCCCCTCTGGAAGACGGAGTGGATGATGAAGCTCATGGTCGGCTTCCACGACGAGGCCCAGAAGGCCATCGCCCAGGGCCAGAGCTGGAACAAGGTCCGCGAGGCCACCAGCGACCTCCAGGCCCAGCTGCGCCAGCTCAAGTTCGAGGTCCCGAGCGACGGCCAGGACGCTATCAGCAAGAAGGTAAGCCTCTCATACGTCCCCTATATTACGACTTGCGATTTTTATTGATGCTAACTTGGTATACAGTACGAGAGCATCCAGCAGACCATGCTGGACAAGTTTGCCGCCGTCATGGACGAGTAAGGGGTTGGATGTCTGACGTTCTATTTCTAGTGGAAAAGCCATGCTCAAAGTTGGAGTTGTACATATGACGGGAACGAACCGGTCGAATTGGAAGGGGGAAGAGCAACATTGCTTGTACTGCGAACGAACGGTATAGGTTAGAGTAGTGTGATGAACTATTATAAGTATCGATTCCTCAGTGAAGGTTCCTCACGAATGCTTGCAGTGAGCTGTTGCGAGTTACTTCGATGACCCTACCATATGAAAAAATAGGACAAACCTCAACCGCACCTAAGTCAAGTTAATAAGTAAGGGTCCCCAAAAAGAGAACCTAAAATTAGGTAGTCTTGAATGATTTCGTCCAGGCTCGAACTGGAGACGTTCAGTGCCTATGCTATGTAGACTGACTGAAGTGATAACCAACTATACCACAAAATCTTAGAGTAATGGATGGTTAATGGATGGTTAATGGAGTGGAAGACTACCTAGATATACTTGTACATAACCCTTGCACCTTTTTCTTAAGAAAAACTTACAGGGGGTATAAGGAGGGCAATCATAAAAAAATACCCTGTGCGTTCCTAGAGCATCAAACATTAAATCTACACGGTCAAGATGAAGCATGAGACTTGGAGAACCCGTAAAACAGGTATGCATGGATGGCTTGAATGGTCTTGATTCAGCACGATCGCCCACGCCCTACTATACCATTTCAAGGACACCTCCCTTTCTCATCTCATACCATACATACACATGACTTCACTACCCTATCCGTCATCCATAATTGATTGATACACGTCGCACTGCCGGACTCCCACCGACAATGCCTTTGCTGTAACTGTAACTGTACATACATACGGAACTCTCCTTTTTTTCCGGAAGAGGCCTCGAAGACGGGAACGAAAAAGAAAAAAGGCCCCGAGGCCCTGTCATTCTGACCAAGCTCTTAACTCACGTACGTTGGGTAAACAAGATTCCATTCCATGAGCCAGTATGGCTGGCTGGCTGGCTGGCTACTCGTCCGTTCGGATCCACCATCTCATCCACCACTAGATATGTTTTGTCCTCCACCGGTTCATACGGCAATAAGCGGTTCCTCCGCTCGTATCTCGTCATTCACCTCCCTCGCCCTCTCCCCTTCCCCTTCCACCGGGGCCTGTTCTCCGGCTGCCTCGGCGGCAGGAGAAGTAGGCGTGCCGTTCTCGTTGTTCTCGTTATTCTCGTTACTTTGCTCATTCTCAGCCTGGGCGGCCGCTAACACCACGGCCGCAGCCTCGGCCTCTCTTCGTATTCGTTCTCGTTCAGCCTGGATATGGCGCTCGGCCACTCCCGGGGCAATGCTAGCCAGAAACAGGATACCGGCACGTTCCAATCTTCTAGCCTGGTTCATCAACCAATTAGCGTTAGCGTGTCGTCGCTGTTGCACCAGCCTAGCTGCCGCGTCGGCTGGATTCGGCTCCGTCTGCTGTCCGGGTTCCGCGGCGGTCTCGCCGTTCCTGGCCTGAGCATTCCCAGCCCCGACAGGTGGTTGTGGGCCGTGGCCGTGGTCGTGGGGAAGGGGAATCAGGTTGTCGAGATGTCGACGGAAAGGCACCCAGAATTGGTCAACAAGGGGGTTCAAAAGACCGGTGTTGACAAGAAATAGCGTGACGGCGATAGATAGGACGGTAAACCAACGAGACCAGCTAGAGCTCGGTGAGGTGAACCACCAGATGAACAGACCCAAACGGATCAGCATCGATATATGAGGCCATATCTGAGCTAGCCGAATAGCCTGCACCTGCGGGTTATCCGGGCGTGCTACGGCATGTCCTATTTGGGGTTGACCCTGGGGTGGTTGGGGCAAGCCTTGCGGTGGTTGAGCTTGCGGTTGTTGCGGTTGAGGGGTACCATTTTGTCGCGCGTTAGGCGGTCCAAGTGGGGATAATCGCCGATGGACAGTTGGTGTGGGCGTTACGTGCTGTGGACTGAAAGGGTTGGCGAGTGCTGGAAAAGGCCTCGGCGCAAACGACATGCCGGTTGGTTGATTTGCGGATCGGGCTGGAGGAGTAAAGTACGAGTCCGAGGTACTGCTGTTGAGTAACAGAGCACGCGGTCCACTGGGTGAAGATAGAATGTACACCTCTGGTGTGTTTTGAGATGGCTGTGACTGTGACTGTGCCTGAGTTTGGTTCGCCGGCGGGCTTCTGGTTCGGCCAAGTGCTCTTAGTGGATCGGGGGTCCCGGCGGCACTACCAGCGCGGGACGGGATTAACGGCGTGGTGACGCCAGGAGGGATAGGGTGGTGAGCTTGGCCTTGGCTTGCAGCAAGACTTGCTAAGGAAGAGCTACTAGCGTTCCTGCGCATGGCATCGGTCATAACCCTTATAGCCGAACCAGCATCTGCAGATCGGAAGATGTTGTGCATGTCGTCGTGATTCACCTGGCCCGCATTGGGAACAGATCGCGGCGGTGGGGCCCAAGGATTTGCGGCATCGGGTGTCGCAAATGGTGACGCTGTTCTCCCCGGTCGTTGTAGCGGATTGACGAATGTTTCATTAATGGTAACACGATATTGAAGGCCATTAGGTCCAGTGCTCTCACGAACCGTGGTACGGGTGCCTTCGGGCTGGAAGGGAGAGGGCGAAGCAGTTCTTCCTGGTGTACTGGTTCCTGGCGCTCCTCTCATATTGGTGATTGGCACGTGTTGCACTCCTGGAGCAGTCGTTGGCGGGTTTTGGTTGGGAACACCACCCATGTGTGCATTCATAGCTCTCATCCACTGGTTATACTGCTGCGGTGTGAGTCCGGGAGGGAGAGCAGCTGCGACCGAAGGAGGGACGGCACCAGGCACCGCACCAGGCATTCCAAACCCAGGCACGGAACCCTGAGGAAATCCAAAGATAACACTATGGTGATGAGGTGCTCCAGCGCGCACCTGAGGTTGAGTCGGGAAGGCTGTGTGGTGGTGATGGTGGTGGTGATGTAGAGGGTGTTGTGGAGGAATATGCGCTCCTCCTGGCTGTTGGCCTGGTTGTTGGCCTGGTTGTTGGCCTGGGGGAGGAACTTGGCTTGCGGCTTGAAGGGGAGTCGGCGTGAATGCTGATCGGACGTCGGAGGGTTCGCGAAGCACAAGATGTAATGATTGCGGTTCTGTAGAACGAAGCTATAATGCAATACAATCAGTCAGACACAGACACATGTAGATACACAATTAGACTCGCACAACGGCAGATAACATACCGCTTCTTGACCAAAGATTTCCGCCATAGTCTCCGTGTCCCGAGACACAAGGCGACCTCTGTAAATGAGGCGTTGAGCCTGTTCTGTTGCTTGGGTACCGATGGCATTTCGGATTCGCTCTTTAAGCTCTTTAACCGTGAGGTCGGCAGAGAGATCCTGAAGGATTAATGGTTGTGGCACGCCGACTGAAGGTGTTATGATTTGTAATTTGAAGGTGTTTGAGTCGGGACCGGCTTCAGAAGCCGCTGGGCCGGCTAGATCGGACGCCATCGCGAATGGCTAGTGCGGGAAACGGCTCCGAGGGTACGGGGACCCTCTGAGGCAAGCAGTTTTCGTGTGTTCGAATTCTAAACAAAGTTGCGCATTCACCTGAGTACCTAGGTATGTCGTAACTTAGGAGATGGTGGGAAGCATGTCAGGCAGGCAATCAGGGAAGAATCATCCCAAGATTTCCCGCAGAGTACACGTAATTGATAATGTACTTAAGTCTCCCGTCGTAAATCAAGATAAGAGGAAGGGAAAAAAAGAGGGTGTATGTGGGAGAGAGAATTAATTCAATTAACTAATGAAAAGTTTGGGTCTAAAAAGGAATTCGGAAAAAGTTTACTATTGAATCAAAAGGAGGGAAGAGTATTGCTCGTTGTCGTTACTCGACTGCGCAATGCAAGCTGTCATGTCATTTGCTTATGTAAACTGTCTAGGTACATGAACCAATAAAACTCCCAAGATGGAAATGGGATAAACCTTCCACGTTGCGCCAATCATGGTACGTACCCATACTTTCGGGAAACATGTTTTCTGCCCGTCGATACCGCCCTACTCTAGAGCTGAAAAGGGATAGCTTCTTCAGCTCCACTACCCTGCGTCATTGAGGGTCGAGTCTACGATTGAGTTACGCTAGGCCGATCCGATCATGACTCTAAATATTTCAATTTTTGGATTCAAAGTTCCGGTAGAACTTCTCTAATTAGATTGGACATATAACTTCTTTCATAATCAATGTTGTTTGCTATCAGACGAATGCCATTGTCTTCGACCTGTTCAATTTTAATCCTATATATGCAACCACTTTAAAGCTTAAGCAAACTATTTAGTGTACTGCATTTCCCCTCGATACAAACTTCAAAACTCAGATGAAAAACTACTCCAACGCTGCGGACCATAAAGACGGACGGACATGTCAATGGCAAGCCTATATTCGGCGCCAATCCGAGGGCATTCGCCCAAATTAAACCGCCACTTATCACCGTGCATGCTACGACAGACCAGACAATTCATAACGACGCCGAGACCATGCTTCCACCGGTCGTCCCAGAAACACCAGAACAACGACCGCTTCGGCTCGAGGTTGCGGGGTGCGCTTAGAGACACAAAAGTGAAATGGTATCCTATACCAGTCGGGCTAGGCATTGGGTTCCTCGGCCTAGTCCAATTCTACAAGACACAAGCGCGGGAGAAAGAAAGGCTCGAGAAGGAAGCTTCAGAGTTCGAGGGCGGGCGTCCCAAGAGACGGCCGCGCATACGACCAGATGGCCCGTGGCAGGTGCAAATCATGTCCACCTTGCCCCTGAAGGCCATGTCGAGGCTATGGGGCAAGTTCAACGAGCTCACCATCCCGTACTACCTGCGGGTCCCCGGCTTCAAGCTGTACTCCTTTATCTTCGGCGTGAATCTCGACGAGGTTTCCGAACCAGATCTCCGCGTCTACCCCAATCTGGCATCCTTCTTTTACCGCACACTGAAACCCGGTGCTAGGCCCCTAGATGCTAATCCGAACGCGCTGCTGTCGCCCGCCGATGGACGGGTGCTGCAGTACGGCAAGATCGAGGGCAACGATATCGAGCAGGTCAAGGGCATGACCTACACCGTCGACGCGCTGCTCGGCAAGAACACCCCCACCCCCAGCCTCTCCGACAAGGAGCCCCCCATCGACCAATCGACCTCGCCCGACCGCGCCGCCGCGCAGACGCACGGCGACGAAGCGCTCGTCGGCGCGGACGAGGAGTTCGCGCGCGTCAACGGCATCTCCTACACGCTGCCGGACCTGCTCTCGGGCGGGCCGGACGAGAGCCACGAGAGCCTGAAGAAGATCGAGGACCAAGCCGCCGTGCCCTCGAGCCCGGGCGCCGTCTCCGAGGTGCGCGCGGACCTGGCCCTGGGCGAGAAGCCGTGGTACGACCTGCTGCGCCCGGACGACCGCAGCGCGCTGTACTACGCCGTCGTGTACCTGGCGCCGGGCGACTACCACCGCTTCCACTCGCCGGCGAACTGGGTGGTCGAGCGCCGGCGCCACTTCGCCGGCGAGCTGTACTCGGTGTCGCCGTACCTGCAGCGCACGCTGCCCGGGCTCTTCACCCTGAACGAGCGCGTCGTGCTGCTGGGCCGCTGGCGCTGGGGCTTCTTCAGCTTCGTGCCCGTCGGCGCCACCAACGTCGGCTCCATCACCGTCAACTTCGACCGCGAGCTGCGCACCAACTCCCTGCTGACCGACACCGCCGCCGACCGCGCCGCCGAGGAGGCCGCGGCGAGGGGCGAGCCGTACAGCGGCTTCGCCGAGGCCACGTACCGCGCCGCGAGCTCGGTGCTGGGCGGGCACGCGCTACGGCGGGGCGACGAGATGGGCGGGTTCAAGCTCGGCAGCACCATCGTCTTGGTGTTCGAGGCGCCCGTCGCCGAGCACCCGGGCGCCAAGGGCGGCTTCCACTGGGCGGTGGAGAAGGGGCAGAAGGTCAAGATGGGCCAGGCCTTGGGTTATGTGGATGAGCAATGAGGGAGGGGAGGGGCGGGTGTAAGATGAAGATGCATACATACATACATACATACCATAGCATGCCTTGTTTATAACACCAGAGACGAAAAGTAGCTCTTCTAGGCAAACAAACGAAGTTGCCAAAGCACAAAATCCTTGCCATTCTTCAGGGAGTATCAATTGTATTGCTGTCTTACTATGGCCACATGTTATCTGTCTTTGCTCGGGTTGATATGTGACTGATATTGGAACTATTATCGAGGTAGATTACCTGGTAAGGCGTATAAGAGCATCTCATCGATTCAATGAAACTTGTTTGGTCCAAGGGTAGTAGATATTGTTAAGATAATGCTAATGTATACTGTCGAGCTGATGTTGGTATCAAACATTCCTCTCCTCAGTATCTAGAGGCTATTGTTGTGAGCCGTGAATTGAACAACAGGCTAGCTACCTATACTAAAAGGTAAGTGAATTCGTCGAAACCACGCGTCAGGAATAATATCTCGACAGCTAACATCCCTCGGCAAGATATCATATCCTCTTCATCCCTCATCCATTGACGACATCTCATTCACAGCAAAAGCACTTTTCACCATCGACATCATTAATCATGCTACTCAAAGAATATTCAAAGCCTAGAAGAAAACGACAGCCACGACGGCAACAGACAAACACAGGAAGAAGAGAGGTCTATGAAGATTGCATTATCGTTTGCAAAGTAAACCGTGTGTCTGTCATCTCGTTGCCCTTGGATTTCCTCTAGACGCCGCAAAGCAGAGTCAAAACACTTTTTCTTTGACTCGTCAAAGTCCTGGGAGAAGAAGAAAAACAACAGTCGACAAAAATCCATACATGGAGAAGAGCCCGCGAGCCTCCCCTCATACTCTCTCATATCCATCTTTCAAGCATCCCCCATATGCTTCTTAAGACAGGCATCTCTCCTCTCCGAGATTTTTTTGTATTGCAAGCCCTACCATTTTATATGGGGCCTCGTCCACAGAACCTGACATCGTGCCACCTAGAAACGCCGTACCAAACCCATGGCTAGACCCCGTAGAGACTAGGTGGCAGTGGTAGGCAAGTCCGAACGACGTGAGAAGTCGTCAAATATGTACGGGAAATGAAAAGATCCAGCATGAATCTGGCTTTCCAGAGGTTGACCAAACGAAGGCCTCATTCACCGGTCGAGTAGGATTGCTAGATGACTCTCACCGAGCCCAGATCCACCTTAGTCAATTGTAATCGAAAGACCGGTTGTGTTAGGTAGAGAGATCAGAGTCAACACCGAGAACCGCGGGGTTAGGTCGGAAAAAAAAAGTCCTATGTAACCCCAACGATTGCCGAAAACAATGGGCTATGAGAATGTATGGTTGTTTGAATCGAAACAGTTGTTGTTGGAAGGTTCGCGTAAACCAGGCCATCATCGCTTACAAAGTCTATCGTGACAGAAGCCGAACACCACCAAGCCACCTTTCGTCGAAAGGCTCGTGAAGAAAGAGGAAACGAGACAAGAATCACCGCTGGCTTCTAGCCGAGGCGGCCGAATTCTGTCGTTCGTGGGCATTCGGACGGCGGTTACCACGGTCGGCATCCTGCAACTTGAGCGAATCCAACCTCTTCTGGTTATCCTCCGTGACCGAATCGGCCTCCTCTACTCGCGGTAGTACGTTCAGCTGCTTTGCAGCCGGGCTAGCATTTCCAGAGATGCCGTTCGATTTTCTCTTGTGCGCTTGCTCCGTGATGGCGGCCCACTTTCTCTCTCGAAGGGCTTCCCTTGCCGCAGCATTATTTTGCTGCTCGGTATACTCGTGAGAGCAGTCGTCAAAAAGCTGCGGATTGATCTCCATGAATAGCTTCATTGCATTGTACACCATTCCGTGGATTGTCCTGCCCCGCATTGTTAGTACCGAGTATTAATTATCAGATCTGACCTCCTTACCTGTTCCAATGTCCTTTGGAGTTCTCGTACAGCGGCGCAAACATAATGGGAAGGATGATCTCGACGTTGTCGCTCACAAGGTTACAGAAGTACTCATTGTTCCAGAAATACAACGCTCGTTCCGCAACTTGGAAATGCGGACTTGCAACAGATTTTGCGAGCTGGTGGAAAAGAGGCTCCTGAACTTTAGCAAACTCGGCAGGATCCATGACCTCGAAGATGTCCTCTACCTCGTTGAGGTACATGACCTCCTTTGTGCTGTTGACCTTTGGCCAATATCGGAGGAGTCCAAGGACGACCTCCTCAGTAAGCGACGCATCTTTCTCGAGGAACTGAACGATGCAATACGCAAGCTGAGGATGATACATGCTTAAACTCTTGACTTTATGTAGGGGCAGTAATACCCGAGTCAAGAACAGCTTGTGCTCTTCCTTGAGAGGTAGAGCGAATCCGTTGATGATGGATCCAAGAATCTCGAGGAGCTCGGCAACACCATTGAATCTCTCGGTCTCGTAAGTGAACTGAAAAAAGACATTGTTGATGGAGCGTCTGATGAAGGAACGAAGATTCAAGAATTTTCCATAGATGCGATGCAGCGTGGTCTTGAGGAAGTCTCTCTCTCTCGGATCTTCCGAGTCGAACAGTTCCAAGAGTTGAAGCACAAAGCTATGGTCGATATAAGCTTTGGCGATATTGGTGTTGAAGTCTTGGCTCTCGATGAATCTCAAAAAGAACTCGTAGACGACCTGGATATGGGGCCAAGCCACCTCGAGGACGGGTTCATCCTCTTCAGGATCGAACGCCTCCCCCTGAGGGTTCATTGGAGGTGGGATGGGACGAAATAGGTTCTTGGCGAACATCTCTACAACTCGGGGATACATGGGTTCGGTAATGACTTGGCGGTTATTGGCCACGTAGTCGAGCAACTCGTGCAGAGCCAGACGCTTGATCTCCTTGGACTTCATGTCGGCACTAGCATCGTTGAAGTCGAAAATGACATTGCACTGGTCAATCTTCTGCATAAAGAGCTCCTGTCGTCGGTTAGGGGGCACTTCGTGAAATCCGGGTAGCTTCTCAAGCTCCCGATGTGCCGAGATATCAAATCGCGACGAGTGCTGTCTCTTGGGGGTTCGAATGCCTTCGGGTACGTCTTTCGGTGTCTGATGAAGACGGTCGAACATCAACGACTTCTGTCCGGCTTTGGGCGGTGCAAGGTCGTGTGGCATGGTCTCGGCAGCGCCAGGGGGCGGAATGTGCTATACGTAACAATCAGTCAGTCGTTGTCTTGATAATAATGCGAGAAAGGAGATGGCGTACTGGAGCACTAGGGCTAATGACCACAGTGGGCGGGAGATTGCCGCCGTGTCGAGGAGTGGCAGCGCCGTTAGGCGACCCCGAAGGTCCCAACTCGGCGAACCTATCGGGAGCACTACCTTGACCCGATGCCTGAGTAGCCTGGCCTTGCAGAGCAGAACCGCCACGGTCACCACCATGTGCAACGACATTGTTTGGGGGCAAAGGTTTGTTTCTGATGTCGTTAAGAGTCGACGTAGATGAAGAGGGAGTCAATACAGGGGATTGCGTTTCTCGAGAACCACTACTAGAGGGCGAAGCCGTGCCATCCTTGGAATCCTTATTCTTTTTCGACGACTTGCTATCACTCTTGCCTCTCGAGAGCTATCGAGCATTTCCTTGGTTAGCATGGAGACTGGATTATATACATATCTATAGATATATAGATATATAGATATGTTTATCAATACGGAGGGTAAACACGTACGGCTCGGCTGAAGCGCTTCATCTTGGCAAGGTCACAACCCTACAAGATTATGGCGGGGTGGGGACACCCGACTCACTCTTCTCCTTAGAGCGTCGTCTGGAATGAGAATTAACAGCCTTTAGATAGTAAAATGCCGGTAAGACGCGTCGCCGTTAGGCGATACCTAAGAAAGTCGAATCGTAAAGTGTTGTTCGGTATCAAAGTAGAGAGATAGAGAGGTAGGTGTTCGAGTTTCTGATTTCCGAATTATACTGTAGATTCACCGTCTGTTTGAGGAGAGGAGCAAGATTCACGAAGGTATAGGGCGTAAGGATGCGGACGGTTTATTCCAGTTGCGGGCTATCGCATAAGACAGGTGGAATATATCAGAAGCCGTTACAATTAGAGAAGATGGATAGCAATAGCACATGCAAGATAGCTCGGATTGAGCCTCTTAGCTTGAGAAAATCGAATGGTTCGACGTTGGACAATCCTGTCCTGATATTGAAGTTTGAGTTGTCGTTGTCGTTGTGGAAGGTGGAGAAACGGCGTGCTGTAGGCGGGTTGGTCTTAGGGACTCCGGTGATCTTCCAGGGCCAAAAGGGACGGCATATGTACGGTACCTAGGTACACAAATACGTAACGTTGACAGCCAACCGAGGTGGGCTAAAACTTCCAATTCGTGCCTGCCCCAAGTACCTAATCTAACGAAACAGAAAACGGTGATACCCCAGCAACGAAATTACGGTCGACGGTGCGGAACTTGGGAATTATCATTAATAAAAATGAGGAAACAAAAGTCAAACACTCCTTTTCTAGGTGGTAGTGGAAAGTTGTCAATTTGGGAATAGGTGTACCTAGTAAACCGATGCAGGTCGCTTGGGCCTAGGGGCGCGTGTATTATGCATTCACTGCGTGTTTGTGCAAGGTTCCAGGTCGCTGCTGCCCGGCGGTCTGAATGGTCAAGGCCCGAGTTTGTTTGGATAATGAATTTGTGCTGAGCTAGTGCTGCAGAGCCGCGCCGAATCATGAGCAAGTTGGCGGGGCAGAGGGGTGCCTAATGGCCGTCTCGTGAGCTGCTAGGTACACTAAGAAAGAGTACCCTGCAACTGCATACACCTATTGGCGCAAATCTCTACTGTCTTTTTAATGCATACACTCCCCTGAATCTGACTGTCTGAAATCTCAGGCAGACCAATGCTTGAAATTTGTGCCGATAGGAAGATTGGGAAATTCATCTAGGCGAGCTGCAAGGCCGGCAGTGAAAGAAATTACGGCACATAAGGGATTTCATACAGTGTATTGCTACTCAGGTTTTACTGTATTTCGCAGCTCTTGTAATTAAATGAGCTCAAGTTCATAGGCTGAAAATCCAACGTACCTGGTGAATCGCACTACGCTACGCACTGTATTTATTCTTCATCGGTTTTTTTACCCCCTTCAGCTCCGAAACCTTTACTCCTGAATTCACCGTGGAGATGTATATTTTTATTAGAAGAGCTATTCTTTCGAACTAAAAAAGAAAAAGAATGCGGGAAGACAAATGTAGTTATAAGGTAGACTTTACATAGTAAAGCAGTCTTATTATGATCACCAGGTGGCAGACGGTACGGTGCAGTTGTTGTCGAAACGGACAGGCGCGGGGCCCTGCATATGGGACAAACTTTTGAAAGGGGGCTTCCGTGAATAACTTCAGTCAATTATTGCTAGCTTATTGCTAGACCCACAAAATGTAGACAGCCTCAGAAACTAGAAGTCGCAACAGTCCGTAAGAAAGAAAATAGCAGGTGACACTGACCAAGGATAGTCCTCCAAACGGGCAGATAGGTAGATATCTTACACCTGAAGTAAGGTATAAAAAACTTTGACACCTAGGTAGACATCTCAACAATTAGATGTCTCATTCAATCTCACAACTCCATAAACCTAGCCACACCCACAACACCTAAGTCAGGAACAAAAAGACACATTTGATAGATCGCATCAGAGCTTGTCGTTTGTAATAGGCTTGTCTCGTGGGGGGACGGAGAACCTTCAGCCACCCCCGGCGCACCTGGAGGACTAATATTGAAAGACTTCTTGAGCGGGCTTTCTTAATTTACTAGGCTCGCCCGCCGTTCGCATTCTTTGATTGCCGCTCAACGAACACAAGCAAGCAATCGCCATGATGGAATTCGAAGACGTACGTCGTTCGGAGAGTCCGGACGAGGTAGATGATCTGGAGGACGAGCCAGTCGGCGCTCCGATATTCGAGATACCTCAGCGTAAGATAGTCGCCATAGAACATCCCTGCATCCTCATCAACCTCGATAAGGGACTCAGGACATTCGGAAATGAACCCGATTTCCAGAAAGTAGGTACATCTAAACATAGGTAGTATCTAAATCTCTTACTAATTCATCACCAAACGTAGCTTCTCGCAGATACGCCGGAACCTACTTCGCTCCCTATGTGGTTTCGGCCTGATAACCCCACGTCAAAACCACTTGTGTCGCAACCTACTAAAACTCACGGTGTTCTGCTTAAGATAACTGTCCCCAAGAGGACGGGAAGGAAACGTAAGCGAGGGAGCAATGGGCCATTCTTGGGCGATGTCGATATCGCAGATGGGAAAGGCATCGCCTCAGAGGACGATCGAGTCAGCTCCCGGGGCCGGCTTGATCGACCGAAGTCTATCCTGCGAAAGATGCAGGACAATGTCGAGGACTATGATGTAGAGGCTGTCGGACACGTCCGCCAAACTCACAGATACCGAGGCTTAGCAGACTTCCAATTCGCCAACACACGCCCTTCATTTTTGACCAACCTTGCAGAAAATATTCTTCCAATGCAAGTCTCAAACCTGCGAGAGATCAAGTTTACCCCAGGTGTGGCAGTAGGCCCTGGTCAGGAGATAATACCTCCGCCGCAATTTTCAGACAAGCCCATTGGATTCAACTATCACTACGAGCAGAACCCCAACATTAAGGTTGAAGGGAACGAAGGAGAAGAGCGACAAATAATCAACGTTCAGGGCAGGAAGAAACACTCGTATGGCTACTTCATCAACCATAACAAGTATCCTGTGCCTACGAAACCGCGACGGGCGCCGTCCATCTACATACCCCCAGAATTGATGAATCAGCTCCATGCATTGATGGACGAAAGGCCTATATGGACCCGTCGGGCGATTATGAACCGCGTGAAGGGTGTATATTCCGAGTCGATCCTCCGAATTACTCTGCAGCTCGTTGGCTATCAATTCCGGGGTGGTCCGTGGCGAGATGCCTTCGTCAAATATGGCGTTGACCCTCGCCCTGATCCTAAGTTCCGATTGTACCAGACCCTAGCCTTCAAGCTAGAGAAGAATAAGGTCGGGACAAAGAGAATTCCATGGGAAACCATTAGGAAGGGTCAGATGAAAAAGCCCGATAGAAGTAACCACAACAGTCACCTTTGGGATGGCAAATCTTACTCTCTTGATGGCAAGTTCTGGCAGGCCTGCGACATCACGGATCCATTCGTTCGAAAAATGATCGACGAAGCACCTTTGAGAAAGGAGTGCGACAACAAAGATTCCGGATGGTATTATCACGGAACTTGGAGTAAGGTCAAGATGGCCATGAAGGTGAAGATGATTGCCATCAACAAAGGGAGGATGGGTTCGGACGACGACGATCCGCAGAAGCCGGGATTCTTGTACAACTCCTTTCTCGATGAGAGGCTTCGGCTGTGGCCCGATAAAGTTGACAAGATGCTTGGGTTGACTATGGAACCGTTCTTGCGCCCCATGGAGGAAGTTGATACGAGACTGCGCAAACCCCGACCTACCCCATCAGAAAGCCAAGGAGCGCAAAAAGAGCCTGTCACATCAGAGACACTGCATACACCGGCTGGTCAAAACTTGGCCAATCGAGACTCGGAAGGCATGTTGGACAACGACGGTGACATGCCCGACGCCGATGAACCAGAAGACCTGGTCGATGATCTTAACGATGCAGACAGGGAGTTGGAGGATTATGAGGAGTACTTCTACGACACTGAGTATGGAGAGTACGAAGATGAAGACGTAGGGGGAGACGAAGGAGAATACTACAGCGACGATATTGAGCTGGGTTATGGCGAGCCTGCTACATACGAACACGACGAATATGGTGATGAAGACGATGCTGCCGAAGACGATGCTCAAGACGATGCTGATGATGATTCTGAGCACGGTGCTGAGCACGAGAGTGGGGATAAGGGTAAAGGTGACGAGCCCACAGAGAATATATATGACTAGATCAACTACCTAGAGCTCTACGTGGCCTGTCTGTCAACCCAGGTGTTGTTCAAGACAGTTGCCTACATGTAGGTAGCATCAGAGTTCAGTAATACCCAATCGAGATTTTCCCGACATCTCACGAATACCTACCTAAGTCTTAAGTGTACGTGATAACCATGTTTCATTGAACTGTATTACATCTACATAACAGCAGTTATATATCTAGATTTATTCTATAATTAATATTCTTGTTTAAAATGAGGTAGTCTGGGACGGGAATAAGATATCCATATATGGCAAATGGTACGTGAAACTTGAACCTCGGTAAGTCCCCACAATACAGGGGAGGCCGAGCTCTCCCCGCGACGCCATCCGCCATCCTCGGTCAGCACTCTAATCGATAGGAGGAAGGTCAGGGGAATCTAAGACATCGATCCAGATCCATTGTTCTTAAATGCCGTGGCATCTACACTGAACATCCCGTTACTGAAGTTTTTACACTTGTTGGTCGATCTATATAGACTACTATATCTAATACTCCCCCGGACTTCATAGCAACCATGGCCGACGAAACAGCTCTCAAGGACTTCCCCTCGCTCTTCTCCCTCAAGGGCAAAGTCGCCGTCGTGACGGGTGGCTCGAGAGGTCTGGGTTTGAACGCGGCTTCGGCGTGAGTACTCTCTTAGAATACAACATTTTCCCGGCCAACCCTCCGCGACCAATGAAATAAGGTCCATCGGTCTATGCCTGGCATGTCGCAGTAACTCCCAAAGCTAACAAACCGCCTCCCGTAGCTTCCTCCAAGCCGGGTGCTCCAAAGTATTCATCACGTCGCGCAAAGCGGCGGCGTGCGACCAGGCCGTCGCGCAGCTCAACGCGCTGCCGAACCTGCAGCCGGGCGCGCGCGCCATCTCGGCGCCGGCCGACAGCAGCAACCTGGCGGGCATCGAGGCGCTGGTGGCGCAGGTGCGGCAGCACACGGACGTCGTCGACATCCTGTTCGCCAACGCGGGCGCCACCTGGGGCGAGGCCTTCGACACCCACCCCGACGCCGCCTTCCAGAAGGTCATGGACCTCAACGTCAAGAGCGTCTTCCTGTGCGCCCAGAAGTTCGCCCCGCTCCTGCAGAAGCGCGCCACCGTCGACGACCCCGCCCGCATCATCATCACCGCGAGCATAGCCGGCATCGGCGTCGGCACCCTGGGCAAGCAGGCCACGTTCGGGTACAGCGCGAGCAAGGCGGCTGCCATACATCTGGGCCGCAACCTGGCCATCGAGCTGGGGCCCCGGCATATCCTGGTGAACTCGATTTGCCCCGGCTTCTTCCCGACCAAGATGGCGAACGGCTTGCTAGAGATGACCGGCGGCTACGAGAAGCACGCCGCGAGCAACCCGGCTAGACGGCTAGGACGGCCCGAGGATATCGCAGGCGCGGTTGTCTACTTGGCGAGCCGGGCAGGTTCGCATGTCAACGGTGCAGCATTGCAGATTGATGGTGGTTCGGTCTGGAGCGGTGGCGCATTGCTAGAGGTCAACGCCAAACTATGATATATGGACATTGTAAATGCAAATTACATTATGAAATAGCAAAAACTACGAGATTATATGTCTTTAGTCGTGTATATTAATAAGTATATGTTTTATATTCTGCACGACGAATGCTGTGCCAGTATGTCTTCATTATGTCTTGATATACCTTAGATACAAGTTGAGTGGTATCAGCAAAAATCAAGTTTGGACTCCAGATGCAATGCGTTACGAATCTACTCGTAAATTCTAGCCAGTGAGTTAGATCCAACTTCACTCAGGTTTTCGTGCAACCCAGTGGCTCGCTTTATATACCGTTTCCAGCATGCTATTTTCGTCCTGCACGTAAGGCGCACGTAGACCCATTTCTCGCTTCTCTAGGACGAAACCCACTCGCTCAACTAACGCGACGACTTCGTCATCTGTGAGCTCGAAGCTTCCGGGGTCCGCAATGCCCAAGGAAATGTTTGGGTCATAATCCCCGTCTCCATCGTACCCGTGGTGACCAGGGACTTGGTTCTCAAAATGCCAGAGGAGCGGGCCAACATTAATGAGAACCCCGCCGGGTCTAAGGCAGCTTTTGATAACCTCGAGGTAACGTATTAGGTTTGGCGCCGTGTCAAGAAAAAAGACAGCGGCTACAGCGTCGTAAGCATCTTGGTGACCTTCATCCCCGTACAAACACAAAAAATCCGCAGCACACATTTGCATAGAGCCTATGCCTTGCGTCTCTGCGAGTGTGGTTTGGGGATGGATGTCTGGGATTTTATACGACTTAAATTGATTCTCACGGCTCCGGTGGTTAGAAAAGGAGTGAATCCATGGGTATATAGTGTGCTGGCCAGCCCTTTCGGTGGAGTTGAGAATGTACGAAGATGCCAACAGCTGGTGATAGGATATCTCATTGCCCTCGGCGTGGAACCCCTTTCGACAGAGGTCATAAACTAGACGTCCCAGTCCGGCGCCGGGTACCAAGATTTTCATCTGCTGCCGGTCAGGATACCTGGTCTTCTCAACACCGAGCGCACGAAATATGGGATCGTAACAGGCGTTGCGCTCAACAGCGCCTTCCGCGGACCAATCTCGGTAGAACTGACGAATGGTGCTTCTAGCTTTATCCAGATCGTTGTACTTAGCAATACCGGACCACTCGGCGGGCATATTAAGCTCTGCCTCCGAAACACCCTCCAGGACACCAAAGGAGCGCAAGCCGAATTTGACGATGATACGCGCAAGTTCCGCATTACTATCGATTGCATCGTCTACTCGATTCAACACGTCCAAATACGAGAACGGGGGCTCAGCGAGCATTTGCCAGTGTTCCTGAGGAAGTGCGTAAAATGCCTGCCTACGAAAGTGGGTGCAGTTCAGGTGCGCCGTTTTCGCATATTGGCTGCGTTGATTGCGTCAGTGTGCGTGATATGTTACAAGGATATGTAGGTGAGTGACCTCTAATGCCTACTAGGAACAAAACCGCGCCCCTTCTCAGATATAGAATGTGGTCAAGTCGACGAGGCCGTGGCTTATAATAGTACTAACCTGAATGAATCGAGCGCGCAGAATATGACTCTGATTTCCTCCGGGTCGTCGATGCCCTCCTCAACACCAGTCCACTGATTATCATCCTCCAAATCCGGATCCACAACCTCCATGGCGATGGCAGGTTTGTTTTTAAAAGGGAGGAGAGAAAGAAGAAGAAAATAGAAAGCTAGAAGAGGAAAAAAATGAAAGTAATCTTAGTTAATCGCCAACCCCAAAGATGGAAAGCTGACCTCAACCTGTGATAATGGTGGGGCACTAAGAATCGATGTCCCCGGATAGAGGGGCACCACAAGGAGAAGAGAGACGAAAAGAGCTCTACTAGCCTCGTCACATACTGTTAGGTGTTAATGATAATAAATCATCAAGATACTAGCTTCACGATGCAAAGATCTAGGGTAATCTTCGATATGGAACTCTTATTAAAGATTTATTGCCAAGTTGAGTGAAAATGTAAATTGAATGTTGAGAATGTCCGATGCGCCGCAAAACTTCTGTACATGTACAACTGGTACGTACCTACACGTGCAGGTGATCTTCCCCAGGTGCCAGCAGCCGCAATGATGTATGCCAAATGTGGGGTGCTCCATTCTGTGCAACACACCTTGGGGATTTCAACAGGCTGGAATTCAAACTGTAGACAGCTCTCGTTCAATTACCGATCAAAATTAACTATGGACTTCAGATATTAAGGCACTAAAATAATTCGACTGAGTGACCATTCAGCGCGAAGCTTTTGAGAGAAAATATCAACCTTGGTATCTCTCCCCACTACCTATTCTTGAAGTCTGTCAGGGCAGGTGTATGAAAAGATGGATGAAGCAGTTGATGAGCCAGTTCAGCTCTCCTTCCAATTACCACGGTCTTTAGATACAAAGATTCATCTACGATTAACCATCAAGTCAAAGGTTATCCTACTGTTCCTCACCACTGTAGCTGCAGATGAAGAGGACCAACCAGCTCCAATGGGATCCTTCGTCTACGCCTTACCCGATGTGAGTCACCCGAGAGCCGTTTGAAACTTGATAACTAACTAAATCACTCTAGAAATATAATCCAAACCAGCCACTATCGACAACGATCTACTCAGTCGAGGCTACACTAGAGTTCACTACCCGACTGGCTAAGATATTAGCCAAGAAGGCACATATGCCTGTGTATGTGGGGAACTCTATCAGCTTCGCCAACACTGGACTCGGTGGAACGGTGGAAGAGGAAATGGAAGCCTTCAAAAAGGTCGTTGAAGTCACACTCGATAAGCTCCAGAGTGTTGTCAAATCGCCTAATGTATTACCCAACGGAACAGGCAGTTCATGAGGATATGGTCAGCACTCATGCCGTAAATAGTCCGAGAAAGATCAAGGCCACACGCTCCCTCTTTGCAAGGAATTAACTCTTTGAGAGTATCGAGCCAGGAAATTAGCTGTCGCCTCGCATGGCTAGAATGAGGCTGAAATCCTTAGACAGTTGCGTGGGATCTACATGTGCTCGAGGCTCTCGGAACTGTCAGACTGTCAACACACACCGAGCCACCGGTCTGATGTGTTGCCTGAAGCACAGGTCACACTGTGACCTCTGGCCTGTAGGTTCATGCCTACTTCCCGCGTATGTTAGGACATTGGATACGCAGATATGGTTTACCATAGGGTGCTTCTATCATAGGATTAGCCGTGCAGTTCCTTCTAAATAGATGCCAGAAGTTCGGCCCTTCATTATCCACGAATTTTCGACACAAATATCTATTTTTCGCGTAAGCTAACCCGCCTTTTCTTCCACGTTGGGGTCTGCAGCCATCATGAGCCGATGTACTGTATGAAAGGTTTGCTCGCCAGTTTCGAGATGACCACACAGATAGGCCATATAGTCTGTTGAGCTTACGTGTGCTTATTAGATTGCGGTCGTTGCCGCAAGGCTGGAATATGACTTCATATAATGAGGTTGATATGGACTTAGTCATTACGCCCCCTTTTTCTTACCGACCTCACTTATGCATCATCTAAAAGATGTACATATGTCAATTTCCCCTGCTACGCTCTTTAACCGGTAAGGGATATGTACCTATTATACCTAGCCTCCGTCTAATCAAGATATTCTAATTTGAAGTGCTTGCCGACTATACTCTGTTCAACCAACCAAGGCAACAATTATGAAAGGTCTTGATATCCCACTTCCGACCTCGATTTCCGGGCTAGACATGGCACACAAAGCCATATAATAAGCGACATCGCCCATAATCTTGAAGACATGTCCAATATCCTACCTGCCTGCCTGGAATCTGAATATGTTTCAAATACTTGACTTCGTTGACGTTGACTCAGAACAGCGGCTGATCTGCATCTTATCGGCAACCCGGGCGGCAATCTGCATCTGTCTTGATCCTTGATCCTCTCAGCACACGTGCGACACAACCTCTTCATAGCCACGACGGGACCGTTCAGGGTCCAGGCAAGGCGCCGTTTCCATACAGAATTTACGGATCAAATAATCTCCTGTGTAGATACCCGAGTTACACAACGTCCGCTACCACTTATCAAAGTGGCTTGAAAAATGGTAACAAACTTGGTTACCGCACGTATCTCGCTGTCTCGCGGAACGCACACATGCTTGGCAATGGAAACAGATCCCGTGATACTACGCCATCATGGATCTACGATGAAAACATTCTCCTCCAACTAATTATCCCTGCCTATTAGCAAACCTCTGCGAGAAGTAGAGATGATGGGGTCTATTATATACCTAGTCATGTCTTACACATGGTCCCTGATACCTTCTATGGTATGTCTCTGTTATTGCCCACAATCCCATCTCATCTCGTCTCAACCGATTCATGAAAGGTGTGTAGGGCAGTAATTCATGTCAATTACCGCCATCTGCGTGTGGGTTCATTGTTGATGCAATATAACCACCACTTGCCATGACTGTACCCTTTGTTCTGCATTCACACTGTCTGTCTGCAAAAAGTCGTTTGACTCAGTATCACCCGGATATTGACTCCTGTATCACAGGGGCTCTTCGTGCGTAGCATTTCAGTAGCTGCTGTCGACTTCATACGTGTGCATATTTCGTATTCTAGTCCGACTTGGCGTCTTACAGGTTACGACAATCCACGGTACCGTACGTGGTCAAGGGGCCTGGACAAATTCCGGCCATGGTCCAAAATGTTTCATTTCACATGCTCTTTTTTGCAGACATATCTGTGTCTTTTCCACTGGGACCCCAGGATTTCGAGTAACCGGGCATGTTAGGTGTAGGCTGGACGTCCGGCTTCCTCTCCTTTTATACAGTACACCAACTATCCGAGATTTTTTTTTTTCGTTTATGATCTCGATGAAATTAAAGAACCGTGCCAAGTTTTGTTTGGATCATCCATCTATTTTAAGATGGGATGCAAAACGACGGAGGTAAAGTGTAAAGAAGGTAAGGAGCAAAAGAAGTTGGGATCTATTACCTTCCTTACATACATACCGTCAGGTCTTGGCTGCATGGTGAAAAAAGGTACGCGTTACGGAGTAACAATATCGCGTATTTGTTCTTGCACCAAAAAAAAATTGAATAAGGTCGTGTAATGCTGTTACCTTAAAAAATAAGAAGTGCTTTTTAGCCACTAGCAAAGCGCCCCCCCTGTTCGCCTCTTTTAGGTAGGTATAGTCGGTATTGTATGTACTAGCTACAGTTGCTAGGTGCTAAGTTGGCGACGATCCACTAACGCCTCGCACTTCTAAAAAGAGGTAAGAGACGGTAAAAAAAAACTGCCACACCCACACCCACACCCCATTACCATTACCCTGAGCCAAAAGCACACACCCCACCATTGACTTTTCTTAAAGAGGATCCAAGCCCTTCAAATCATGGTTTGGTAACTGGAAGAAGGGTCACGGCCGCTCCTCTGCGAAATCAGCAGGAATCTGAGTTGATCGCATCAGGTCATCTGTTCAATTTCTTGCATCCATTGCGACAATCACAAGGCAAAGAAAAATATCTAGGTATAGAAAAGAAAAGGAAGGCACATTCAATTCCATACGACGTATAAGTTTTGAAGAGAGAAAGAAGAGGTTGTGCTCATTCACCTACCCACCTACCAGCCTACCCACGCACCCTCACAAGCTACTCTCTCTAGTTAATTTCTGAATCTTACCTACATACACTATTTTTCATATCATATCACCACCATCTGGCCCATCGCCTTAGGACCCCACCATACCTAGGAACCGATGCTACTGACCACCAACACTTGATTTCTCCCCTTTCACCACCGCGAGATACCAGCCATATTTAAGCGCTCTCAAATACGTCCGAGTCTTCCAAGGCGCAAACATCTTGAACTTGACCCCGAACTCTCACTACCTCGCTGCCCACCATGGCGTGGCAGCCGTCGCCCGAGTCCTTGAACACGCTGGCTGCTTGTCTCAAGGACTCTCTCAGCGGCTTCGACAAAACCGCCCAGAAAAATGCTGAGCTGGTAAGAGACATCTCTCTTTTTCCCTATTAGTTCTCCAAGTCATAGCTCGACCTCTGCAAAGAAGTACTGCAAACCGAAGCTAACACAAACTTTTCTGCAGATGCTCACGCAGGCGAAGTCGTCTCCCGATATTAACAACTACCTCGTGTATCTGTTCTCGAGCGAAACACCTCCTAGTGGCCTACAATGTTCCGTTCAAGACTATTTCCTTGTGCGCTCCGCCGCCGCAATCATGTTGAAGAACAACATCAAGACGGGCACTAGGCAGATTCCCGAGAGCAGTCTCTCTCTGATCAAGATGGCAATTCCTATGGGCTTACAAGACAAGAACGCCCAGATTCGCAACTACTCCGGAAATATTGCGACTGAGATGATTCGTCGGGGTGGTATTATGAGCTGGCCCGAGCTGCTACCAGAGCTATTGAAGATGATTGGCAATGAGTCTGGCCAAATCTCAAACGAGGCACAGGAAGGTGCTATGGCAGCTATGGCTAAGATTTGTGAAGACAACACCAAGATGTTGGAGCGCGAACTAAACGGCGAGCGGCCACTGAACTTCATTCTTCCCAAGTTGATTCAGGCCACTAAGTGTACGCTTCCCAAGGTCCGCGCCCAAGCCTTGACAGCCATCAACGTTTTCACCCCTCGAAAATCTCAGGCCATGCTCAACTGCGTCGACGATCTGCTACAGCATCTATTCGCTCTCGCATCGGACTCGAACAACGATGTGCGAAGGCAGGTGTGCAGGGCGTTTGTTCAACTCATTGAAACCCGGCCGGACAAGCTCCAGCCTCATCTCCCCGACCTTGTCGACTATATCATCACGCAACAGCAAAGTGACGATGAGGATCTAGCTTGTGATGCTGCAGAGTTCTTCCTTGCTATCGGAGAACATGAGCACCTGTGGCATGCGCTAAACCCATACATAAGCAAGATTATTCCTGTCCTCCTCAAATGCATGGTATACAGTCCGGAGGATATCGCTCTCTTAGGAGGCGCATCTGATGACGAGGACGAGGACGATCTCGAACAGGATATCAAGCCTCAGTTTGCAAAGAAATCGTCGGCGCGAACGGCCAATGCCAACGGTGAAGGCTCTGCAGATGCTGCCCAGAATGGGAATGCATACGAAAAGTTGGCTAGCATGGACGACAACCTTGAGGAAGGCGAGATCGAGGACTTCGAGGACGGTGACGACGGAAACCCGGATGAGCGATGGACCCTACGGAAGTGCTCTGCAGCCGCACTAGACGTTTTTGCTCGTGACTTCCGCGGCCCAGTCTTCGAATCCATTCTGCCGTACCTCACTACGAATCTGAAGCACGAGGACTGGCCGTATCGAGAGGCTGCGGTCCTTGCTTTGGGTGCTGTAGCAGAAGGCTGCATTGACATTGTCACGCCTCACCTTCCCGAATTGGTGCCTTACTTGATCTCCCTCTTGAATGACCCCGAGCCTGTGGTTCGACAAATTACCTGCTGGACGTTGGGCCGCTATTCTGCCTGGGCCGCTGATTTGGCAGATGGCACCCAAAAGCAACTTTACTTTGAGCCAATGATGGAGGGTATTCTGACCAAAATGCTTGACAGTAACAAGAAGGTTCAAGAGGCTGGCGCATCCGCGTTCGCAAACCTCGAGGAGAAGGCTGGTAAGAGACTGGAGCCTTACAGCCGTCCCATCATTCAGCAATTTGTTCAATGCTTCAAAAAGTACAAGGACCGTAACATGTTTATCCTTTACGACTGCGTGCAGACGTTGGCCGAGCACATTGGACCGGTACTGGCTCAGCCTAACCTCGTTAACGAACTGATGCCAGCTCTCATTAACAGATGGAACACGGTTTCAGACCAGTCCCGGGAGCTGTTCCCGTTATTGGAGTGCCTCTCGTATGTCGCGATGGCACTCAATGACGCGTTCACCCCTTACGCAGAGCCAATATTCATTCGTTGTGTCAACATTATCCATCAGAACTTGGAAGCATCCCTTGCCTTGGCCAACGACCCAGCCCTCGATGCTCCGGATAAGGACTTTTTGGTCACCAGCTTGGATCTTCTTAGTGCCATCATCCAGGCTCTTGACCCAACAAAATCTGCCAAACTTGTCCAGCAGTCGCAGCCGGCCTTCTTTGAACTTCTTACTTTCTGTATGGAAGACCCGACCGATGAAGTTCGCCAATCCGCGTACGCTCTTCTTGGAGACTGTGCAAAGTACGTATTTGAACAGTTGGAGCCGTCGTTGGCGAACATCTTCTCGGTTCTCCTGAAACAACTCGACTTGGATAGTATACTAGACGAGGATATTGACAGTGGGTTTGGAGTGGTGAACAACGCCTGCTGGTCCGCCGGGGAAATTGCCATTCGGCATAAGTCCAATATGGCACCTTACGTACCCGAGCTCTTCCAGCGGCTGATCGAGATCATTACAAATCCGGGCATCCCTAAGGGGGTTACGGAAAATGCGGCAATTGCATTAGGACGTCTTGGACTCGGTAACGGCGAGCTCTTAGCCCCCCACCTGGCCAACTTTGCCGAAGAATTCCTCAACTCTATGGATGAGGTTGATCCTTCCGACGAGAAAGCAACTGCCTTCCGAGGTTTCACTGCTATCGTCGAAAAGAATCCCATGGCCATGGAGAAATCACTCTTGCACTTCTTCACTTCGATTGCCCGATATAGAGACCTCAAGTTGCGCAGTGAAACCAAGAGTGGTCTCCATGAGGATTTCCAGAAGGTAAGCATTTGCAGGAGAATACTGGACAAAGCGAGAAGAAAAAGTGATCTAACGGATTTGCAGGCTCTCGGCATCTATCGTCAAATCATACCTCAGTTCGATCAGTTCTTCGGGCAGTTACAGCCTCAAGACCAGCAGACTTTAAGAACGACGTATGTCTTCTAAGAAAATGGCCAAACTTGGTACAATAACCTTTTGCTTTCACAACACCTGAGAACATAAGTGAGTTTACCCTGTGCTACTCCCTCGATCTTCATCGTCGTAGGTGAAACCGACAGCTCGACTTGCCAGCTGGTCATAATCTACGACATCTACGGGGGTTAGGCGCGTCAACTACTAGGAATTATTCAAGGCAGGCGTGGATCTAGGCTTGCATCAAATGAGCCATCTGCTCATCAACCTGGCTAGGTGGAATACAGCAGAATTGAGAAAGAGGAGGAAATATCGACATGTGTATGAACGTGCACGTGCCGAGGGAATAGTTAATGGATACGGCTTGGCTTATAAAAAAAGCCATAACAAAAACGATGGAGTAGGCGTGCTTAAGAACACGCCTGCGAGGACTGGTAATTGAGTTACTTGGAACTTCTGCTCGACGTGTAAAAGGGAATAATACCTACCACGCCGGGTATACTTTGCTACGTTCACCACATACCACATCACACAACACAATCAATAGTAGATAGTACGTAGATAGATAGGTTAGCAATTTCCCCCTGAACCTCCATCCGAGCACCGAGAGAATAGTAAAGGGTGTCTAGGCTAGCTAGATACTGAAAAAGATACGCTACGAGAAATGGAAAAATATGAATGAATACCTGGACGAGAGGAGACATCGTTGAAAACACTAGGTGTCTATCCTCTTAACGTCTAGACTTCTTGGGTAGTGTTGCTTAGTAAATGAGACATTTCTACACGTCTCGAGGCTGACGTACCAACAGTTTGACCAAAGCTAGCTACCTACCTAGGTAAGGTATATAACTAGTAGAATTGTTTGTGTGGGACAACTGACTGACGTATTGAGATAATCAAAACCACAAGATCTATGTAGGGAGACCCGTCGCCTACATTTGATACCTATACTAGCTATGCATCATACCAAACAAACCTACCCTTTGCGAAGAGTCCTCTATGGAAATACTCATACAACCTTAGGTCCTTCAAAGTACGGGAAAGCAAAGTTGGAAGATCGAGGGTTCGCTCACCATAACACCCTAGGGTTTGATAGCATGGATATATCTAGACCCATTTAGGGGCGTAAATCGACAATACAACATTAGACATGTCTAGTATGTTCATTAGGTAGGTAGGTACACATGTACGATCGGTCTAGTCTGCCTTGTAAACAACACCCGCGCTATGTGTCTCAGCAGGAAAATGCATCGAGAAAAGGGGGCTTCGTGACCTGGATGGTCGAACCTTACATTGTAGGTAAAGGGGTAAGGAGGCAACTGAGTTGAAAAGGGGATAGGCATACCTGACCGACCTACAATGTATATGCCTATTATACCGTACTCGGTAGCATTATTATCTAATTTTGCTGTCTCTCCCTGGGTAGCTACATAGTAGTTGCAAGTATCGCTTTCGAAAACGAGAACTATACGTATAGGTAACCGGCCGTCTCTCCAAAAAGACAAGAACACCGTCTATCACAAACGCCTCAAGCGCCTTAGTCTATCTTGCCCTATCCATCTATTCACCACACCCTCTCCCCTCAGGCAACTTTCTCTGTCCCCGTCCCCTCCTCCTCCTCCCACAGCAGCGCCCCCGCCTCCTTCAACAACCTCACGCACTCCGCATTCCCCGCGTTCCTCGCGAGATACAGCGGCGTGTTATTCGCGCGGTTGCGCGCGTGCACGCTCGCGCCCCTCTGCAGCAGCTCCTTGAGCACGGCGGCCTCGGGCCCCACGGCCGCGAGGTGCGCGGCCGTGTTGCCCATGTAGTCGGCGCGCTGCAGCAGGCTCTGGCCGTCGGCGCCGGTGGTGGCCTCGTCGCCGTCGAGGATCTCCACGACCACGGCCGCGCTGCCGCTCTGGATCGCGTACCCCAGCGCCGTGAAGGCCGTCTCCGCGGTGCTGAGCCGGCTGATGGCCGTGTCCAGGCTGCCGGTCGGGTGCGTGAAGGACGGCGTCGCGAGCTCCGTCAGCTCGCCGCGCAGCGACGTGCCCATGCGCGACGCGATGGCGGCCGCGCCGAGGTCCGGCCGCGCCAGCAGGTACGACAGCTTGGTGAGCGCCGCCTCCGACGTCAGGTCGTGCCCGAAGACGACGCCGGCGCGGCCCAGCACGAAGCCCGGCGCGTACAGCGGTGACACGAAGCCGTTGGTGCACTGGCTGACATTGACGATGACGATGCCGCGCTCGACGGCCGCCGCGATCACTTTGGTCAGGCTGCCGTCCACGCCCTCCGGCGCGTTGCCCATGCCGAACGTTTCCAGAATCAGGCCCCGCAGTCCCGGCACTCGAAGCACTGAGTCCAACATCTCCGGCTTGATGCCCGGGAAGATGCGGACACAGGCCACGTGCGCCGTGTCGAGATACGAGGTGACTTGGAACTGGGCGATTTTGGTCGGCCGCCGCACTAGAGACCAGTTGACGTCGACGCCCAGGCTGGTGACTTTGGCCAGGGGCTCGCAGTTCGGGCTTGCAAAGGCCTCGAACGAGGACGCGGAGACCTTGGTGGTCCGGTTCCCGCGGAACAGCGTGTGGTGGAAGAATAGGCACACTTCCGGGATTACGAAAGTGCCGGCTATGATGAGAGAACCGAGCAGGTTATCGACTGCGTCCGATTGCAGTGCGAAGATGGATGCTTGCGACCCCGTCAGGATGACGGGCTTGCCTAAATCTTCCTGTAGGTCTGTTAGTATTATACACATGACTGATCCGCCAAAGCTGCTAATGGATTATCAATGGAATAATCAACGTATTTTACGTACCATCATGAAAGACAAAGCCGAAGCCGAATAAGACAGAGAATCAGTCCCATGGAGCACCACAAACCCGTCGAAGAGATGGTAGTTCGCCCTGATAGTAGTCGCGATCTGTGTCCAGCCGAAGCTGCTAATACTAGAGGAGTCGAGCAGCGGCGAGAATTCAAGCGCGCCGTACCGGATGTGTCTCGAGTACGAGCTCGGCGGCGTCCGTAAGCTGTCAATGGTTACCTTTTCACCATCCTTCACCGCGTTTAATGAGACTGCGTCAGATTAGCCTCTGTGTATCTCTTACTAGTGAAACAATAACGAGTGTCTCCAATTAGGAAGGCCGTGGGATTTTCGTAAGCAGGATGTTCCTTCCCCCTGAGCCGTACTCACGGCATATGGCTCTCAACTTCTATCCTTCTCAAGAAGTCGGCACCGATTTGCCTCATATCTCTATCACTTCCTCTGTAGATCCAATATGCAGAGAATACGATAAGACGGCTTTACGCACCTTTCTCAGACATGTCGTTAAACGACGGCCTCGGCGCCATCGCATTATCCAAAAACCCATCTACCGGCACAAGCCCGCCCGACGACGGCTGCATGCAAATCGTGCCGCCGGTAATAATAATGAGCACCCTCGACTCGGGGTAGGTCGCTTCGGCATTGCCGTTCAGGACAGATGTGAACCCCATCGTGGCAAGCAAAGAACCACCGACAAGTTCAAGTTCAAGTTCAAATTCCTTAGCTCGATCGCTTCTTGGCACGCTCTCCCTTATTCCTTAAAACAAGATATTATCTTGCTCAAGCAGGTGTCTATAATTCTTGCTGAGAGGCAACACCGGGGCGTGCTCGAGTCGCACTTCCTCCAAGTTCAAGTTATTAACTAGTGAGTTGTTACTCTGCTCTTATTAGTTGCACCCCGACGTCCAAGCAACCCTGTATACCTGCTTATCAGAACGAAGCCCGTGTTGTCACTTTTCCGGGTTGCACGACGACGACAACAATTTTTTTGAAAACTTTTAATCAAGTAACAATCAATCTTCAACCAATTTCCAAATCCGCCCAATCCTGAGTTGCATTCCCAGGGTTATAAGCCAAAAAAAACCAAAACCAGCGAGCTAGGATCGGAACCCGACCCCAGAACACGTAGATTTCGAAGGGGTAATAGCAAATGCCGTTTTACGTCACGTCAAAGAAAAAAATAGAAACGAAAATTCTTTAGGTTAGGTTCACTAGAACAACGGGAAGGACTCCACACGAGCTTCGACACTAAGGAAAGTTAAGAAAATAAATGTATGTATCCGGATACGAGTAGTGAGATGGATGGATTGACAAGATATACAGCATACACTACCGTTCTAGAGCCCGATCTTTTCAATAGGCTTTTCTAGGTGCGCGGGTTGTGTTTTCTTAGCGGTGTATGTATGTGTGTTGCTTATCTCTTGACCTACCTAGGACGAGATTGTATGGTGAGAGAAATATATACAATAAATATCGGCGGATACTTACAGCTAAGTTCCTCGAGGTGAGAGGTACCCAATCAGAACGAGGTCCGATGACGGAAGCTTGACCGAGCACTCAATTCTGGGTATAGATTACATACATTTCAGGTTAAATAGTACTTGGTTAAGTAAATATCACGAATTCGCCAGTTTTAGGAGTCATTACTTATTTTCAATTCTCTATGACAATGTTTCATCATCGCTTCTTGGACATTGACAAGACCTTCTCTTCGTGAACCCAATATCTAACCAGGCATTACTCATCCATCTTGGGTGGATTTGCCAACTTTATCATACCACATCACAGGTAGCCCGTGCGCTGCTTCTATTTTCGCTTAAAACGACGTCGCTCGCTTCCTGGGGGTCACAAAACCCCTTCATCATTTGCTTCTAGTTCAACGTAAAGTCAGATCCAGAGCTTTCCTCTACTCTATTCAATAGCCCGGCCTGGAATCGCCTTCCTCGCAGCTCTCTCTTGTACTAGCCTCATACTCGTTTCCTGATCGTACCCGATCACTCTCGTGAGGTAGAAAAGCCTGTGCATAGTCAGCAATCGATTCCCCTTAAATGAATGGATCAATAGAGAATAAATGGTGATACTCACTTCTCCTCGTTCGCCTCCTTCTCCCTGAGGTTTTCGAAGCGTTGCTGGCAGTCGGCCCAAGCCAACGTCCGCTTCTTAGGCGAGATGGACTTTACAGTGAACCTGAACTGGCCGCTCACAGGCCGATGATCAGAGACCCGGACCTCGTGCCGCCGGTATTCAAGCTGCTGAATCCTGCCAAAACCTCGGTGAAGGAGGCGATCACACCACGCTGGTGAGCGCTTCTTTTCGCTAGTATCATAATTGTCTGTCCCCACATCGTACTTGTACGTCGGCGGGAACTCGATGGGCATTTCGTCGAAAGCCCGGAGTTTGAATGCTGGATTCCGCCGACGGGCCACGAGAAGCTGGTCACGTTCGAGGAGCTTGGCAAGATTATTCTGCTTCACCGCAATCACGACCGTATCCCGCGACATGGTATCGATACGGTAGTTGAGATCGCCGTTAAGCAGGCATAACTCATGATCAAGGACCATGGTACCATCTCCACCTCCCACGTAACTGTCGATACGAACGCTTGGGTCACGCTCCACGGGTAGGATTGCGCTCTCCATAATTGCGGCAATATCGTTATGTCGTTGGTTTGCTCCCGACTGTCCGGCAGCAAGATGGCAATTAATAAAACAGAGGGAAGTGTCGTCCACCATGAACCGCACGATGATGGCACCTTTGTTGCCGTGTAAGCCCCCCATCCCACGTTTTATCTCGGAATTGCTCAAATTCCGTATACGACTATGAATCGACGATTTTACGAATATGCAAGTAAAAAGGCCCACCAGAGTCGATGTCTGGAGTAGATGGTAGAGATGGTCGGCGGGCATATAGTCGTCGAGAGACCTGACGAGGTAATCCCTCCAATCTCGGTACTGGTGGCTCATCTTCTCTTGGTCTGAGGAGTCTTTCTTCTTTGATTTAAAGAGGCGCTTTGCGGTAGCTGTCTTATCCTCTAGATCGACCAACTCTTGAAATCCAAATATAAGTATATCTGGGGAATCGCTTGACTGCAGCATATTCTGGATAAAAATCTTGTCAGAGTCGGAATATCTAAGACTATTGGGAGTCGAGGCCCCAGCATTCCATGTCATCGCTAAAAGCTTGATGTCCTCAAATTTGCAATATTGTGTGTCGAGGCGCTTCATCTCATTTTCCAGATAGTCATCTTGTAACAACCCATCCCAGGACTTTAGCGCGTTATCTGCTCCGAGAGAGACTACCTGACAGCGATCCAACTTATAGAAGCTTGCAGGATCGGCAATGATCTTGATAACCGGGTTGTTATGGGCTTGCCAGTCCTTTTTGATGATCCAGGGCGACTCTGTAACGTCGTATACGCAAATCTTGCCGGAGTTGAAGGCTGCCCACATGTAGTCTCCCACACCGGCTAGGGAATTGATCTTGTATGAGCTGACGTTGAGCACGCTGAGACATGCACAATCCTTTTGAGAATAAACACTAACTTTGCCGTCGTTGTGACCGAGGAAGACTTTGCCAGGTTGGGATTTAAGGAGAGACCCAGATGTGACTTCGCCTGCTCCTTCCGCGACTAGGGGTCTCATGAGGACCTGTAGTTGATTTCGACCGCTAGCGGTAGGCGTGAAGATGCGTACTTCTTTGCCAGTTGCATGCCATAATTCTTCACCGACAATCATGGAAAAGGTATGTCCTTTAGGTAACCTGTAGGTCTGATGAGGACTTAGGCCTAAGTTGGGGACCCCTTCGCTATCTGGACCCCAGACGTGTAATGTCCCTCCTTCATCTAAGGACCACATCTCATTATAATGCCTATAGATTTTGACGATTTCATACCGACCATGTGCGTTGGTCTTATTACCGATTATGCTCTGAGTTGTAACATCGGCTTCTATGATCTCGCCAATATTGTTACCGATCCAGAGTCGAGTCCCGTCATCTTGGAAATCAAGGGTTGACTTAAATGCTACAGCGGTTGCTTTTATCCCTTCTCCGTGAGCAAAACTCATAACAAGCTCACCATCAAGAAGACTCCAGACTCGGGTGAGGTGACCCGTAGTACATACGTATTGTCCGCAGACAGCAAATACCCTCGCATCGTACTTGGTATATATCTCGTGGGCACCTTGTTTTATGAAGGGTGGCCGGCGATTCACTCTGGTGGCATCGGGAAACTGATTTACGATCTCCGCATGACCCGTAGAAGCCGGAACCGGAGAGTCCCCATGTTGGCTTTCAGCATAGGTTGGGGCCGGTCTCCTGGTGTGCTCATGGAACTCGACCGAGGTTCTCTCCGAACTCGTGTCTACTGTCATGGATCTCCCGTGTGTCCGTGACGGAGGAGGCGCGAACTGTGTGGTCGGCGTAGAAACAACACGTTTAGGCTGAGAAGACGCGGAATTATCCACGGTTGTATTAGTAGTTGTCACTGTAGGTCTCGGTGGTCGGGGCGGTGGTCTCATGGCAGAGTTCGTCGCTGGAATCCGGGGAGGGGCTGGATCTACGATAGTTTGTGGCCGCGCCGGGAGAGCAGGGCGGTCTTCTATAGACTGAGATGTTGTAGGGGTTCTAGTAACTCCGTTGACGTCGTTGTCTCTCCGTATATTTGCAATGGAATGGTGAACAGGAGGGGGATCGTAAGTTTGCGGTAAAGTATTGGTCCTCGGGGGTATCTTTTGAGTCGACAGCCGAGCTGGCCGAGTTGGGAGCACCGGCGGATCTTCATTCTCAGGACTGCTAGCACTATTGGGAGGACTATTAAATGGCGAACGTTGCTCGGCAATTTGAGGAGACAATTCCAATTTCGGCGCATTCCCCATAAGCCTGGATAATCGGTTGGCTGGCTTCTCGGCGCGATTTATAGGCGGCGGAATCGGGGGTGATGCCCTAGCCTCACGATCCCTTCTCAATTCGGCAGACCTTCGCGGAGGAGGTGGTGACGGTGGTTGATTGGTGGCGGCGAGTCTAGGAGATTGGCGAGGCTTGAGTATTGGTGTATTCGGTCGACTGGGAATCTTGAAGGATTGAGGTGAGGAGGCAGCTGGAGTGTTGGGGGCCTTGGAAGGATCGGGATTTAGATGAGAATTTGGTTCACTTTGCAGGACCGGGAATGGTCTTGCTTTGGGCGGTGATTGAGGCGGTTCGATCAAGACGGCAGGTGGTTTAATAGGCCTGGGACTTATCGGTGGTGGACTTGTGATCTGGACGGAGGGATGACCCGAGATATTTAAAAGTTCTTTTGGCTTCGGTCTTCCATTTTCTGGCGGAACATTTACGCTTCGACTAGGTCTCGTGTCTGGTATCGGAGGAGGCTGCGGTGATGGTGACTGGTTGCGATTTGGCGGGGAATTAGTAGTGGCTTGCACTGCTTGTGATGAACCCTCCTTGGACTTGCCCATCTTCTCGAAATGGGACCTTAGGGACGAAACAGGCCTCTACCACTTTGGTCAGCATACGAACCACCATTCCTTAGGAAAAGCCTTACTAAGGACGAGCCGTCAGGCCCGTCTGGGCCGTTGGACTCCATGATGAAGAGAGGCGGTGTCTATAAGACTACAAGATACGTGCCCTCCTGCTCCCACGGCATAACTGACTGTAAGAAAGTATCCTAGAACCATCCAACAGGGCTCTTAAGATTTCTCGACTCTCGAATGCAAATCCAAAGAGTATCTAAGAGGAATAGGCAGCACGTGGCTATCCCAACTCTACGTTTCGGGCTAGGTTAGCAGTAGGTGAGAAAAGGCAATGCTGATGTTGTCAGACCGAAAGCTGTTGGTACCAATTATAGGCCTCGGTCGTCGATCGTAGTCATATTTTGGCACCCTCTTGGCACCCTTTTGGCTCCCTTTGTTCTGCTCGACTCAATCTTCAGCGTCACCGACTTGCTCCCCTCTATAGAGTCGTAACGCTGTCACCTATATCGACGAGGATGGTAGTCTTGGAGGGGTAACGTGCATATGGCTATATTGTAAAAGGTATTCGAAGACCGGGGGTAGGTTTAAATCTGACAGGCAGTTCCAATTCCAGTTCCAGTTGTTGAGAGAATAAACGAGTGTTTTTTTATTTTATTTATTAAATTGGATTGGATTTTTGGCTTTTTGTTTTTTTGGAGAAGTTGGTTGACCATGCATTGGATGCGAAACGTCTAAGGTTAGTACGTGACTGGCTGTGTTACTTTCCCATGAATGCACGTGTGTTGTCAGATTGCAGATCTTTAAGGATATTGGATATTCCCGTCCTTAGCTTAAATGCAGTACAATGGATACATGTACGTAGCTGCACTACGTAATCCCAAATTCTAAATTCTAAAATTTCCATACTGGTACTAAACGCACAATAAATTGGGATAGGTAACCACCAAAAATAAAAATAAAAATCAAGATGCGACACTACCCGATCTATCCCTGACGCCACTATAGGTAAGCCAACGGTGAGGGAGCCGGCGTGTCACAATGGATGTCATAGGGCGTCCCCCGGCTGCCGGTACCGGGTACCCTCCAAATAGCCCCCAACAGCCCGGCCGGGGGCTTTGAACATTGAATAGCCCGCTAAGCTAGTGCGCTACAGCGCTTGTTACAGAGGAACCGCGCCTAAAATAGAGGCTAAAGAAGTCAACCGTCTACTGTAGGTACGCTAAACCGACGGGAGTGCTTGCAGGGTAGCATTCTCTTCTATCCTGATCTGATAAAAAACGTACCACTTATTAGTATCCAACACTGAATAAAGGTATTTTAATCTTTTTAACTTGGAGCTTCCCACGCCAATCTGCGAATAACCTACTCCCACCACCTCTTTTGCATTAACGGCAGAAGACACAAAAAGCTCTAGTAAACCCAGGCACTGCATAGCTGGGCGATCTTCAAGATGAATACGGTGCGTACCCGACAAAGGAAACGGATAGCATAACTAGAACAAGAGGCTAACTTTTCTCTTCTTAGGCCAGATCATTCTGGTAGGTGAAATCGCAACGATGCGCCGACCAATTGACTACGTTACTAATTACCAATGCCTCTGCTTAGGCTCGGATGGGGTTCTCTCTGCGTTGGTATGTACTCGTTGACAGCTTGCGCCGCTGCGGGTTTTCTTGTACTGATCAGCGATGCATAGCTGGCGGAGGAGCTTACTACTTCGCAAAGAGAAGTATTAACGCCGACAGAGCCGCACGCCTCGAGGAAAGCCGCCGAAAGAAGCAGATGATCGACTCCCTCGAGTACTCCAACAACGTCCCGAGTAGACCAATGTCGGCTTCCACGATGGGTGGCACTGCAAACAGCAATGGTGGCCCAGCTCGAACCGATACAGCCGGTTCACCGAGTCAAGAAGCGAGTAGCGATCCAGCTCCGACGAGACACGCTCCAGCTACGGAAGGACAACAAGTGGTAGAGAAGAGCAAGTACGAGAGTAGCACGCCGTACAAAAGTCCCAAAGGCGATCGGTTCTCCTAGTCGTGGTCGGCAACCGAGAGCGTGTATTAATACCTTACGATGAGAACGTTACGAAAACTTGCATGTATACAATTCGATACTAGAAGAAAATCCGAAGGGGGATAAGAACTACTCTGCTCCTACATTGTCACCACTACAAGTCATGAAAAGTCCTTGATGGGGTCTAGCCATTCTAGCAGTTTGGCGGGATTTAATATGTTGGTATGCGCCATATGTAATTATTAGGGGCATATTCTCCTTTATCTGCGTTCGAATTGAATATGAACAAGTGAGACTACATAACCTATTACCTAGGTGACAAGCAGACAGGTTACTCTGACCCCGAATGTAGATGTATGAACGAGAAGGTTAGGTGAAGATGTCAAAAGGGTCTTCTCGATGTCATCAGCCCATGTTTAAGATGATCTTTTCTTGATTGGGAATAGACCCTAGGTACCTACCTACCTCTAGGTAGTGGGGGTAAACGGAAGTACTTTATCCGATATCCGCAATTCTGTGCTGCACGGAGGGCTCTATCCCTGCATTTTGGGAGTGTCTCCGCAGAGGTGCTGCTGCAGGACGGGGTTAGCTTGGCCAAGATGTCCAATCAGGTCGATAGCCTTGCGCCTCTGCTGAGTATCTTGAATCCTACTTTGTACACCTTCACATCTTCACCTTCGCACATTCCCGTTCGCAACCATTTGTTTTTCAGAGTTGGTCATGCACTTTTCTAAAATAATCATTGTTTCTCACTCGTAACCATGGCGTCGCCGCAACTAGCCATAGCTAGGGTTTCCTTCTCAGCTATTTGCCTACGTCCCGATCCGACGTCGTGCCCGCGCGGCGAGATCGACGAGTTTCTTCAGCTGCTCGACGCGACCATCTCGCGATGCTCCCCGCCCAATGTTCAGGTTTGAGCAACACAATCTTATGAAATTTGGTATTCTGTGCGATGGCTAAACCGTCCGCACGTAGAAAAGCAAGCAGTGGATACTAAAGAACATCGTCCACTCCCCTCCAAGAATCACCGCCTTGGGAAAATACCTGACCGCCCTAGCCAACTCATATTCCCTGGATATCGCTGCTAGCAGACAAACCCGCGATCCATCTTCGAAACGGAAAAGACTTCACATACTTTACCTTCTAAACGATGTACTATACCACGTCCATATCCGGGATCGAAACACAACCTTCGCAGAGAATGTAGAATCAGCTATCCCACACCTCATTCAATCTGCCGCTGCCTTTCAAAACTCTCCGAAGCACGGCAAGAAAGTACAGGATCTGGTAGACCTCTGGGAAGAGAAGGGATATTTCCCCCTTGCCTTCACTCAAAAACTTCGCAATGTCATCCACGAAGCGCCTGATTCAGCTTCTAAACCCGATGCGTCCACTGAAGGCGCTCTAGCTACCAGGTCCTCCAAGGACGCCCCGTTCATTATGCCAACTATGCACGGCGATGTAACCGCGTCTTGGTACGACTTGCCCGCAGCAAACTGGCTACCCGTCATCGAGCCCAACTCCACGAGACCCATGAACCCGGACATGATCAGACCTCTGCAGTTTGCCGCCGGGCCTCCGGACAAGAACCTAGTCAAGGCTGTCCAGGACCTTCTAGTCGATGTGGATCGCATCTATAATAAGGACCAACGCGAGGTCGATGGACGTGCAGAAGACATCGATCAGCTTGGACAACGAGTCGTACTGGATGAGATCACCGGGGAGGTCATCAATGGCGAAACCTACTATGGCTGGTCTCGTGCTTTCTGCGAGAAGATGAAGCAGCGTCGCAAGAAGTCCAGCGGGAACGACGGTCAGCGCGGACGTAGCACATCCCGTTCGCTCTCACGCTCGCGAAGTTCGTCACGTAGTTCGTCACCACCTACTTTCAAGCGACGACGGGTATCCGGTTCACGAAGTCCGAGTAGAAGTAGGAGCCGAGGTGACCGGCGAAGCTACAGCAGAGGGCACAGACGTAGGTCGTACAGCAGTTCGAGATCACACTCGCGCTCCAGAGAGCCGCGCTACAGCCGATCGGGCTCGCGATCACCTAGACGGAGTCCGCTCCCTCCGCGACCTTATAATCCTCAATATCCCAATTCCAACGGAAAGCAGCAGGGCTTTCCGAACCAGCCCCCGCCTCCTCATCTTCCATACGGGCAGCACTCTGCGCCTGCACCTCCGTTCCCGCAGTCCTTCCCTCCGATACCCCCGGACCTCGGCCAGTTCATGGTGCCGCCGCCGCCTCCCCCGCCCAACTACCAAGGCCAATGGCCACCACCGCCCCCGCCCCCGCCGCATATGGGTGGCATGCCCCAGAACATGCCACCGAACTGGTTTCACGGCGGCATGCCGCAGATGGGAGGATGGCAAGGCCAGGCACCTCCTCCCCCGCCCCCGCCGCAACAGTCCCCGCAGCAGCAACGCGGCGGCTTCCAGTACGGGAGAGGTGGCAGAGGAAGGGGGGATTATCGCGGGCACGGACATCGCGGAGGCTGGGAGCATCGGGGGCGTGGTTGGTGATCTGGTGGATGCGGTGCTGTCTAAGCTATATGCGACGCTCGGTAGCATGCTTGCTGTGCTGACTTCGCTATGTGTCTACTGTCGCGGGAACCTAGGGACAGCGAGGCATGTCTGACACTTGCCCCGCTCATGAGCTGGACCCGACCTGCTTGGTCTCGTTGTCGAGATGCTGGTGACGAGTTACCGGCAATTGCAAGGGGAGTGCGTCACGATGCGAGATGTGTGAGCGTAAAAATATGTATAGTAAAAAAGTTAATGAATTGCCAATGTCTTTAACCGTTACCTATGAATGTGCTCCATATACAGTTCTTTTTGCCCCTAGTCGTCTACTTGCCTATGGATCAACGTAATATAATAGAATGGAATTGTCTAACCTACACCTAGATATTGGTATTATCAAGAAACTTGTACTTCAAAAATCGTCATGAGAATAAGAGTATCATACCGATCAATGCTCTCTCATCATGTCTGCGAAGATTCCTAGGAAGTCTAGTCTTTCCCCTTTACATTTAATTGTCGCACACTCAGGGGTATGCATCACTTCCTCACTCGTGTGACAGATTCTGAATAGCATAGAAAATCTTCTGTAATTTGATTGCTATACGTATGACGAGAAAGTCTCAGATGAGTTTGCCTCGGCCTGAAGTATGCCAATCCCCTGAAAGTCGATAGCATCATGATTCCATACGTAGACTATTCTTAATTTATATCTAGGAAATGTATGTATTCTGTCACATCTACATATACAACGTAGGTTTTTATAGTCCTTTTGAAGTAATGATCATAGCGATTGCAAAACTGGCAACTCCTATAAGTGATGATTATTACGAAACACGACACTTAAATTCAGCGATAATTGTGTAAATACATGGAAAAATAAAATAAAATAACAAAAAGGGAAATTAGCCGCCTGAGGAATCGAACCCCAGAGTCTAGCGGGCAGGTTCTAGGGCGGGTCTTAGGTGAGAGCCTAAAGTATGTACGTAAGGATATCGGAAGAGTAGGATATGCCGCTAGACCATGCCAATCCGGCCTTTGGTCTCTAATTAGGGATCCCAATGTCATCTTTGGTTATATCTATCTCTTGTGAATGTTAGTTAGGTTAACGATCGGCTGGAATCGTTGAGACTTCGACGGTAGCGAGTTCGGTGAACCTTGTTCAGCACGGGGACGCTCAGAAACAGCTCGAGAGTATATTTACGTGCTTCAGATTTCAAAGATAGGGGTCATAGCATCTCCGCCAGCCATCAAGAACTAATTCTAGCTGCTGACTTTACCATAGGGGCAACACTACGAGATGTGTCTAGGTCACACTTAGCTTCACTGCAAGGGGTAAGGAGAATTTGGAAAGTCGTTGTGGTCTAGGTATGGCCTCTGTTATATATTCGCATCAGTTCAGCTCAAGCAACCCTTAGAACAATAATCCCAATGCTGCAGCCCCATCCCAATAGGTATTATTCCCAGTGTTATATCCACCGCAACTCTTCCTTCACTCGTGCATCCACCAGGTACATGACGACGCCTTGTATTCGACACCGTGGGAATCGAGGGTCTAGAAGGCGTATGCTAGCCACCAGAGGATCTCGGCCAATCTCTCGAATTTACCACCCCAACTCTTTCCGAAAACCAGAAAGTAAGACGTCGTCGTTGCCTAACGTTAGGCAACGCCTATAGGTTAGGCTTACTTGGCCCCTGACTAGAGAAGCTCTCTTCGGGTAATTTCTCTTTGGGTGCATGTTTCAAATGCCTATAATACCGTATCATGCATTGCAAAGGCGACCTAAGACCAACATGCTCCGGAGCTCTCATCCAGTCGTCGGGTCCATTGGCATCGACGAATTCTTGGAGGCGTTTATCCTCGAGCGGAGACCAAGGCCCGTGCCTAAGATGTTGTGCACTCAGTTTAAGCTGGGGTGATGACATGATGAAGCTTTATATGTATATAGTATATATAACAAGCTATAGTGAAAGATAGGATGGCTTCAAGCGAGTGGGTGTTGTGTAAATGTATGTTGTATGGATGAGTGTGTGTTATGTAAATGTGTTGTGTTTTAGGAAAGGAACCATTGATGAAGGCGGGATGGAATTAATTCTTGCTCTCTTTTCTTCACAAAACTTGACGAGAAGTATGAGTTGGGGAGATATAGCGCCTTATATAGGCAGATTCGGCTATTGAGTACAGACGGAATTGGATAAGTGTTTAAATTTGTCCATGGCGTCCACTTGGTTCGTCTGATCTAAGCATAGTTATTTTCCTGTCGAGTTTTGAGGAGAAGACGGCGAGAACTCTTCCCAAAGCGTGTAGATGTAATGAAGCATCGCAACGACCATCAAAATTCACACTCGACAGTTTCGCAGAGCATGTCCAGGTACCTACTCAGTAACAAAGCCGCCTAATTGAAGGCAGTTCAAAGCCTGCTCAGGTTAGTAGACCAGTGGCGTGGAAGAGGGAACAGAGTTTGGCTAACTTGCAATGACGCCAATGCTCGCGTGGTCGGGCTTGAATCTTTTTATTTTCCATATCTTGGCTTCAGCATATGTCCATGCGAAGCAACTCTAAGCAAGCAAGGTCAATGCAGAATATTTTTGTTCCTTCAATGCCAAATTACCTACCGTAGCGGCAATATATGGTAACGTAGAATGGTTCTACCTGAATGTACCGTCATGAAGGGCAGAACCGTTCCATTTTCGAGAATGGCTGAGTAAATGGATGAAGAGCTCTGATTGGTTGAACATTTGGGAAAGCGGGTCTGAAATCCAAAAAAAAGCTGAAAATTTGAAAATTTTGGCAGGTTGGCGACTCGAACCCGTGGCTCCACTAATCCTTGCAATCCGAAGAACGCAAGAACCAATTGAGCCATCGGGTGCTGGGTGGCCAGTCCAACATCCAATTGCAAAAGTTTCACTGCTACTACCACCTATATAGTAGTAATGGCATAAAATAAATAATTTTTACAATAAAATTACGCTATTTTATGAAATGATTCTTCATTATAGAACGGTTTTAGATGCCGAAAATTAATTTAACTTTATAAAAACTTGTTAGGATAGCCTTTGTACCTTTCTACCTATTTAACATTGAAGTGTACTTATTAATGATAGAATAATTCTAATATTTAGACCGGTTCTATATTTTGAACCCATTTTACGCTTTCACTACTTGCCGCTATGGTAAGTACCTACCTAGTTAGATGCCCATTGCCATTCCTGTGTCTCCCACCCCTTTTCTTATGCGAGCATCCCAAATATACTTAAAACGAAGCAAGGAATAGTACACAAATGCACATACTAGTTTTACAGTTCCATCCTACCAAGCTTCAGCTTATAGATGGACTTCGTGAAGCTTATCCGAGACGTCTTTTGTCGTCGGCCTCTGGTCGATCAGGTACATCCTCCCACGCCGATGGATCACCTGCGCCGCGAACCCAGCGCGGCCCGCCCGACTCGACGGAATCGATTACGAGGTGGCTAACTTTGGTCCACGAATCGCCTTTGATCTTGATCCAATCCTTGTCCTCGTATTTCTCGCTCACCGTCTGCCCTAAGCCCACGGCACGGACAAGCTTGATGACGTGCCCATCGTCATTCAGGGCGTAGACGCGAGGTAACTGTTCTGCGAATTATTAGCATATATGCTGTACGTATTATTTCTGTCAAAATTCATTCGGCGTACCGTTTGCCGGCCCTAGGTTCTTATCCTTTGGGAAGTACGAAGAGATATTGTCGAGCGAGAGCGGAGGGCAGACTCTTGCCGCATACTCGACGAGATCCATTCGTATTTTCCACTCGAGAAGTCTCACTTTGCTCTCGATAGGGATCCAGTCTTGGTTATTGATCGCTATGAATACAGGACATATATTTATGTGGTGCCTTTTTTGTCAGTAGATGATCGGGTTCCTGGAGTATTGCAGACTTACATGAGAAAGAAGTCGAACTTGGGCTGCTTGCCAGGCTGAAATGCAGCAGAGGCACCTTCGTAAATCGCAGTATGGTACATCTCGGCGGTTTTCTCATCCAACTCCTCCGGCTTGACTTTCACACGGCTCGTTATCGCGATGTTTTCGTCCCAGGCTCTGGTAAACACTCCATCGCGAATCTTGTTACCATCTTTAGACTTAGCAGCCGTAGCAAGCGTCTCATTCGACCTGACTTCTTCAAGCAAACTCGCAATACTAGGCATCGGCGTTGAGCTTGACTTTGATGCTTCCTCGGCCGTGAGTAAGAAGCTCTTCAGGTTGTCCTGATGGACAGCTGCTTGTGCCAACGCCATGGCAACGATGGCAGGCTGCTTCCATTCCACGCCGTACATTAGTTGGATCAAGGGGTGAAGAAATCCTTAGTAGAACATTAGCATATGACTCTGACCCCATCAACTTTACAGATCTGGGTACTTACCGGCGAGCATTCGAGTTAACATGTCCTCACTTCTCTCATCGCCTTTGAACATGTACTCATACAACACATTTTCCCATCCTAATCTATCGATCTCGCGTTGGAAGAAGGCGAGGAAATCAGGGTAATATCTTTTACCAGGGGATCAGCTACTGTGTTGAAATCGACTGAAGACGGATGCCCAGACACAAATTCTGGCTTCTGATCTTCGACTTACTGTTCTTTTCCGACACGCTTCTTAGCAGTCTCCCAATCTTTGAGGTCCTCAATGACTTTCTCGTGAGTCTTCAACATTAGTCTCTGATACGATACATTCTCAGCGTATCCCTTCTTCATAACATCCGCAGAAGCTCCCGTGCCGTATAAAGACAGGATATGGTGGCTTATGCTATGTAGTGAGTTAGCACCCGGGTTCGATGTTATTACGATCTATAGAGAGGGCTTACTGATTGTGGTATCCATCATGGTTAAAAAAGACATGGTGTTTCTAAGTCCAATTAGGAACAACTCACTGGAAGATAGGGGTCAACTTACCTCGAGGTCCTCCTGCAACAGTTCAGTAGCCTTTTTCGCCGCCGACTCACTCTGGTGGATGTTCCAGAGCCCAGCATTATCAGGTGTGATCTGTATCGTATGTGCAGTCGCCATGGTTGCTAACTTTCTATAGGTTGTTGGGGGCCTGGTAAATCTTAGACTGCTTCGTACAACCCGCAGAGGAAAGGTAATCGAAGACATAGGTTCTTGAATCGTAGGGTTATACTTTGAGACACACTATATACCCTTCGCCCATCGCGACTCGGTCTCCGCGTCGTGTCACGAGGCTTACAAATAATAAGCAGGCCGCTCTATCAAGGTGTGGATATATGTCTTAGTTCCATACAAACGAAGTACGGTGGCGACAGCAACGAACAAGGGGTTATATGACAGGTAGGATGCTAAACTTTAACGGTCTTGCGACGTTCTGTATGGCTGGACGGGCAGCTTGGCTTGGCTTCATAATTCATCCCAATTATGAAGCTTCCAGGCTGATGAGCTTGGCCTAGCTTGATCTACGTAGCGCAAGAAGCCGAACGTAACAATTGATTAGAAGCCTATGCCATCGTCAGAATTAGGTACCACAGGTCAGCCCGAGTCCGATCTCTAGTTATATTCAGATCTTCTGATGCCCGGGCTTACAATGCAGTGAGACTCGTTGGTAAAAGTGATGACTTGGGGTGACATCATTAGTGTCATATGCTTTAATAGGTATTGCTTCTAAGACCAATATCTATGCACTTAAGGGGTGTTGGATAATTAAGCATAATCTATGAAACCCTGTCGATCATATTCGAACTCCGAAATTATATTTTACCATCAAGTTTCGTAGATGAATATCGTCCGCCGTCGAATACTCTAACTCTCCATCTATGATTCTTTCCTTCTCTATATTGGACTTATGCGATTCTAACCACAACCAGTTGTCCATCATGAACAATTCAAACACCCGCCCTACCAAATTTACTACACCAACGCACCAGTCCTCTTACCTACTTAGGTATTCAACCAAACTATACTCTTCTTTAAAGGGATACTGAAGCTATATGACTAATTCTATTCAGAGGGAAACAATAAAGGAACACAAAGACAGTAGCATTGTTCACCTTTTAATGCTCTCCCTCTGCAAAGTGGGTAGTGTCCCCGTGCTAAGTAAAGTTCACCAAGCTTACTACCGCCAAAGTCTTAACGAAGCCACTTAAACTGGCACCCGTGTAAGAGGTGCACATATAACTAAAGATGGTAGTAGGATCCCTAATCAGAGGCCAAGGGCCGGATTGGCATGGTCTAGCGGCATATTCTCCTCTTCCGATATCCTTACGTACATACTTTAGGCTCTCACCTAAGACTCGCCTCCTACAACCTGATCGCTAGACTCTGGGGTTCGATTCCTCAGTCGGCTAATTCTCCTTTTTCATTTCATTTTTATTTTTATTCTTTACCACCGCCTTATTATCGCTTTGTTTCTTAATAATGATCATGAGTATGAACCGAGAGGGCCTAAAGTTTCGGCAAGTGTCACGAATGTGACTCCAGCAGGCTTACCGCCCTTATGGAGTGCATTGTAATACCTCGGTTCCCTACTCACCTCACGAGTGGTATGCTAGAATGATTCGGACGTGTGGCGATACTGTTTTGAAGCTTCACATCGTTCCTAACGTCATGGATGTCGTCAGAATATATGCCCAAGTTCACTTCTGCATCTATCAGTAGTAGATATAATAGCTAAACTAAACTCCTAGCCTAGAGAACCATTCTAACAACCCATCGTAGTCACACAGCCGGCGTTGACCTAAAAAGGAGACACGTAACACAATCGTCTAACGCTTAGCTAGCAACAAGCAACTAGCTAACGGCTACCATCGTACAAGCACGAAACATGACATATATACCACCTTAAGAAGAAAGATTTTGGCTGGGCGGTCTCTACTGCTGGGACACAGGTGACGAGTCCCTCGATGGCTCAGTGGTAAAGACGTCCGGTCAGCAAAACTCCTCAGGGTGTTCGTAGGCCAACGTTCGAGCCCCGGCGGTGGCTCAAGAACTAAGGCTGAGATTTTGCTCTTTATTTATTAATATTTTTTATTAATGTTGAACTAGGTAATAATGCTCACTCGAAGGTACGTAGACTATGGTAATGGTTCTCTTGGCTATTGTCATCGCCTATGGTATATAGAAAGTAGATCTTCTGACGAACAACTATCAGACATGATTTTCCTTAAGCCGCCTAGGTGACTTCTTAAAACGAGATCGTGGTTGTCTTATACGCGTAGAAAGATTATCATCTCGCTCTCCCCATTAATTCCTAAGTACATAATGCAGGATGGGGCATATTCTGCAGTGAAGGACAGCTTAAATCTTCTCGGAATGATAAACGTAAAGGCTGGGGCAACGCGGTATATAGAACCATACAGTTGCTAAAGGGCAAGGGAGTCAGAGGTCGACGACAGTTGCCTCGGTGTTCGTTACATGATACCTTACTAAATTCCTTGCCGAGTCGATTCCTACCTAAATCAGGTAAGTAACAAGTCATTTCCCTGTGGTGATCCTAACCAAGGAAAACAATCTCCTTGGCAAACAAAGGCATGCCTTCTTACCTTAGTTGACGATCGTGAATGCCCTACACACATAAGCTGAAGCTCAAAGAAGCTGTATTGACTATACCTCTTTCACAACAAACATCAACACCGTACATTTAAAAAGTGACAGAAACACAGGTAATTGTTCATGAGAGCTATTCCCGCTTCTATTTCCCCCGTCTTCCCCCCCTTTCTTCTTCGAGCGACTAGAGTCAGGTCAGGGCAACTATTCAGTCGCCATGTGTAACGCGTATCCCTACCATTCTATATGCTCCCAACTAAGCTGCAAGGTAGTCCTAGGCAAGAAGAAACGCAACTGCTACTGCGCCGAAGCTCTCCGTGTCCGCCGGTTCGGACGCTGCACGACCGGGGCCAAGATGGCTGGAGCGATTCGCGAGAACGAGCGGTCGGCCCGCTGCGACGGCTGCAAGCAGGGGAAACCCGTACCCGAGCTCACAGAGAGTGAGGACACCACAGTGTGCAAGTCCAACGACGTGGTGGAGAGTCCAACTCTCACCACCGCGTTCAGCGCCTATTATTCTAGCACTAACTACCCTGTCACCGCGAAGCCGCCTACTCAGCACGAGTCTGAGCCCGAGCCCGAGCCCGAACCCGAGACCAAGCCCAAGAACAAGAGCAAGAAAAGAAAGCTCGCTTACGAGCTGCTCGATCGCTTCGAGGCCGACCTCAAGGAACTAGAGAACAACTTCAACGAGAAGTCGCAGATCAGCACAGCGCGTGCGGACGAGACGGAAGAGAAAGAAGTCTTCGTGGTCCGGGACCCTGCAGTTGAAAAGCGCGGACGACGCAGACGCGCGAGAAAAAATCCTCGTTCTACCCCTTCTGACAGCCAGAAAAATGCTGACATCCATCTGTACGGATTTCCAGGGGCGAAGTCTAAGTAAGCCATGCGAGTGGCACCTCACGAGATACACGTAGCATACGAAGTCGATTCCAGGAAAACCGAGTTCTGAGCATGTCGTCGATCTCAAACCAGGTGAGCATAGTCAAAAGAGGTCTCTTTCAACCCGTTACTGATATATATCTATAGGGTAAACCATTGCAGACCAAACCTGTGCCCTACGTCCCTGAAGAGTTCTCCCCGAGTTGTGATAGCATGACATGATACCCACAAACAGTGACGATGTCATTGAAAACCTGTAAAGCTAGGTAGTGTTAGTTATAGCCAAAGGGAAAGCCCTTAGATTACCGACCTCATTTCGCATTGTGATGTTCCTTGTTTTATTCTGTACGTGAAACATGTACAATCCTTAGGGAAGCTGATGGGCAGTGCAATACTTATGACACACGTCATATTCTCATTTCTCAGATGTTTGTAAGATGTCAAAGTAAACCGGCTTATAACACGACTTTCCATACAACACAGGCATCACAACAGATCCCTGTAGTTATCTAAGCAACAAAGAATAGAAACCAAAGCATTGAAGAACATATCACAATAGCCTTCAACAAGGTAAAAGAACAAGGATCACTTCCTGTAGTAAAACCATAACGCACAAAGCCATCTAGTTGCCTGGCCGTGAAGCTCTATTCATGCTTGACATGTAGCCTAGGGCAGAGTTGAGCCTGTTATCAGTCTCGCAACTGCAGGGTCGCAATGAGAAAAAGACGACGCCTTAACTTCGCCCTCGTGAACAGAACACTTGACCTTGCATAATGCCCGTGTGATGGGCACAATACTGCATAGCATGTACGCCTCCCGCAATGCCTTCGTACCATGAACAATACTGCAATTCCATACATTTTTTCATCAACCATCCACCCCCCCTGACTGGTTCCCCAATTGCCTGGCATGCTTGCGTGCTGTAGTAAATCTCCTACAGGTCTAGGGAATGATGAGTAGAGAAAAAGCCGCAGAAAACCAATCACTTTGCGTAATACACAAAGGGTATGTCCGGGTCTTCGGACGTCGGTCATCGGCTAGCATCAGCAATGCGCTACAGCCATACAACATGGCTGCAAATGGAGGAATCCTATGGGTACACGGGGCATGTATAACTTCGTAATAGAGCCTGCATATAGGCACCTATTTGAGGAACATCTCCCCACCGTTTCGCGGCGCTCTCGTTCGATCCAGGTGATCTAATCCGAGCATTACGTCGTCTTCGATGGTACCTCCCTCGTCGAAAAGGACATCACCTATACGATGTTAGTCATACTTCCCAATTGTCGCAAGTGGGTTCTTACCGTCTTCGATATAGGCTGGCTTCTGATATCGTCGGATTATCGCGAACTTAATCTTCTCAAAAGCCTTGCCCTTGATACCCGTTCGTTTCTCTAATCGTTTCTTCGTCTCAGAAAACGGCTCGCCCTAACTTAGGTTAGTATCGTCTCTTCGCAGCATTGGCAGTGTGTACATACCTCCTTGAGAAGGAACTTGAACGGAATTCCGTGGGTGCGACTAGGGTCATTCTGGAAGTTAATGACCTTGATGAAATCTCTCTCATCGGCATCCAGTTCTTCCTCGGGAATCCGCTCTGCGACAACGTCCGCGTAGTCGTTTATACTGAGAACCGGATAATTGGGTACAAGCTCACGGAAGAACTTATGATGATGAATCTCGAAAACTCTGATTCGGCCACCTTCTTGTTCGTCCTTGATTTGTGCCTTCTTCACGAACGCCTGTACGAGATCTTCCACGTGGCCTTGCTTATTAACTAAGGTGTCAAAGGTTTCCTGATAAGTGTTTATTAGAACATATTCCATAGATGGATACTCGATTGGGAACACTTACAGCTTTGGTGACGCCTTCACTCAACCAAGTCACCTTAATGTTCTTCTTGGTATCAAGCTCTGCAAGGCTCATATCCAGGACCTCGTAGAAAAGCGAATTTGGCTTGATCTGCATGCTCTGCTGCGTAAAGCCGTTCGGGTTGACAATTGTGCCAAGGGTTTGGCTCACTGCCCTTCTAACTGCCGCCTTAGGACTGCCAGTAGAAGCGTTGGCTGTGAAGAATCGGATATGGGTGGGGTTTGCACCCAACTGCTCACCAACTCGCTCGGAAAGCTGGTCGTAGGTAATCTTGGTACTGAGCGTGAGGATGAAGCTCTGATAATTCGCCTTTTCGCAGCGTGGATGTGGGTCGAAGCGAACTTCTCTCTTGTTGCACAGGAAATCATAGAATGCTTTGGCATCGTCGTAGCGGTCCCATCGCTTTAGAGTCTCCTCCGAGTTCTTTTCCCCAAGGCGGGGGATCTTGCCGAGTATTTCGGCCGATCTTCGCTCGTGAAGCTTCTGGAAACATATAATGTCGCCGTCTTGGAGTTCAGCTGCTTTCAGGGTCTGTTTTCCTTTCAGGGTTTCAATCATGGATGGTTTGATTTCCTCCCACATGTGTAACTGTTCCCCTGCGGGTAGTTTGTCACCCCAGCCCATCTTCTTTGCGATCGTCGGCACTAGCTCCTCGACCCTCTTCTCCTTGCTAACGTAGACATGCCCGACACCTTCGAGAGTCTGCTTCTCGGCGTCAAAATGCTTCAGGAATAGAAGAATTAAGTCGTTCTTAACGATAACGCCGTTAGCGTTGCTCTGATATGTGGGCCATATAGCCTCGCCATTGGCATCGACTTCCTCTGCAACCTCAGCCCACACTCGCAAGGCATAATCTCGAGTCGTGGTGGCCATTCGTTGGTACGTTTCTTCGATCGTGGGTCTTAGATCCATGATTGGCTGGTCGGGTCGGGTCGTCTTATTCTGACGATTTACCATAATCCATAGGCGCACCCTCTTGGGATCTATGGTAAGGTCTTGGGCAATGAGCGCAACTAGCTCCTCAATGGTAGTTTGCTTCTTCGTACGATAGAACTTGGGTGCTGCAAGGTCTTCATTGGGGCTGGCCTCAAAGTTCGCGAGGTCAGTAGCCCCATGAAGCTTGAACGTCTCTTCCGTTATGACCTTAACAGGCAGGTAAAGATGTTGCTCCTCTCGTTCTCGTCTCTTCGCTTCCCGGGCCGCGGCCTCCTCATCCAGTCGTTTCTCTGCAGAAAGCGAATTAGTAGAGTCTTGAGAGATGTGAATCATCCGGGGAATAACTTACGAAGATGAGGTGGGCAATCTTCTTGCTTGACTGGCGTCAAGACTTGGTCTAAGCGAGACTCCCGAATGTAGACTAACATGTACGCGCTCATCTGGCGCATGATGGGTGTCTTCTTCTGGAGACCTGCGCGAGACTGCACAACCGAAGCCGGGTATTCGCCTCCATAATTCTCCTCGAGCGTTTCTCTCATGGTAGCCTTGGTGACCTTATCATCGTCGAATTTGTAGAACCATCCGTCCTTGTTCGGCTTGAGATAGGCATAGTAATGACCCGCATTTAAGTCTCCGCTGTGCACTAGAACGCCATGTAGCTTGTATGTCCATGGGTCCGATTTGTCGGCGTCCTGATCCAGGTATGGTGTCACGTCCAGAACCTCGGGAAACTCGAAGCGGTCATTAATCTTCATCATCGTATCCCGTTGGATATCGTACTCGAATCTCTTCAGGTGTAAATGCAACACTTCGGGGAAGCTCTTAAAAATGACCCCTTTACGAGCATCCTGGTACTTGAACTGATCACCCGCCCAGTATTTGTTGTCACCGTCAAGCGTCTCCTGTTGGATATAGTCCTTGAAACTTTCTTCAAGGTTCGGAATTCCTCGTACGTTGAGCTGAATATCCCAGAAGTCTTCGACTCGGCTGGATTCGTATTCGACGTCGATGCAGGACACATATGTCTTGACTTTGCCACTCAGCATGCGCGGAAGGGCGTCTTCAGCAGCGGTGCCTTTCATCCTCTCCTCCATGCGCTCGATCAACTTGCGGGACAACTCTTGTACATCTTGCTGCTCAAAGATATGTCGCGTATCCCAACCAAAGGACTTTGTGAGTTCGTTAGTACCTACGGCCGAGTTTGATATCTGGAGCTGATAAAAGAGCCGCTGGAGGGTGTAGGCACTGTTCGTTACGCTCTCGTCGTCTCCGGTAGGAATCTCATATACGGCCTAGAATAGGTTAGCGCATCTTCCCTTTGGCACAAACAAGATGCAATTCTTGGCAACCAGGACGTCTAACCTTTCGAAACGCATTCGTGAAGAATAATGACTGTAAGAGGGAGTTGAGGTAGCACGTGGCACCCTGGTTCTTTAGACCGACGTAGCCGGTTTCCTTCTTGGAATCGTAGTTATTGAAGTTGTGCCATAACACGCCCGTCTCATCCTCGACCACTCGGACGTAGGCTGTGATGTTGACAGAGTCGTTCTCGACAAGAGGGCGACCGGAGTTATCCCACGGTGTCTGGAACATCTTCCTAAGCTCCAGAAATCGGGTGAAGCCCCAATCGCTTTCCTCCTTGGTGAAACGGTGATGAGCCGTGTGGTGGTAGAATAGAGAGGGGTCGTTGATATTCCACATGACCAAGCCGAACTGCACGCAACAGCTCCAATCTTCGGGTATGCTGTTCGTATCCTGGAAGCCATGTTCAAGATATATCGAAGACTGTTCGACGTTATTCCCAAACGGGAAGAGGAGGATTCGCCTGAAATGGTTAAGTTAGCTCGTTGGTTCTTTGAATTACGGTTCATCTGATGTATGTATGCTTACCATGGAAATCCACCGGCGTGGAATATCGGACCATGCTCCTTCTTGGAGAGCGCTCTCCAATTCTCTACAGTCCAAGTGTCGACGGCATCTTCCAAAATCTTGGGCTCGTCTAAGAGAGGAGGTAGGACTATCTCGGCCATGGCCTCGACTAAAACGAACCAGCAATGTTAGTATTGGTCTACACCCTCGCAATGTAACGGGATCGCACGTACAATCGGTAGCCAAGATTACATTCTCGAGATTCTCGGCTTCGTTATCGAGCTGTTCCGGATTGATCTCGGCGACCGAGTCCTTCTCGTTCAAGGTCGGCTGGACGACCATCTCATCCTGTGTGTCCACCATCATGTCATTCGGCGAATGGATCTCGGAGTCGTAGCTCTAGAGTAGGGAATGTGGTTAATTTACCATGTACGTTAGAGTGAAAGGAGGATTAATAGATATGATGGATCAATGTTCACGGGGCTAGAATATGGGTTTGAAGTAGCCCTTGGAGGCTGAGGTAGGTAGGCAGATAGGCAGTATACAGGTAAAGGAAAACTTGGTTTGATAAAGAGTAAAGATCGCGTGGTGGCGTGTCTATGGGAGAGTTCGGGTAATGGAGAAGAGTTTGTTGACTACCTAACATGTAGGTACAAAGATGGGCTTACCATGATTGCGCAAAGGTTTTTTGACCTGCGTATGTAAATTGTCGCACTTGCCAACTTCCAAGTTCAATGCCAGATGCTCCTCCCCAGCCGTGGCGTAAAAAAAAAAGGTATGTAGTCAAGTTCCAGCTGCACGTAGCGGGGTTACAATGATTGTGGAAGGGAAGGGCGGGAAAGGCAAAGGAAGGAAGCTGAACTAGTGGCTGCAACAGTAGTCGAGACCTTTAGGTAAGTTGCAAAACTTCGTTTGGTTAAAAAAAGGATGCGACTGGGCGCAGATTGGTGAATGGAGAAGGGAGTGGGAACGTAAGAAATAAAAGAAACAGAAGGTGAAGCTTTAGGGATTGCTTCATTGACTGGCAAGGTCGAGAGCGCTAGGTGGTGTAGGGTGTGGTGCGTAGTGCGTAGTGTGATGGAAGGTGGGCTGTGACACAGTTTGGGTCCGTACGTGTACATGTACCGCTGTACCTGCTTACAGACAGCACGATACATGTACCTAGTGAGATTAGACCAGCCTGGAAAGAGGGGCGAAATGGTGGAAGGCACAAGGCACAAGGCACAGAAAGGGTGAAAGGATAGGTGCGGGAACTCGGATTTTTATGGTGCAAGGTAGGTAGGTACTATATACCTTGCTATAGGTAGTTTGTATCGCATAGAATTATGTACGAAGTAACCCGCTTTCACTGAGGATTTACAATTGTATTAAAGACTTACCTATGACCTCCAGCTCGGGCTGTGACAAACTATAAGCTATCCCTATGACAGCCCCGCCAAACCCCGAAATCCTAGAGCAATGACGTTATTAACCTATTATCTGGCCCGAAACATCGAGTGCAAGTTCTTCACCAAGACAGCGCAAGGACATGAATTGTGAGACAAACTGTTCTAGGCATCCGCACAGCCGCATCAAATTTGTTATCGATAATACACAGTAATTCAAGTGGGTAAATCTACTACCTAAGCAGCCTGAGTTGGCGAATTACGAGCTGTTCGTCCGTTCTTTATTTTTTAAACATCCATTTCACACATGGAAAAGCGTAATTATTAATAACTTTGTCGATCTACCCCAACCTAGCATAGCCGAATGCCTCGGGAATCTATTACATACATGCTTTCAAGATCATCCACCAAACAGTTAATTATCGCATACGAAGATAGGGCTGCAAGCAACAAACAAACCCGAACAAAGGATAATATATGTATTTCGTTGATTGAGAATTCAGAGGTTACGTATACGTAATGATGGAAAGAATGCCGGGATCTTGCTGTTTTACCTTAAGCCTGCCAATTGGAGAAATGTGGGGTACCATTCACCCGATTCTTCACACCCAGACACCCTGCAAGTGCCTACCTTGTAGTATGTCTGTAGTACACTAAGCAATCGAAGCAAGCCTCGATTCATAATATTCAAGTTAAGACGTTAAAGAGTCACAAGCCAAAAAGTTACCGTCACCGTCACCGAGTACGTGTAACCCCCGTAGCGAAACCGGAATATGTACTCCTGATATGAATGACCACTCAATCACTTCTCCTAAAACTCTCTTCTTAACTTTTTATATCCCTTTCCATTCGTTCTGTTTGTTCACTTTGGCTTGATGGAAGAATCATCGGCATGTTACCATTCGCGGTGCAAAATGCCACCAAAACCCTCCGGTTGACCACCCGCCCGAGAGCTTCGATAGATCCAGCTCGGGTGTTTCACTTATCACCAGTTGCATTCACCTCGATCCCAAGAATTGATCGTAGCGATAGCCGTAGAATAAGTAAACGATGGTCACACTCAGCGAAATGGAGGCCGGTGCAAGTTTTGGATGAGTACGGATATCCTAGCTCTCCCTGCATCTTCTCTCCTCCTGTATCGTGACTAATGATAGCTCTCGTATCTTGTAGATGGGTAGCCAAGGAAGCCCGGCCCATCAGTTTGCGACAATTGATGGTGTTTGGCCGATCTCTTACGGAAGCGCGACTGATGAGTTCGGCAAACTACGTTCGAACGGAGCTACCGACAAGAATTGCCCACCGCATCCGTGATATGCAACGTTTGCCTTACGTAGTCGTCACGAACCCCCATATTAGTGATGTGTACGAGCTCTACTATGCCGCCTTCGACACTTTCCGGCGCATCAAAGAGATCAAGACGCTCGAGGACAATGAGCGACTGTGCAAGGAAATAGCCCAGATGTTGCACGCCCACTTGACGGTGATTCCCAAGCTTGCGATGGGTATACTGGAATGTAGTGGATTGATGCCCGCTGCCGAGCTTGATCAATTCATGAATACGATACTAAGATCTGTAAGTAATATGCGATGGAAACCCATGAAGGTTCAAGTCTAATAGCCTGGAATAGCGAATATCCCGTAGAGTCATCGCAGAACAACATCTAGCCCTAACCGAAACCTTCAACTCGCACTGGTTCTCCCCCGGCGCTAAGCTCTCCGAAGGCGAGTTCATCGGCGAAGTCTTCATCAAATGCATCGCCAAAGACGTCATCGAGCACTGTTCCAAAGCCGTCCAGGACCTCGCCCGCTCCGCCAACCCGCCCGACACCAAGATTCCCGAGATCAAAGTCAACGGGCACCTCGACGCCTCCTTTCCCTACATCCTCAGCCACCTAGAGTACATCATCGGGGAGCTCCTGCGCAACTCGGTCCAAGCCGTCATCGAAAAGCACCAGGCGAGCCGGAACCCGAGCGCGGACCCGCCGCCCGTCGAGGTCACCCTCTGCGAGGCGCAGCAGCACGTCATCATCCGCATCTCGGACCAGGGCGGCGGCATCCCGCGGGACATCCTGCCGTACCTGTGGTCCTTCGGCAAGGGGCCCCTCAAGAGCCAGCGCCTCGAGAACCTCGGCCAGGTGCCGCTCATGGCCGCCACGCTGCAGGAGCTGCGGGTCGAAGACGGGCGGCTGGCGGACTTGCAGAACGAGAAGTCGGGCCACGACAGCTCGCTCTCGTCGCTGTCCACGCGCCCGCCCAACCTGCGGCTCGGCATGGGGTTGCCGCTGAGCCGCGTGTACGCCGAGTACTGGGCCGGCAGCCTGGAGCTGCACAGCTTGGAGGGGTACGGCGTGGATGCGTTCCTGCAGATCTCCAAGCTGGGCAACAAGAACGAGCAGCTAGCCACGAGAGCCGCGATGGATGCCGTTTAGTTGACGGAAGACACGCCTCGCATGGTCCTTCTCTAAGACATTGACTACGCGAACGAGCCGTTGCATTACACCTACATGTTTATATCTAGGATAAAAACCCCCCCAACGCCCACCTGTTGACTTTGTTGTTGTAGTTACATAGGTATAGACAGTGTCACAATAGAAGCAAGTAAAAGAGTTATTCGCGGTTTGCTTTACTGGTATCATAAAAACTTGTGATTACATCGTGAACTAAACCTAACTGAGCTGTAGAAATGGAGGTACAAAGCATGACCTCCAAAAAGGAGAATATTTTGATATCGCAGGTTTTCACCCCACACGCGAAGAAAGCCTGCCGCATCACACAACACCATACCGTAACGTACGTTAACAAGCCCTGCCATCTTGCATCGTTGCAGGTCCATAACAAACGTTTGGGCACTTCGTCTTTTGAATTTCACCTTTCTTAACACACGTACGTAAAATTAGCTTGTAAGCAATAGTATCCATCCATCAACGAACACCCATCCTGTAGACTCGAAGATTATTGCCGAAAGGGGGGGTCCAGTCAACAATTATCTCAACTCCATACTCTCTCCCCTATCAGGATAATAAGGGGAACGAGTTTGTATTAAGCAGGTGGCAACATCAGCAGCAGCAGTGCTGAGCAGCAAAAATCAAACATTTTTCGTTGGCGAATAGAGAAAAGGGGGGGTATATAGTTAATGACGTTCCCGTTCCGTAGTTTAACGACGACCGCTGCGAGCGACGCTGCCCTGCATGGCCTCGAGTTCGTTCTCGAGCTGCTTGATCTGGGCGTGGGTCTGCTCGAGGTCCTTGTTGAGGCGGTCGCGCTCGGCGATGAGCTTCTGCTCCCATTGCCGGAATCGCTGCTCCTCGATCTTGACCTGCTCGGTGAAGCGCTTGCGGAGAGCCTCCTCTTCCTCCTTGTACTTGGGGTTGTCGAGCTTGCGGGGGCGGGCCTCTCCGAACTTTCGGGTCTCCATCTGCTGGGCGCGGTACGCCTCGTAGTGCAGCTCCTCGGTCGTGTGGATCAGGTCCAGCATGTGCGTGCGGATCAGGATGGAACGCAGCTTCTTGAAGTCGCAGTGGTCCTCGTTCTCCACCTCGGCAACACCCCACGAGTACTGACGACCCTTCACGATACGGCCGTCTCCAGTCTTGACGTCCTTCTCGGAGCCGATGACCGCGAACGGCATGGCGGCCATGAGACTGCGCGCATGTTGAGCGGCAGCCTCATCGTCCTCCTCGATCGGCGGCTGGTAGATCTTGATACTCTGGGCCTCAACGACGGCACGAATCTACAATTTTTTGTTAGCACAAGATCATGATGATAAGTGTATATATGATTGTTTAAGACATACCTTGGCCTTGAACTTGGCGAGATCGATAGGGCTCAGGGTGTCAGCCTTGGCAATAACGGGGATCAGGTTGACTCTCGAGCACAGTCTCTTCATGACTTCGATATCCAGAGGCTTCAGGGTGTGGCCAGTGGGTCTGATGAAGTACAAGCAAGCGTGGACACGAAGGTCAATCTTGTCCTGACGGCGGGGTTGTTGCTCCTGAAGCATATACGACTCGTGCTGGTCATCCAGGAACTCGATGATGGGCATCCAGGAATCTCGGTTGTTCACGTAGTCGCCAAAGCCGGGGGTATCAATGACAGTCAGGCGGACTATGAAGGAGATAGTAAGTAAATAGTCAGATAGTTAACAGTTAAGATTGGAGAGGATGTTAGTATACCCTTGAAGAACTTCTCCTCCAACTCGGCCTTGGTAATCTCAATCTCAACAGTCTTGTCGACCTGCTTCTGGTGTCGTCGCTTGTGGTCGGCATAGTTCTTGATGGTCGTCGAGAAAAGGGTGTTGATGAAGGTAGTCTTTCCCAATCCCGATTCACCAGCGACCTATCTTTATTATCAGCAAATATGCTTTACGAGGTCATGTCAAAGCTTCCTGGGTTACCGTACCATGATAGTGAAAGCAGCACCTCGCTTGGCTACGATCTTGTGTCGCTGGTTGGGCAAATTGGCAATGCCAATTGGCGACGCGCTTTCGGCGGTGGTGGATGCAGGAGGCATGGTGACAGTTATTAGATAGCTGTTTCTGTTGGGTTTTTTTAGACAAGAACAAGAATTGATTTGTAAGGGAATAGGAGTTATAAACCCAAGAAATGATCAGGTCTAAACTCGGGTATCAAATGGATGGGAAGATGAATTCTTCTTGTCTCGAATAATTGGGGAGGGTCGACGTTAATGTTGACAGAGGATAAAACGACGACTTCAGGGGAAAGCGATTGCTGGTAGCAAATTTCCTAGCACAAACCCAAACCCTCATCAAAGTGCAGAGTGCAGGGCAACCGAAGAAAGGACAAGGATTAAATTGGTGTGTAGTGGCCCCTTTCCCCATTTCCTACTGGTGGTTCGAGCGTTTGGAGCCTTGACCGCCTGCCACCAACTAATAAATTCCAACGCGTTCTAGCCTAATTACGTTAAAAGTCAGTGGGGATAAGTAGGGTCTCCCCACTATGAAACAACTTTATTATTCCATTGGCTAAAAAGATTTAGCGTATGTACCTATGTACGTAGCTTTTATTAATCCTAGAGAAAAATATCATCTTATCAGTGATAAGAAAGACGAAAAAAGTTCTAAAAGTATGTACATACTTCCAACTTGTCGCAAAAAGAAACAATTGCGTACATAGTAAAGACAGGATAACCATGTCGTGACAATGAAGACAGACTTTAAGGTAATTGATTTCTCTTCTGCCTGCTTTGGATCTTACGAACATCTGCTAACAATCACGTATAGTTTTCCAACCTGCTGGGGACTGTCTACTGCCAGGGCAATCTGCTGTATAGCCCTGACGGAACATGCCTGTTCTCGCCTGTAGGAAACCGAGTTACCGTTTTCAACCTCGTCGAGTAAGTCACCAAGATGTTTCCATGTCCTTTGAATAGGATATTTCTAACTATATTTTCGTAATAGTAACAAATCATATACCCTCCCATTCGCGCATAGAAAGAACATATCGAGAATTGGCCTTACGCCGCGGGGTAACCTCCTGCTCTCCGTCGACGAAGATGGCCATGCTATTTTGACCAATGTCCCGCGACGAATATCCATATACCATTTCTCTTTCCGATCACCTGTCACAGCTCTCGCATTCTCCCCGTCCGGACGCCACTTTGCCGTAGGATTAGGACGAAAGACGGAAGTATGGCATGTCCCGTCAACCCCCGACTCCAATGCAGACGGCGAGCTGGAGTTTGCGCCTTTCGTCCGTCATCACACACATATGGGCCACTTCGACGATGTCCGTCATATTGAGTGGTCAACCGACTCCCGCTTCTTCCTAACTGCCTCCAAGGACCTGACTGTCCGGGTATGGAGTTTGAACGCGGAAGAAGGATTTAATCCAACAGTCCTGTCGGGTCACAAACAGGCTGTTATCGGAGCCTGGTTTTCTAAGGACCAGGAAACTATCTACACCGTCAGCAAAGATGGCGCCGTCTTTGATTGGCAGTACACAAGGCATCCTAATGCGCCGCCGAGGGACGACGACGAAGATGAGGACATGGATGGGGACGACGACATGCGTTGGAGAATTGTTAACAGACATTACTTCATGCAGGGCAGTTCTCATGTCAGATGCGCTGCTTTCCATGCCGAATCTAATCTCCTGGTCGCCGGGTTCTCCAATGGGATTTTCGGCCTATATGAGATGCCCGATTTCAACACAATACATACCCTCAGCATATCCCAAAATGAAATCGATTTCGTTACGATAAACAAGAGTGGAGAGTGGTTGGCTTTTGGTGCCTCCAAGCTTGGCCAACTCCTCGTCTGGGAATGGCAATCTGAGTCTTACATCTTGAAACAGCAAGGCCATTTTGACTCCATGAACGCATTAGTCTACTCCCCTGACGGGAAACGCATTATCACGACCGCTGACGATGGTAAAATCAAGGTCTGGGATGTCGATTCCGGGTTCTGCATAGTCACTTTTACTGAGCATACGAGTGGCGTCACTGCTTGCGACTTTGCGAAGAAGGGCAATGTCCTGTTCACTTCGAGCTTAGATGGTTCAATACGAGCTTGGGATCTTATCAGATACCGGAACTTCCGGACATTCACAGCACCTACTCGACTTTCCTTCTCTTGTATGGCGGTCGACCCTAGTGGTGAAGTAGTCGCGGCGGGTTCTCTAGACTCGTTTGATATTCACATCTGGTCTGTACAAACTGGCCAATTGCTTGATCAATTGTCCGGCCATGAAGGTCCTGTCAGCTCACTGGCATTTTCTCCGAATGGTAGTCTTCTATTCAGTGGAAGTTGGGATCGCACAGCTAGAATGTGGTCCATATTTAATCGCACACAGACGAGCGAACCTTTACAACTACAAGCAGATGTTCTAGATATTGCGGTCCGGCCAGATTCCGCACAGCTCGCAATCTCTACCCTAGATGGTCAACTATCTTTCTGGTCAGTAACGGATGCTGAACAAGTATCAGGTCTCGATGGCCGACGAGACGTATCGGGAGGCCGCAAAGTCACTGATCGTCGGACTGCCGCGAACGTGGCCGGTACCAAGAGTTTTAATACTATACGATACAGCACTGATGGAAGCTGTCTTTTAGCAGCAGGAAACAGCAAATACATTTGCCTCTACTCCGTTAGCACCATGGTTTTACTGAAGAAGTTCACCGTCAGTATCAACCTGTCCTTATCAGGAACGCAGGAGTTCTTGAATAGCAAACTGCTCACCGAAGCTGGGCCGGAGGGGCTGCTTGATGACGAGGCCGATCATTCCGACCGTGAGGCTCGACGGGACAAGTTACTACCCGGATCTAAGCGGGGCGATCCCTCTGCCAGGAAGAAGCTGCCAGAAGTGAGAGTGACCAGTGTGGGCTTCTCGCCTGCCGGCACTGCGTTTTGCGCCGCGTCAACAGAAGGCCTTCTCATATATAGCGTGGATAACGAGCTCCAATTCGACCCCTTTGATCTCAACATGGAGATCACGCCTGCGTCAACCCTGGCCGTCCTCGAGAATGAAAAGGACTGCCTTAAAGCTCTGGTCATGGCATTCCGTCTCAACGAAGCAGGCTTGATCAAGAGGGTATTCCAATCGGTGCCATATACGGATATCCCCCTAGTAGTGGAACAGTTCCCTACCGTGTACGTCGCAAGACTATTGCGATTCGTTGCCGCCCAAACCGAGGAGTCCCCCCACATCGAATTCTGTCTAATCTGGATCAAGGCTTTGCTAGACAAGCACGGATCATGGCTTACAGCAAATCGGAGTAAAGTGGATGTTGAGCTGCGGGTTGTCGCGAGAGCAATGACCAGGATGCGCAACGAGATCAAGCGATTGGCAGATGAAAACACGTACATGGTAGACTATCTGCTTGGGCAAGCCAGCACGAAGAAGTCGGATGCTAACGGCCAGGGCCTGATCGCGGACAGTGGCGATGTTTCGATGAAGATGCTCGCAGCGGGGGAAGCGCCAGGGTTAGATGAACAAATGCAGTCTGAGGATGAATCTGAGGGTAGCTGGATCGGCATAGAGAACCAAGATGGCCTTCTTACTTAATACGAGCATGAGGATATACCCCCTAGTTGCGAACAGTCCATTTAGTTTGGCTCTACGACCACAACTTGTGTCGCCTTTAGAGATAAAAGGGGCTTGTCGCGCCATAATTAAATCGAAGACCTCGAGAATTCCTCGAGGTAAGGCGAGTGCTGGACTATGCTGGACTATGCATGAACTCTACGAAGAGAGGAGTGCCACATAGACCGGTCGGCCGGCGTTATTGGCCTCATCAGATGAGATTTGTTCTTGCTCAGTTTATCCTCTTAGTCTAGCCTATAGGCTTACTCAATTGCAGGAGGGTCTCCGCTTTTGCAATATAAACCGATGTCACTTCATCTCCAATGTGTTGTTCCCATGGAACTGGGAATCCAATAGTCAATAGATCATGTCATATCGCAACAGTTTGATGTTGGAACTATACACAACAAGACATATTTGCTGCATTAGCAACGGGAAACACACCCACACTTAATGCTCTAAGACATATGTGCAATGAGATATACCCAAGCTTTTTAGGAATGACCTGGGTTCTTCAACCAACATGCTATCAAATGAGACTCATTAAACTGGTTTCTTTATGCTAATGTTTCAACAAGCATACGTGGTGATAGAGTAGCCACAACATAGATTTCACATATATTGAGGAGACTGACAGAACTCTTGTTAATAATTATGGGTTGGCTTCTAGTATTGGCTCAAGCTACCCGATAATTATTATCAGGGGAAGATCCGGTAGATTCATGCAACTTGGCTGGCCAATTCGTTCAACACCTGCATACGAAGTAATATAATATCAAATCAATATAGCGATAAGATAGTACCTATAGTATAGCCAGTTGAAGCTAGGGTCTACAGTACAGTATAACTGCCTTTCAACCTCGGGTAACAACAACATGATTCGCCGGTTGCAAAATGGACCTGCATACGGCGATATGTCATGCATGCCACCTTGTATAGGTAGGTATGTAGGACTGGACTGGTCGCGTGATGTATTAATATGCAGGTAATTGTTTATACCTGATACAATTCACAACTATCCCATGTGATCTTAATAGCATCATAGACGGCTCATAGTCAAGATTGCGATAGTTAGTGCTATAGTATCGTCTCAATCACCAACGTATATATATATACTGTACTTTTTGCTAATATCAGACGCAATCACGACTACACAGCTTACACCGTATATACATGTGCCTAAGGCAGATGCGTTACTTGCCTTGGTACCTAAGATGCCAATAAATGACAGCTGGCAGTGTAATTCGCGACGATTCAATGCATACATGTATAAATACTCTCCTGTTGTTTGGCAGGTGTTGCAATTCCTGCACAAACTAAGCATCATAATAGGATACCTACATGAAAGAGCACAATCCAAAGAGACTTCTTTTGCCTCAGAAACAACGTTTCTTTGGCAAAAGTGGCTTTCGGGACATCGAAGCGGTAAGCAATTCAGGGTCATAAATGGTTCACTGAGATTTCCGCTTACATTACCTATTAGATCAATAGACCTGGTAATAGGCGGCCAATTGTCAACCGCGTATGCAACCTTGCCACACCGAATCAGGTAGGCTAGAATAACGTGGCAGCCTATGACATCGATGCTTACGCCTGAACTAGTTCTTAAGAGTCAACGTCTATTGCCCCCCCGGTCGGCCTATACACACTTTGACATAAGTAGTCTTATTGCCTGCCTAGTCTTTTTTCTCAGACCACATCACCGCCCGGGTGTTTTGATAGAGAAGGAAAATTGGCAAATATGGACTATAGTGCTGTCTTGGCCAGCCTACTTCCGAGCATGAATATCAACATGTCAGCTTCCGGTAACGATACAGCCATCGGCAATGCAACTGGCGGTCATGCTGGGAATGCGCACGTGAAGATGGTTGAGCACTTGCTGCCGCTGCTCGGAATCCGTGGCCTGGCTCCACTCTACGGACTTATCGGGGGATGGCTCGGCGTGGCCGGCGTGGACATGTCGTACCTGCTCGCCGTGGCCGGTGCTTTCTGGGCGCTGAACAGGGTGTTCCGTCAATTGTACTACTTTTTCAATGGCATCGTTATCGAGCACCTAATGAGTAGTATCCACGTCCGGAACGACGATGACATCTATATACACATTATGCAGTGGCTGGCGGCCCAGCCTCGGCTCGTGGACTCGAGGAACCTGATGGCAGAGACGGCTAGTAAGAAGACGTGGGAAAATGAGGACGCATCTCATGTGGCCCGAGATAGTTCAGGCCGGTATCTCAACTTCTCTAACCAAGAAGCTAGAGTGGTGAGTCAAACCTCACTTATCATTGCCCTTATACCTCGTATGTATGTACTAACTACATATCCGTAAAAGCCGGCCCAATACCTCCCGGCAATGGGACAGAACACCGGCTTCTGGTGGCGGGGACAGTACTACCAGCTCAATCGCAAGCGACAGGCGATGCAGTCAATGTTCGACGAAAGATCTCGCAGCATGTTCAAGGAGGAGGAAGACATGGTCATCTCCTGCTTTTGGAGAAACCCAGGTGAGTACCTAGGTATCTAGCTAGATATGATCTCCATCTTCCAACCAGACTAGCGACCGAGCTGACGTCTATCGCTAGAACCAATCAAGAGGCTACTCGCCCACGCCAAGGAGGAGTACTACAGCCGCCACCAAGCCCGCACCGTCATCAAGCGGCCCATACTCTCCCGCCGCTACAACGGGCGCAGCTGGTACCAGGCCGTCGACCGTCCCGTGCGAGACATCAAGACGGTCGTCCTCGACGACCAGCAGAAGCTGATGCTCCTCGCCGACATCAACGAGTACCTGCACCCGGACACGTCGCGCTGGTACGCGAACAGGGGCATTCCCCTCCGCAGAGGCTACCTCTTCCACGGACCCCCCGGAACCGGCAAGACCTCGCTCTCGTTTGCGCTGGCTGGCATCTTCGGACTCGAAATCCACGTGATATCGCTTCTCGAGCCGTTCTTGACGGAGGAGGACCTGAGTGGTCTGTTCACCTCGCTGCCACGTCGATGTATTGTTTTGTTAGAAGGTAAGCAACATATCTGACCCCCTCTTTTTACTCCGATCCCCCTGTATTACATGTTGCATGCGCAAGCGACGCACAGCGCCACAGGGTGCCCGTAGTTTCCGACCAGAGCCAAGACGTTTTCCAGATGTCACAACCACTAACGCCTTGCCCCAGACATCGACACAGCCGGGCTCCGCCGCAGCCCTGGCAAAGACGTCAGCGACCAGCCCTCGCCCGCCGCCGCGGCGTCTAAGGACAGCGGCATCAAGAGCCAGGGGTCCAAGGACTGGAAGATCAAAAACCTAACGCTAGCACTGCAGGAAGAAGTCGAGAAGGAGAAGAAGACGGGGATCACGCTGTCGGGGCTGCTGAACGCCATCGACGGCGTGGCCAGCCACGAAGGCCGCGTGCTGATCATGACGACCAACACCCCGGAGCAGCTGGACGAGGCGCTGATCCGCCCCGGACGAGTGGACATGCAGGTCGCCTTCACGAACGCGACGCGCGAGCAGGCGTTGCAGCTCTTCGTGCGCATGTACGAGGGGGGCCCGGGACGCCTGCAACATCAGCCGCCAGCTGCTCTCAAGCCCAAGTCTATTTTCTCGCTTCCCTCTGCCGCTACGACCCCGACTCCGACTCCAACTCCAACTCCAACTTCAAACCCGAAGATGAATGTCAATGGAAACGGCAACAATAATAGCAACGGGGTTATCAAGGGCCTATCCGGGGACCTCGACATCAGCATCGAGGAGCTGCCGGCCATCGCCAAGAAGTTCAGCGACAAGATCCCCGACGGCGAGTTCTCGCCGGCGGAGATCCAGGGGTACCTGCTCAAGCGCAAGAAGCACCCGCTCAAGGCGCTCGAGGAGGCGGACGCCTGGGTCGAGGGGCTGCGGAAGCAGAAGGCGATGCGCACCAAGATCGTGCAGGTGCAGTAAAAGAACGGACTAAAAGGCAATGAAGGTAACGAAGGTAGTGGAGGTAGTGGAGGAATAACGGAATACCCAAGAAAGGCATGGAGGGATACCGGAAAATAATGGACAAGGGGGAAGGGTGGCAGGTAACCAGACAGAAGGGCTGGTAGAAAACGCGCCACTCAAACAAACCCCCTTCCCCTTCCATACGGCATTTGAACTTTCGAGTTCTACTTCATAATACACAAATCACGATGAATTTTCTAAATTATACTCGAGGAGTATTCGACTTCGAAATTCCCAGATCCAAAAGGGGTCAAAGTTATTTCCAAGAGGTGGCCGAGTTGTTCGAATTGGAAACTCAGGCGGGGAATTAATTGTGACGGCTTTCTATCTGCCAGGTTACTCAACAAGTGAGTACGAATAATGGATGATGTTGGTGGAGCACGCTTTGGATACATCTTGCATAGAGTGTGAGCGTTTAGATTACCCCGGCGAGCATCAGCTGGAGTTTGGGTGCGTCAATCTTTGGTCTGTCGGTTTCTTTTCTCTTATACAGACATACACAGACGGGGCAAATAGATGCTGCCTCCTGAATAGATTTGTTAGTGTTCCCCAATGCATATACTGTTACTAGATGAGCATACACACAATCCTAGTTGTTCTGTTATCACCAGTCAGGCGTTCACGTCTTTTTCGTCGTAGTGCTAGCACGTACGTTTGATACCCTATCTTTGGTCGTTATATTTGTACATATCATCCACAACCGTTTCCCCTACGTCTCAATGCTCGACCCCTTCTCCTCGATCTTCACGATCAAGTCATGCTGTATCTGCAGGTTCTGCGCCGAGCTAAGCGACCGCACAACCGTAGTCTCGTTCTTCTCCACCACGATCCTTCTCAACGCCTTAACCAAGAATTCCGCAACCAGGTCCACGCTCCAGTTATCCGGAATCACTGATAGTACGTCACTAACATCAAACCACCCGCCAAATTTCTCTAGTAAGAGGCCCGTCTGCTCCACACGGTCACTGACATCCTCGAGCTCGAGGAACTCGCTCAGCAAGGCGCGGAAGAGCCGTGCTTGCTGATCTTGGGTCGGCGGCATGCTATCGCGACGTTTCGGCGCTTTGGCGCCCTCTGGACTGGTAGGCAGAGGTTGGCTTTGCTGGGCCTGATAGATAGTGTATATGCTTGCGCCGCCGCGAAGGCAATAAGCCACCGCCGTGTCGTAGTCTCCGAGGTGGTGGACCAAGAGACGCAGTGCGTTTTCGTGGTTCCGTTCGCGGCCATCGAGTATGATGGTCTCAGGCACGAGGAGGTCCTCGGCGACGCTACTTAAGCTCTCAATCCGGTCTCTGATAACCTCTAAATCGTAGTCATGATTACCGCCAAGCAATTGCAGGAGCCGTAATCTGCTTTGCCACGCCTCGTCATCGGCCGGCGCGTTATCCGTTAGGAATTGGCGATACGTAGGTTTCGGCGGGTGAAGAGCGCGGTACGCTGTGTACGTAGACAAGACTGTCTCGCGAGCTTCGGAGGACGTCTGGAGGCGAGTAATCACGATATCGAGGTAATACGTGATCAGTTCGTTGACATAGATGGTATGCCCCTTACCGAATACGAGGTATTCCAGATAATACTTCACGGCATCCGGAGCTTGCTCCCTGAGAAGCTGGACGACTTGACTGGGTTCGAATCTTGCGCGGCCCTTATCATCGGCAAAGATCTGAACACCAAGCTTCGGGTTTCGGTTCGCGAGCCAGATTCCATATTCTTGGACCAGAGCTTGATTGCTGATCTTCGCGAGATACTCGCGCACGCGTTGTTCACCATCAGCCAGTTCTCTCCCGTCGTCGCGTTCGCCTTCAATGATACGTTTCCAAGTAGCTAGGACATCCTCGACCATTCTGCGGCTTTGATAGAGCCTGCTGAGTACGTAAAGACGGTGGTAAGACTCGATCAAGGTCTCTGCTCTATTAAAGCAATCGACCCCTGCATCTACAAGCTCGTACAGATCTGCACGAACCGATCTTGCTTTGGCTGCACCAGGGGCGGAGTTTTTATCAAGTTCAAGGAGAACCGCAAGCAAGGCCGCGTCCACTGTACGGAACACCTCATTCTCGTCTGGTATGCTACCGAACCCTTTCTTACGTCTCCAGGCGGCCAGGAAGCGTCTGAGAAAGTGCAACACAGGCAGCGATAACGCGCTCATGGTCGAATTATTTTTGTTAGAGTCATTGCTTGAGATGAACTCCTCGGCGGTCGTCTTCACACCTCCAAATATCCATATCCCTCGTTTCGTCTCAATTACTTCATTTCGAACACCGGGAATGAGTGACAGAACAACTCGAGGGTCGAGAAGGCTGTCAACTAGGATCTCTTCCATGGCTCGGAGTTCCTGGTCTGAGAAAGGGGTATCTTCCGACTTCAGGAAACTTGTCAGTAAGAGGATCCCTACTCGTTGCCGGATGTAGCTGAAAGTCAAGAATTCTAATTCGGACTTTGCATCTTGACCACGGAAGGAGTTCAAGATAATAAATAGCTCTCGCCGCTGAGTAGCCACCTGATTCGACAATGCGATCGTTGCTTCTAGCCGCGTATCTAATCGCAAAATCAATGGATTTCGAACAGCCCACCATATATTCTTTCCAGACCATACGGCTAAGCGGGCAGTGCTTCCTGCGAGGCGACGAGCAAAGTCTTCCTCCTCTGCATTACGCGTAGCTTGCCAAGCCTCGGGTAAAGAGTCTTGGCTTTGAGAGTCACTATCTCTCTCAAAAAGTTCCCTCTCTTTAGACATCCTCTCCATAGACGAAGCCGTTCTCGAGTCAAAACTCTTTAGTGATATTGTTGAAATGTCTAGACTACCGGAGGAGAAGGGGACGAATCTTCGCCGGCATAGCTTATCAACAATTTCTAAGAAATTTGTGCTCTCTATGCCACACATGGACCTGATTCCTACGCTTTGAGGAGAGTCGACAGCTGGACTAGCATTTGGTGGTTCAAGCCAAAACTTGGATGGCTCACCCTCAGTTCCGTCGGTGTCCCAACGTTGGATCTCAAGGCCATAATGGAGACCGTCAGCGAATTCTCGACCCATTGATGCCAGAACATATCCCTCTTCCTCTGGAACAAAAGACGCTCGTGATGAAGACATGTCCGCAGTACCACCGTCGACGGCAATCTCCTTAGGATACCGGTCGAATTCAATGGTAGGCCTCGTCGGATCTCCATCCAAGTTTACAAACATGCCAATGCCTGGCTCTAATGGGCCTGTGCCGGTGACTAATAAGAACTCCTCTGGTGTCGGCGATACGATAAGTGGTTTCAGGAAGCCTGGCTGCGGTCTCGCAGCTGGAGTTCCTCGGGCTACGTGGCCCTCAGTCGCGCCATCTGGTGCTGGAGTATTCGAGCGAGACAACTGCTCTGGCGTTCCCCGACTTGCCGCCGACTCAGGTGGGGTGGTGGATTCCTCATCCTCAGAAGGGCGGTATTCTTGTCTCCTCGTAGCAGCTGTGATAAAATCGCCCAAGCTAGTTCCTCGCCTATGAGAAGAGGGGTCAGGGCTTCGTGTCTGCGGGCGAGATTGCGCGGAGGAGTTGCTTCGTAACAGTCCGCCCGAACTCCCAGATATGTGTTGGGCCTGGCCAATGATAGCATCCCCTGGCTGGGCCTCATCTAGCGACGAGATGGACATTAATGGGATTTTTAACTGCTGGTTGATTTCGAGCAGCGCATAGCTTCGCGAGTTAGCTACACAAGCGATCGAGTCCCTCCTCACGGATATAGTGCTTCCAGCGAAGTCGATCTTCTTAATAGGGCGAGCTTCATCGGCTATGCCAACCACTTGAATCTTCCGATTCAAGGACAGAAGGATGGTGCTACCGCCTGGTCCTCGTTCGTCATCGTTGAGATCTATACCGCCTACCCAGTTACAGTTCTTAACCTGGGTGTTACCAAAGACCGGACTTAACTCTGGGAGCGAATAAAAGGTGACGGTCCAGTTACATAGAATACAAGCCTTGCCGACTTTGGGCAACAGCAGGATCTGCTGCACGCCCGGTCTCGTAACATTAGAGGATCCCGCAGGTTCGGCAAAGGCAGGACGGAGTCTCGAAGCGAGAATGAAGGTCGGGGCGCCGGATTTATCTGTAGGATCTGGAGGTATTTGGAAAAAGTGAAGTAGCTCTGAATCGGAAGTGCCTACGTATAGGTGGGAATCTTGAGAGAGGCATTAGTTGATTTAGACTTGAAGAGGCCTATATAACTCGCGAATGAAGCCTTATGCGATGCGCACCTAAATATTCTACGCAATTGATCTTTATATCGTCCCTGGTCCCATCCTCAGATAAGGGAACATCTGCAAAGAGAGTACGAAGCACGAAAGGTCCGGTACCGAACTCTTTTAGCGGATGCTTGTCGCCTTGAGAGTCGGAAGCCATGTTGAGAGCAACGGCATCATAAGGGGTCAAAGTTCCTCATAGTCTGTCGTGCGAGTTTTTTCAGTCGACTATTAGCAACGATGATTCAAATATAGCAACAGCCTGGAGTTTAGATTGGTTGTGTTAGGTGTGTTAGGTTGTTGGAAGCTTGGAGTGGAGGAGGAGTTTACTTTCCATGTTCCAGCGCGACAAGCTGAGATTACGTATGTAGTAGGTAGCTACCTAGGTACGTACCTCATCAAGCTTAAATCCGTGCATTAAAGTTCTACCTCTCAGGGGTCTCAGGGGCAGTTACAGTGGATTGTATGTTGCTATTCTAGCATCCAGCCCACTAATCAAATCGAGTTACCGACCTCGTGGATCCCTGCACATGCATTTAGCAGATGCGACTTACGATGAGACGGAACGAACACGTTCTCAACCTACCTACCTACCTAGGTCAATATTCTTATTTTTTATTCCGGAAACCTACCTAACACCTAACCAGCTAACATCCACGATCTGCCTTGGCTAGATCTCCCTATCGCATTGCTACATGTGATGTATCTGTTTTCTTTGCTAGTTGATTTCTGATGATCCGATAACCGTGGCAGCGACGTATGCCAAAGCCGAGACGAAAAGATGGCCAACATGTCCGAGTCGCCCAAGGCCGCGCAACCACCAGTTGGTGATGGACAAGGCGACACCTCCGGTCCAGATGGGACCAACCAGTTCCAACATGCTATATCAGCGTGGAGAAGTATGCATATGCATTTTGCTGCCTCTATTAGATATCCGTAGCCTATGCTTGGTATTAACCGGTGGTAGACATCGATTTGGGCTCGTTAATGTCGACTCTGGACAACACTGCTTCGGACATCGTGGCCTTCCAACGAGACTCTACTGTTCAACGAAAGGACCTAGCCCAGAAGACGAAAGATTTCAGAAAGTTAGACGATGCGACCAAATTGACCGAGTACAAGAGCCTTCTAAAAGCCTACCAGACATTCATCGATCTCCTCACCAATCACTCCAAGTCGACCAATTCAGCCTTCTTACAAGTCTATTCCGCCCTCGAGAATGCGCCGGACCCATACCCCTTGCTCGAAGCTTCCGTGGATTCTATGCTGGTAGCTGAAGACACCTTACCCAAGCTTACCGAAGAAAACCAGCATCTTCAGGATAACGTCGCACAGCTCACGTCACAACTCGAGGAAACCGAATCGAAGTTGCAGTCAGAGAGCACTAACCGAAAACAGCTGGAGAACAACCTGGAGAGTAAGGTCAAGGAAGTGGAGTCATCGTGGACTGCAGTTCTGGACGAGAAGAAAGACAACTGGGAAGCAAAAGAGAAGGCATTGGAGGAAAAAATTGAGAGCCAAGACAGATTACTCAGTGAAATCAAGGCTAGCTACGAAGTGAACCAACGCCTCAAGGGATCCGAAGATGCAGATGCTGAGGGAAGCCACGGTCATGTCACCAACGCCGAGTTGGAGATGGTCCATTCTGACCTGGAACGAACGAGCACCAGACTTGCCGAAGTCGAGGCTCGAAACGAACAATTACGGCTAGAGCTCGCTCAATCCAAGTCACAGGTTCCAACGCAAGCGCCAACTTTAGAAGACGACCCAGCATATATGCGCATGAGATCGGAGAATTCATCCCTTATTCGGAAGCTCGACTCGGCCAGGGTTGAGAAGGAATCTTTCAAGAGGGGTATCGACACGAGGCTCCGAGGCTTGGAACGAGAAGTCGGTCTTTTGAAGGAGGAACGTGACAGCCTCAGAACCAAGGTCCAAAAGTGGAACGACTACGATGATATCAAACAAGAACTAGAGGTCCTAAAGAGTATCGAATTTGCGACAGGTGACGATGACGATGTATTAGCCGCTTCGGATTCTAACGGAGCTGCCCCGAAAGGTAAAGGGGATACCTTGGAGCAATTACTATTAGCCCGGAATAAGAAGTTAAGTGACGAGTTGACGATCCTGCGAGTATCTCACCAGGACCTCCAAAGTCGATTAGAGAACCTACAGGAGGAAATGTCAAGAACAAATGCAGATCTTGAGAGATCACAAAACCTCAATGCACAACTAGAAAATGATCTAGCCAATCTTCAATCCGAGGGACAAAATGCTTTCCCGTCAGGTGCCTCAGTAGCTGGCACTTACACAAGATACGCGCCGTCTATAGCACCTGGAAGGAGGGGAGGTGGAAGGACATCCCCGACTTCATCCATAATATCCGGCTTCGATGGTCGTATGGGAGGGGGTGATCGCGAACCCATGGGTGGTGGCTCGGGTATTTTACCCATGATCACGGCTCAGCGTGACCGCTTCAAAAAGCGTAATGCTCAGCTGGAAGGGGAAGTGTCAGACGCCCACCGCACCGTATCGCAGCTACGACAGGAGATCGCAGCCTTGCAGAAGGACAACCTCCAACTTTACGAGAAGACACGATACGTGTCGACATACAATCGCAATGGCCCGTCAGCGTCGTCGTCATCTGCGTACGCATCAAATCCCAATCCTTCAGTCGTCGCCATGGGTGGCTCGGGAAATCCGGGGATCGCGTTAGACCGGTATAAAGCAGCGTACGAGTCCAATATTTCGCCGTTTGCAGCCTTCAGAGGACGTGAGTCAGCGCGGGCTTACAAGAGGATGAGTTTCCCCGAGAGGATGGTGTACTCGGTAACCCGGATGGTGCTGGCATCGCGGACGAGCAGGAACCTATTCGCTGCGTACTGCGTCGCATTGCACATCCTAGTCTTCTTCTCGCTATACTGGCTCGGCTCGGCGGACGTCGAGCAGCACTCGACAAATCTCAGCCAGGGTATAGCCGCCGCCGCTGCTGCGGGGGCAGCGGGCGGTAATAGAGGTGGGAACGGCGGCCAGGCTGCTGCCCATCCTGGAAGTTGGCAGGAAGAGGGTTTCAACGGGCACTAACGAGCACGTACGTCCTCGTGGATGATTTTAATACACTCGAAACTCTTGTACAATTACTAGCCCGGTGTTTGTTCGATACGGCACGTGTTATATATGCATCTAATAACTACCTATTTTGTGCAGATAAGGAGCAGAACACTTTAAGGTAGATGAAATTCGAGCCCAAGATCATGGTGATTCTACATCATAGGATGATCACAACTATGAAAGTCCGAAGAACGATGATATCTTCATGCTCCGTCTCGAAGTATTAATACTTTATGTTACAGTATCTACATTCGGGGCGCTCTGAGTATAACTTGGATGCCACCCACACTACCTAACGTAATACACCACACCAAAATTCTACGATGATCAATACAAAGCGAGCTGATCTTCAAATGAAGTAGGCGACAAGAGATCGAGAGGTATCAGAAATGGCCACGAGGCGCCCATTTATGAATAGATTGATCAACCTTCTTGATTCGTTTCTTGTCACGAGCGAGCCAAGATGCATCTAATCAACTCGAGCCGCCAGGCTGGATACCGAACGTAGTATGCACGCAATGCGGGCGGCCCGCTCTAAGACATCCAAAACCGCCTGCCCTGATTGGTGGAAAGTCCCTGATGATCTCGATGGAAAGCAAATATCTGCCTATGTCCGGCCAGCGAATACTACACGTAAGATAGGCTAGCCTTACGTAACCCACGTTGCAACCTGTCCCGTCCCAGCTTTTTATCCAAGATTTCCCTGCCTCAGTTAACGCTGCCAGCGGTCCCAAGCCCATGATAGGCACGAGAGGTAATATACTCGTTGTATACAATGTCCAACCTCACCGTAGGCGAGACACCAATGAGAAGCCAGCCGTCCCTATCTCGACCGCGGCTGCAACCCACACCCGATACTGAAGTGTGGCACGACAGACGGGAAGAGGTCGGCGGCGGACTTTACTAGGCAATATTGAATGGATGTCTCACAGAGACGGATGACTGACCTATGTACATGGGAGAGGTACCAACGGACTTTATCTCGCCGTCGGACGGGCGAGACGCCTTCCTATTCAGCACCACCTGAGACGAGGCGACATCGAGCTCGGGAGACTAACAGCTGCAATAAGAAGCTAATTTGCGTATATATGTAGGCAGAGTCGCATTGCATCTCGATTAATTTGCCCGAATTCCTAGAGCCAGTCGGTAGCTTAAGCAGCCGGGAACGAACAGAAAAGTCATGCCATGGACGACATCGTGATTGGCGGACGGGTACAATCTGGGCAAATGACCCGAACGGGTATGGGTGTCTCCACCTAAGCGAGGAGGCCTAATCTTGTTATTTTTGGAGGCTGGTCAGGTAAGGTGGTGAAGGCGCGCTTGTTGCTATTTCGAGCTGTTAACCGCCAGACCGCACCTGCAAGTAAGGACTCGGATTAGCCCGGATTAGACGTGCCGCCAAATTAGCCCACCTTCTTTTGCGGGCTAAGTAGCCTAAAATCTTGGATCCCTGTCCACTCAACCCGCTCTTTCGCTACGATAGAGCCAAGATTCCTTAGAAATCTTCTTTACCCTCGTTCTGCAGCGGCTTCTGCCAATGATATGACGAGTCGACTTGCTATGACCAAAGTTCTAGGTCGGTCCCAGGGTTGCAACGGGCTTGCATGGCCAGCCGGATCTATGAGTTCCCATGCTGGAAGCTTGGTATAGTAGTTTACCACGATGTACGAGATCTTGGACCTCAGAAGCACGAGCTCGGCCTACCTTGATTACATTCAATACGCATCTTCGTGGTTCGTACTCCGCCTACCTCTCACCCCTCACCTAAGGCAAAGTAATACCTGCTGGACCTGCTGGCGTCAATATCCAACAATGCCTTCTTTGCCGACTACCCACCTCCCTACCTACCTAGGTAGGTAGTCATGTAACTCCGGACATGTGGCATCTGTTTAGAGCTTCATGCTGAGGCCATTGCAGGTGCAGTATGTATGTAGTCAGAAGACCTGTACGTCGGTGGCACAATGCAACAAAACCCCCTAGCATGATTAGACGTCAATGGCGTTCGATACAGATTGTCCACTACGATCTTCATAGACCAACTTACAGCCTTACTCATACTCTACCTTGGAAACGTAATTTTCTTCATCGTTGAACGACGATTGTTTGCCTAACGTGAACAATACTCGCCTCTTCCAAACACCAAGCGTTTTGCCGCTCTGCAACCCCTCTCATCTCTCGAGGATACACCAAGGAATATTGACCAAGAGTTCGAAGCGGGTGGCCGATGAAGAGGCGGCCCTGGCGCTTGCAGGCCAGTTCGGCCAGCCAGTCAGATGGTCGTTCGCGGGTTCGACGCCCCTGTCGACGGGTCCTAGCTGCAGATCGCTTGACTCTCCATACAGATCCCCATGTTCGGCTCGACGGCAGGGATCTTTGCAAAATACAATACTACCGTCGTGCGTCTAACGCCCGCCGGCTTTCCCATTTACCGCAGAACCATAGGCAAAAGGCCTTTTTCCCATTTTCTTCAGCCACGACTTTTCTCGAATGGAACCCTGTCGAGCTATGTTAGCTTCCTGGTCCCAATTTAGGACCTTGAACGCGGTCCCACGCTGTCGTGCCGCTGGACTGGGGTAAGGCTTGGCCAGGTAGGTAGGCCGGCGGCGTTTCCTACAGCCATGCGTCTAGAATTTAATAACCCAGCCCATCCCGCTTCCCGAAGATGTTCATACCCATTGTATATACATCCTCAAGCCTCTATCCTATATATCTTCTCTCCGGGAGATCATTTCCTTTTACGTTTTTTCTATTTTCTATCTCCTAGTGTTTCTTTTCTCTTTTCCTTGATTCCATATCATCTATCTCGTCTATCTATCTATATCTGGGTCTGGTTGTTCTTGGGTTTTCTTTTCTTATTAGTCTACGCAATATAACGATAAAGACTACTTCGAACTATACAAAGAAACCACATCTACTCGACCTTCGACAAACCCTTCTCCTCTTCCTCTAACTCATCATCATCCTTCCTCTACCTCACATCTATCAAAATGTACGCATCGACATTATTGGTATCATTACTCGGTGCTTCGACCGTCATCGCTGCCCCGACATGGCCGTCGTTCAACTGGGATGCCGCTAAGCCTGATGGTCTCGAGACTGTTTCCGAGTACTTCAACATGTTGGCACAGAAGGTCGAATTAGGGAAATCCATGTCAGCAGCACCAGTCTGTGATGTCTCGAAAGCTCAGATGCCAATAGGTATGTTATAAATCTTGGACAAGTATTTTTAGTACCTTAACTAACACTTTACTTCAGCTCCTAAGCCATTAGACCCTCCAACTCCTGGTTTAGTCCTAAAGCACGTGGCTATTGGTCGTGGAACGCAAAATTACACCTGCGATACAACCAACGCTACAGCCGTTCCCGTTCAAACCGGTGCCGTCGCCACTCTCTTCAACGCTACCTGCGTAGCCTCCACGTATCCGGACTTGCTCCAGCTCTTGCCGAAACTTGCGATGTCATTCAACCTCACAGCACAGGAGAACTCGCGCATGGGCCCTACGAACTTGATCATCTCGGGCAAGCACTTCTTTCAAAACTCCACCACGCCCTTCTTCAACCTTGACACGAGCCAGTTGAAGATCGGCGAGGCTGGGTGCGCCAAGGACAACCAGACGGATGCTCCCGCCGATGCACCCAAGGGTCAGCAAGGCGAGAAGGCTGTTCCGTGGCTGAGACTCAAGACCCGCACCGGCGCCACGGGTAACTTGCAAGAAGTCTACCGCCTTGAGACGGTAGGTGGTAGTGCGCCAGCCACGTGCCAGGGGCAGCCCGCTGCATTCGAGGTGCAATATTCAGCACAGTATGTTCTCACCTTCGTCTTTTATCTTATTTAATAAGGATATCCTACTAACACTTCAAATAGATATTGGTTCTGGGAAGGCGAAACCCAGGCGTAAGCCATATATTACAACCTCTAATGAAAGTAAATTTGTATAAATCACGACTAAAAGGGATCATAATAGAGAGGCAGGCACGGATGAAGGTGTCTGCGTCTGCGCGCATCCACCAATATGATACCCAAAGGAGCGCGACAGGCATCTATCTGTTTGAGTAGACGGATAGAAGTCACACCTCTATCTTCCTCAAGGGCGTTCAAATTTGGGGGGCGGCTGATTGTCATCGAGCGTACCAAGAAGTCATGCATGCATGGCGTATGAGAGCTAAGAGGCCACGAAGGGATACCATTTATACCATATGACTACGATTCATATGTATTTTTATCTTTATTTTTTGTTCGGTTTCCATAGTACCGATAGTACTGTTTATCTTGTTAATATTATTTTATAAAAATACCTACTTTTTCTTTGCATTGGATCTTGCTTTACCGTGAACATCGTGTGATTTCTACCTTCTACTACCATCTCTGGGTCCCCTACCCACCATTATCAGCAGATTGCCTCTCCCTTGCCTGTCTTTCTTTCATGTGTCGCGCGATGATTGACTAGACGTTTTCTCGAAAATTGCCTTACATTCAAAGGAGCGATTCTAGATGTCGGGACCGAGCCTCCTCTTTCAAACTACCTATTCCTAGCAGGGGAGGGGCTGGGGCTGGGGTTAGGGTTACAGGCGATCGACGACATAATACAAGGATCCCGACAATTATACCCAGAGCTTCCCCCATGTGGTTGCACTGCTACCTATACGTTACCTAGGTTCAGCTATAACACACTACTGCTGCTGGTTCAACCAAGATATCCAACTATGTAAGTGTAACCCCCCTTCTAGTACAATGGGGTTAGATACGATCGAGTTTTGGTGGTGCACTAGACACGCACGTAAGGATCAATTGAGGTGGATGGGGGAGGCACGGTTAGGTCACACACCTAAGACTCTAGTGCCGAACTTCAGACGATCCGGCAACCGGGCCCGAAGGATTTCTGGGGGCGGCGTTGTACATGTGGCCTCGGGTCCTTCGCGAAGGATTCTTCTTTACCTAGTAGTAAAGTTAGTTGAAGATTTGTTGATTGGGATTGGAAGCTTCCGAGACAGATAGGATTCGCTGCCATGTGCTGCGAGTGCAAGCTAGGTCAGACTAGACTAGGGTGAAGAGTTTGAACATGGCAGATCAATTGAGTTATAGACTGACTAATCCTCCTGATTCCTAAAAGTTCACCCTTCGCACACGTACTAGGTATGTAGAGGCTTCAAAACGTTGGTTTCGCTAAATACCCCCAAGCGTCCCTCATTTATCGCTTGCACTCTGCACAACAGTGACTGTCACGGCGGTGTATTTCAACATCCCAAGGAGACATCATTCGACTTTCTTATTATAAAAACATTCACCGTAACTGTTGGTAAAGGTCAAAATCCGAAACGTAAGGGGATCAAGCCTCATCGTGGTGAAGTATAGCCCTTTCGGATGGTTCCGAGCACGTTCTATCGTTTCTCTACAGGGGTCGTGAACTAATATGTAATCATTCACAGTGGTCTAGGATGGAATCCTCATATTTGAAACACTCAGAACTCCAGCCAGTCTTAGCGGGCATGGGCACGAAAAGCAGTAAATACTATGGTAATGTGAAATCATCATTTATTTCACATTGGTATTTCAAAAGCCTTTCGACTAGCAGGGGCCTATTTTCCGGGACCTTTTGGCGGCCCCCACCCCCGCGAGAGCTATGACCGGCCTGTGGACAGTGGAAAGCTAGGGGGCCGTGATGTGATCGGCCCCGGGTTGCCTAGTATCCATCCATCCGCAAGAGCTCGAACTTCGGATGAAAAAGTTACAGGGCAGCAGGGGGTATTTTAAACGTTGGTTCCAGAAACTCAACTAAGATATTACTGTCCCTCGTGTGTTTCATTCAAGAGTTGCGATAGGGCGCTCACTCCTCGCACACACATAAAGCCCTAACGACCGGCCTCGTTTGTCCGAGAAGCAATTCCCAGGGACGTGGTACGGAACCGAGGATCGCAAACCTTGCCTTCCCAGGAAGTCCCGGAGAACAATTTGAAACGTCGAAACACCTAGGTTACTTACCTTAGGTAGGTATGTACATAATGAACTTCTGCTCGTTTGTGATGATGCACTAGCCTCTACTATGTAGCTCCTTGCTGTTCCACCAGATTCAGAAACCGAGATGTCAGTGCTCCGGCCGAGAATCATCATCGTCACAAAACAGGCCTACCAGATTAGCGATGACCAACCAAAAGACCCGATCCGAAACAAGCGCCATATTCTCTACATAGATACATATGTAGCTAGCACTTAGTCACATATGTACCTATATTGCGCTAGTTGTAAGCTCCCGAGGACTTGGTCCACCGCGCGCTTGTCGCATCTATTCCATACTGAATGCATGAATCAGCGCACAGGCAAATCTCATCAAGCCATGACATGTAGGAGGCAGGTTTAATAGCTTCGAATTTTGCCCACTCCGCGCCTAAGTAAGCGCGGCAACCTTGCTAGACTATCTCCTTTATCTAGCTGACTATGTCGCCTGCAGCCCCGAGGGCAATGACTGCATTATCGCGCAAGTAGAATTACTAAGAGCACATTGCTCTGCCTGAACTATCCATCCATCCATAACCGGAGGGCAAGGAAGAAGGCAAGAATTAGTAGGTACCTAGGTAGGTAGTAGGCAACCGTAACCATCCGATCAGGGCAACTATCCCTCCATCTCAACATCCTCGCCGCCGCCCTGCTTCCTCGCCTCGAGGCGTTGTCTCGTCTTGTCCTTGGCATCCTCGATCCATCTCTCGTACGCGCGCTCCCCGCCCTCTCGAAGCTTCATGTCGACCGCGCCCTTGAGCACGGCGCCCGCGAACCCGACGAAGTTGTGTCGGCGCAGCGCGTTCTCGAACTGCCAGTCGCGGCGCTTTTGCTCCTCGCGCGCCAGCATCTCCGCGTCCCCGATCTCCTGCGCCGTGACGCGGCGGTCCCGCACCATGGCCATCAGGTTGAAGCGGATCTCCGACATATCGTAGCGCGCGATGCGGCGCTGCAGCACCTCCATGACCTTGGTCGGGAAGTCCCCGGTCGAGCATGCGCCGTGGCTAATCGGCGCGGGTTGCAAGCCGTCCAGCTCGAACAGCGTCCCGTCGATCGGCGTGTATGCGATAAAGTGGAAGGCGTCCTCGGTCTCGCCGCCTGTCCGCGTCGTCTCGTCCACGAAGGGGCTGCTCTTGGCGAACGAGTTGTGCACGTCGCGGATAAGCTCGCTGTTGCTGAGGGCCTCGCCGCGGAACTCCTGCGGCAGCACCATAGTAAAGTCGCGGAACTCGTGCAGCGGCTGGCCGATCTCCACCTCGTCCTCCTTGTTCATGAGCACCGACAGCAGCGCCTGCGTGCCGCATGCGTTCTGTATCGTTTGCGCCGCGAACCAGATGCGCTCCGCAGCATCGCGATCAAATGTGCCGTCGAGTGGCTTGTCCGTCGACGTGTAGGGCGTGTCCGTCGGGTACTTGAAGAGGAAGATGACGCCGTATACGGGGTAGAGGCTAGCCAGCGCTTCCGGCTCCAAGGTTAGGAGCTCTTCGAACTGCACATTCTGGACGCCTAGGTTGTTGAGAAGGAAAGTAAAGACGCCCTAGGGGAAAATATCAATAAGATTTACGCCGTAGAAGAAACGTTAGACAGTGTGCTAGGTAGCTTGGCATACCGCATCCGACTCAACTGTACCCATGTAATCAGCACTCCATGCGCGCACAACACACCAATAGTCAAGAGAATAACCTACTTGTGTTCCATCCTCCACTCATCTTTCAAACGAGCTTGCCAGGCGAGCAAGACGCAGATCGTAAAGCTGTCGACTCTGAACGCAACTCAAAGGTAAGGCCGAACTGGAACTACCTAGCTCTAGTACTTGGACATAAAATAGATATGTCCTCGGCGATGAAGGATTAGGCTGGGGAAAAGGTAGCTTGAAGTAAGATTTATTCTGTAGACGGGTGATGAAACTTTTAGATGCTTTTGTTCGGAAATATTATTTGCAATAAAAGCTTTTAAAAGTACATACGTAAAGTCTGGTCGTACAAATGTTAAAATGCTGGAATACAATGTAATTATATGTAATGAAGAAGTATGCAGGTACCCATGCTTACGTATTCCAATGATGTAGCTGTCCCAAAAAGTTATACGGTATACCACGGAGCTTATCTTATCGTACCTCAGGCGGTATTGTGGACGTCTCGGCTGAATCACGGTTAATACATGCAGACATGTAATCTTATGTTGGTCCAAATGACCAAAATATCGTGTATTGCCCAAAGGCATTATATTCATCGTGTCCTTTGCTAGCTTGTGGCTAGGAGGTTGCAATCATCTATGAAGAAGGGGGCCCAATTCCAACTTCAGAGCTATGTACAACACCGAGCAAGAAGCATCTCATCTCTTCTCGCAGACATCTCTTACCACATCCTGTCACTTCCTCAATCAACTTTTCTTTCGCAGCAAAACTTCCCGGAGATGTCCCTTTCCCTGCAAAAGTCCTTCACACACAAAACTCAATCTTCCTTTCCTTGCTTCTCCTTCGTTATGGTCCGTGAGTACCTATTACGACGAGCGCATCCAGAAGGAAAGTTTGTTAAAATGTCGCAAATCCATGTTTGCGACTGACGCACATATCCTGTTCGCTTTCTCGACCATTCAGTCAAGAGAGGGCAGGGCGCCCCTGCGTCCCGATGTGTGTTGAGCCGGAGAATGCAGGTGAGTCGGATTGTGCAGGAAAGTCGGGTCGTGTAGGACGTGAATGTCCTTGTCTTCAGCCGGGTTGCCTCGCGAGCTGGACTCTCTGGCAGCATTCATGGCGCTGTCATTGTCAACCAGTTCGACGGCACTCTTTCGTTCAGACGACTGGAAACGAGACGGAATCATCTTCCCCTTAAGGAACTTCATCCATCCGGGGAGACCGCCACCTAGGCCCCAGTCGTAGACCTCCTTCTCGTTATAGTTGGATGGAACGACTCTGCCACCGGTGGACTTGACGACCAGCCAGATCACAGTATTGAGAACAACATAGACCATCATGCCCCTATAATATTGATTAGCTTGTGTTTACTCATTTAGCAAGTAGGAACTCACGCAATCAGACCATAAGCGACACTGTAGCTGAAAGGCATAAAGGCCAGTGTAACGAAGGACGGCACGGCATCGCCGATGTACTGCCAGTTGATGTTGATAACTTGACGAATCATCAGGCAACCGACCTTCAAAGGTAGAATTAGTGGCTATCCTCAACATAGATATTTGTAGGTAAGCTTACCAGAACGAGAGTTGAACCGGTGGCCCAGGGCGGGACGGATGCAAGAATTGGCGCAAAGAAGAGACAGATCAAGAAACAGATACCAGTCGAGATTGCAGTCAATCCGGTTCGGCCACCTTCAGCGATTCCTGCACCGCTCTCAATGAAAGCGGTGACAGGCGAACAACCGAAGAGAGAACCGATCGAGATCATGATGGCGTCGGTGCAATAGGCAATGGTGGAGCGAGGAAAGTCACCATCGTTCTTGACAACACCACAGAACTTGGCCATCGAGTACAAAGTCGCAGTACAGTCAATGACGTCGACATAGAGGAACGTGATAAGTGCCAGAGCGAACTGAGCTCCGCTGGTTCCCTGAAGATCCCACTCCTGGACGTTCAAGACAGTCTTGATCGGGTGGAAAGCGACGACTTGCTTGAAGAACTGGAATCGCTCCTCACCAGCAACGGTGTACGGAAAGTACGTGAATGCGGTGTTGCGGCTAACAATCGTGAGCCAATTATCTCCATTCTTAGAGGGGGGGTACAACTTACGGCCAAGACATGATGGACACGATTCCAATGCCAATAACGATGGCGCTCTTGACCTTGAAGGCCATCAAGAAAGCAACAAAAATGCCGCCAACGAAGACACCGATCCACATCTGTGAAAAATTGTGAGACAAGATTGACGCTTGCATTGGGACTCTTACCGCAGGGTTTGTCATGATGTGACTGGAACACTCGCCCTTGGCGTCAAGAAACTCCGGAGGGCAACCGCCAATGGCCAGAGGAGTTGAGAATCCTCCAGTGATGGCACCAATACCCGCAGAATAGGACAAGCCGATCTCTGTAAGGAACAGGCCGATGCCGACACCACAAGCCGTCTTGATGGTAGCGGGAATCATTCGAACAAGCCACTGTCGCATTCCAGTGAGAGCCAGGAACACGAAGATGAATCCTTCAACGAAGATGGCCGTCAGGGCGATACGGTAGGGGACTCGGCCAGTACCATGCCAGCCAACAACTTGGTAGGTGAAATAGGCGTTAAGGCCCATTCCAGGTCTATAAATGTGTTAGGGGAACGTCCATGACGGTAAACTTCTATTGGCTAGGAATCAACATACCCAAGGGCGACAGGCAAGTTAGTAAGAAATCCGAAGGCGATACTGGCCAGACCAGCGAGAGCTGCAGTTGCAGTGATCAAGTCACGCTTCAATCCTGCACGAAAGAGTCAGTCTTAGCAGATACTTCTCCCCTTGGGAGTGTAAGATGCTTACCAGTGAGACATTGAGTGTAGTCAGGGTCATTGGGGCATCCAAGATCGGAGCCCTTCGGACACTCGCACGTGCCTCCGGAGTCTGCAAGGACAGCGGCCTTTTTTCATTATTAGGTAATTGGTCTAAACCGAATTATCGCAATTAGGGTACTCACATTGACAGCGATGATGTAGGCCATGGTGGCAAAGGTAGTCAAGCCGGCACGAATCTCCCGGAAGAATGAGGCACCTCGGACGGTTTTGGGCTAATTGTCATGGTTAGCATAACGGGCCCAATTGCGGTGTATTGAGTGTATATTGTATGGCGGAGGGCACTCAAAATGTATGATGGGACAATCCTATCAAGTACAGCATGTTGAAGGATAAAGGATTTGCGAAGCGAGGATAATATCGATAACTTACATGACCAGAGCCGTCCAGGCGAAAGACTCGACCGAAAGTCGAGGCATTGATGCGATCATCGATGGCGGCAAACTTGGCCATCGCCTTGTCGATAGACTCACTTAGGTCAAACATGTTGCCTTGCTCAAGCGACTTGAGGTCGCGTCAATCGGGTCAGGTACACGAAAAATTACTGGCAGAAATTGCCCAAGGAGGGGAAGCCGAATCCAATGGATTGGGAAAAGACAAATATCAATAGTAATGAGTGTTATGAATCGGATTGGGTGAGGGTTGAGTTTGTCAACCACAGGTCCGACGCGATGTTGATTGGGGAAAGATAACGCGCAAGGCGAGACAAGGGAACGAACGAAGAGCAGAATGGTCTTGGGGACTAGTGCTCGTAATTCGGATGACGATGCAAAATGAAAGGTTGCACCGCAATGTGTCTGCCGATCCTAAGGTTCGCACTGAAGCTTGCTCTTCAAATGTTGTCAGTGGTTGTGAAAGAGTGGCTGTTTCTTGTACGTTTGAGAAACGATACAAGAAACCAAAAGAAAGGTTGGGTGGAAGGAAAGAGGAAAGATAGCTGTAGTACCTAGGTAGCTTATCAAAAGCTCATTGTGTCCACGCTTGTGTACGTAAGGTTGGCTATGAAGGAAAGAGCGACGTGGGAGGGCAGGTGCGGATGATGGTTGCTGGTGTTGTCTGAGGGAATCACCCTGAGAATCACTCTGAAAGGTACGTACCTGTGTATAACAACCTCAATTGGGAACGTGATTGGATGAACCTTGAAAAGTTATCCGAATCAGACCATTTAGTGCGATGCTGATTTCTTGTTTGATATTTTTTTTACTTCACCTGCAGGCTCTCAGCTATTGATTCCTCCAACGCTTCCAAAGACTCAGGTTACCCCGGTAAGAGTGCTCTCCACCACACATCCGCTGGCGAAATACCTGACTGTCGGTAGGTGGATACTTACAAAATATAGGAATCTCCTGAACGACCTCGTCCGGAGTTGCTCTCGGTAGTTTTTTGTAAAACGTTGCCAAATGGTGATCAGGTTCTTGTGAAATTCCAATCGTGTACCAGCAAGGTGAGGACGATGTGTCTTCAATATTCACCGAGTCAGCAATGTGCCACTTTAGACCGAAAGTTGATTATTTTTACCCTATAGGTCAGGCCTCTTATTCAACTTTCTACGCGGAAGGGTGTTAATATGTGTGGGAATAGAAGCGTCACGAAAGGAGACTGGACGCGAGATCTGGTGCACCCCGGTTTAACCGTAACACATGACCACCGACAGCTGCTGAGAAAATAAATAGCCACTCGCAATTCAGACGAAAGGACGGTGGTCCAGGTAATCACAAGTTCATCACAAAGATATATACCTACCTTAGGTAACTTTATCACAGAGATAAAAGTCGTAAAAACCATGCAACAAACGCCAAGGTCAACTAACTACCGGATGCAGGCGTCTGCAGGCACGCAAATTGACATGCTGATTGCCGACCTACTCTGCATTGTGCAGACAATTCTACCCCTTTATTTTGAGCCTCCTAACTATATATGGTGGGCCTAGCTGCTGCATGTGCAAGCATCAGCTTCACATGGATGTTGTGTGCCTGCTTGCTTGCTACCTACATCCGACCTTCGGCCTGCGCAACCCCTTATTTTTTTTTCAACCCTTCTACTGAGCCAGTAGTGTCCTCGTGTCTATACGATCAAAGGATTTGCCGGCATTGGGCAATTGCAAACACACGCGAACCTCCCGTGAAGCTCAGCGATTTTGTCCTACAAGCCGTGGAAGATGGATCGAACCCCTGAAGACCATTTCAGGTCTACTATAGGACAGCATTGGGCTAGACAACAGGCAAGCACATAAGACATGCGGGAAAATTCGCCAATTACCGAACTATACCGTAACGCAAGCCATTCTATTGCTGAAGCACAAGGTGGAGATGGGACGTGTTCCCATACCATCATATATCTCTTGTGTAAGTCGGGATGTGCATGTTGTGTCCGCTCAAGTATGCAGGAGATTCTTCAATGCTAGCCGATGTAACAGGAACATCAGCAGTAGCTGTCATACACTACCACCATACGTCTAAGCCAAACAAGCGAATCGGAAAAGAAACCATACAGTCCGAGTCTAAGTTTACGTCTAGGCCCATACTAGCGGTTCCAATGGCCTTTTCTCCCAAGATAATAAACAAGACATCACCTGAGAGGTCTTGCGATGGGATTGGGTATAGGAACTTCGAGACATACCTACTTCTCCCCCTCCCACGTCATCAAACGCCATGGCTTCGTGGTGGGTTTCACTGAGAAAGGGAAGACTTAGCCCCCGAATATCCCGCAACTGGTTTCTGCCCTAGTTCGGTTGATCATCCGAAGCGCCAACAAGGTCCTATGTTTGTTGACCTTGTTTGCATGTTAAAGCAAGGTGCCCTGAATACTGCCTGCCATTATGATGATCAACACCCAACGCGATTCTATCACAATACTATCCTTATAATCTATCTCGTTGACCCCTTATCTTCCTACGCGCCCCAATACAAATACAGGTGGATATGATAACGGGCAGATAGTGATGAGTTAAACCTGGAAAGCCTGTATAAAAGTTCGAATATTTCGCCCCGCTACCACTAGTGGCACTATTGAGATCTTAGGTACCTAGGTAGTCAAGGGAGCTTGGGTTGCAAGCACTGGTCAATTGGCTGAAGTTTGCTGTATTGCTATATGTTCATCGTGATGTGAGCGCCTCGAGCGCTAAGTCAAGGAGGCGGCCAGGATGTTAGGTTCCCATATGGCTGTCTCCTAGCAACTTGGTTTCCCAGAGAGGTAATGACATCCAAGGCCCAGATGTTGTCAGGATTTGTTTGGGTTTCATAGTATTGGTCCCAATGGTAAGGAACATGCTCCCTGGGATCTTAGGCCGTTGGGCTAATTTTTGCGGGACCGGGACCGGGGCACCAGCCGTCAAATATCTACCTAAATCCACGCAGGGATACACATGTTCATCTGATAAACGGAAGCGGAGTGCCTCTCGCCCCGGGGCGTGAACGACGGGTATGGTGGGAACTATGAGCTTAATCTCACTTCTCGGATAAGCTCCAACAACGCAAGCTAGATATACTTGGCCGTTCTTCATTGTTGAAGAGGACGTAAATCTAGATAGGGGATGGGATATTCCCAAAATCTTGTCTTACCCGGCTTTTTGCTACATCCGTTTTGTGGCTGGTTAGGCGGATTGCAGACAACGAAGCAAACACACGAAGAGTAGATGAGCCCTTCCAAATCAGGGGTCTGTTCCACTGTTGAGAGGATTTTGAGGGTGGTAAAAGGATTATATTCGGCCATTACAAGCTTAGAGTTACATGAAGGGATGTGTTCGACAAAAAACTCCCATGGGCCGTCCATGGGGTATCTGAAATGTCTCACGTTAATCTACACATGGTGTATTCATTGCCATGCTCGAACCTCCAACTTAGTAGATCGCGACGATCGTGCCTGGGTCTCGTCTTAGTCGACGTTAGTTAACATCTAATTGACGAATATAAGTACCCTTCTCCATACTTGGTCTCGATAGTTTCGAGTGTATGAGGCAGCAAACATCAACGTAATGGATTTTTTCTAATCCCACGATGGACCGGTCATACCTGGAGAGTTGATTATGTGATGCTTGAAATTTCTCTGCAACTGTAGCACATCCCCTTGTATTCCAGAGCCACGATAGCTTTCTTGCACGGCAAGGGAGAGAGTGACGGTAGAGTTTGAATCAACTTTGTATGGTTAAGAGCACCATTACCTAAGTCACCCATCACTTGGGTAGGCAAACATTATACGCCAATTCCTAAATGGACGAGAGATATGTCGAGAAGGATCCCAAAAAGTGGTAAGGCGTGCTCGAAAAAGGTAAGTTGACGGGAAGGTGCGCTAACAAGATCTCGAGACGCACCTTTCCGTAGTCTACTCTCGGTCAAGCAGGTACAAAAGTCATGTGAAGTACCTGCCTTGAAGACTCAAAACTGGGGACCAAACTAGAAGCAGAATCAAATTTGTCTCACCTTTGGGATTAAGTTTTTAAGTTGCCTCGAGTCTGTGGATTATGCCATTGTAATCGTCGAGTGTCGTGCCATTTTCTTCCCCTATCTCCAAGTGACATCAGTTATCTTTGATTTTCCAAATCCACCATTATTTCTACATTTTTTTACTCTTCCCCTCCTCTCTTGACTCTCACCATCAATTTCGCTTCTTTTTCGAAGCAATCCACTTTCTTGCATCGCCTCGAATCCGGCGAGTTTGAGTGAGTGGTGGGATCCAGTAAATATTTACCAACCAACCCGCGTGCAGGAACGCCGCCACGGCGTATTGAACTTCGTCTCCCCTTACAGTTCTCGCACCCGATATATCGGTTCCTGATTACTACCACAGCCGAGAATTCTGCGAGACGGCTCTTCTCGTCACAGATTATGACATGGCATGTTTAGTATCTCTTAGGAGTTGACTTCTAATCTACTCGGCTCGCCATTACTAGGTATACGTTGTAGCCCTACTGGAATCTTACAAGTCGTTATCCACCAAGTCACCACCATATCTCTGTACCGCATTTCGTAATAACTACGCCAGAAATATTGAATCGAAGTCCAATCACGGGTAGCCGCCATGTTTGACGTAATTTGGACGGATCCCAATCGGGAGCTAATGGGGGAAAGGATATTGAGGAAAGAGCAAGAGGCAAGGATGAAAGATAAAGAGAAGAAGCCGAAGTCCGAGAGTAGTCGCCAATCCATTTCAACTGAAAGCTCAACTTCCAGCGAACGTGGATTTGGTTTCTTCTCGAATAGGATTCGAAGGAAAACCCCGACGCCGTCTAAGTCGAATGATCCCATCACACCTCCAGCTTCGGTCATCACACCTCCGGCCTCAATGGCTGGTAGTACTAGTAAGGCCAGTCGAACGTCAGCATACGGCGTGAGGTCCTTGCTACTCCATCACGATGACTCGGAAGCTACCGTGAAGCCAGCCGAAGGAGCTCATCTTCCTGTACAGCTTCCAGAGACGGCCGACGCTTCGAGTCTGTCCTCCCCAGGTAGGCACTCGATCCTGCTGATATGTGCACATAATAACTTATTCGTGGGTGATATTAGATTCCACAATATCAAAGTGGACACAACGGACTGCTGCTACTAACAGCACAAGTGCCGGCGCCTCTGTGAGCGATTGCACGTCGACTTCAAGGCCGGAACACCTGATACAGACTTTGGGTCCATCTTCCTTCATCACCAAAACCACCCAAGTCACTTTCTCACCTCGCGATCCAGATACAGATGTCGACCACTTGGTTTCCGAAGTTCACATTTCCGCCGATCGGGCAAAGACCGAGACGCCCCCTTTGTCAGATTTACCTGATAGAGCGTAAGTTGTTGAAACTCGAGTACTAGTGACCAACCCTCTCCTAACAAATCTTCTAGGGACTCTAGAGCATTTGACGATCCTGGTTCCATTGCATCCCCCGCTCAATCACCCCGAACTCCACCCCCTATCGAGCATCGAATCAACGCCGCTATATATACTCCTGGCTGGAATAGCAACGAGAATTTAGGCAATCCGGATGCGTGGAAGCCTCCTCATGAGTGGGACTGTACCCCAATCAAAGAGAATACAGCCTTGTCAGATGGAGGAAGACTGCATGATTCGATAACAAGTGACGACTCGGAACAATGCATGTCTCCGGGTCTCGTGGCACTGCAGCGTGAAGTCAAAATGATGGCGGCGGCTGGCCCAGAACTCATGCTTGCTAACATCAAGTCCAGCATGGGCCACGCATCTGACGCCACGGTCTATAAGGAGCTCGAGATGACTAAGAAGCGCTGGTTATTTTCTGCTCTACACCACGAGGGCTATATTCCGCTGCCCGAGTGTGTGGATGGCTGTTTAGGAAGTCCAGGTTCGCCAAAGGCCTCCAAGTATCCAAGGATCCTGGCGCTCTATGAAACTCAAGGTGTGTATCTCAGTGCAAAAGAAGAACACCTGGAAAGTGAACTTACCATATAACTAGCATCTGCCTCATTCCTCGCAGCTCTACATCCGCAGGCTTCGATATCTCACCTTTCACCGAAACCTATCTCTCCGAGTTTATTCCCAAATGTTCACCCAATGGTTGTTCCCGCAATTTCTGCATCCGCGGGGTCTCGACCGCTTGCGCCGCAGTTGTACTCGGCCGTAACTTGTCTACCTATGCCAGCATTGTTTCCTTCGAGCGAGATCCCTCCGCTGCTTCGTCATATTTACCGTTGCTTAGCTCCTGGAGGTGCTCTACACTTGACATTAATTGACCCCCAGCCGGTCTCATCTTCAATGGGGCCAAAGCTACGACAATGGTTATTCGAAAAACTCTTGATACAACTCGAGAAGCGATGCCGTACGACGTATCCAAGTGGCACGTTTCCAGCTTGGTTGGCGGTCGCGAAACTTCGAGGGCTTGGGAGCACTATTACGACTGTCACGGTGCGCGCTGCGCATGAACGGACTACTTCGATGGATGATACGAATGACCGTGCATCCGCAGAGAGCGAACTGAGATGCCTTATCGTTAGAATGTTGTGGCAGGAAGTCTGGGGGAAATATGTCCACGCAGATCGGTGGTGGTGGGAAGAGGAAGAGATAATTCAGGAGTGTATCGAGAGGGGGACCTATTGGCAGTACTCTTACGTTGTGGCGGTCAAAAGCAAAAAGCAAATATCCTAACTGCTTAGCTGGGTCTGCAGCGCTGGGGAAAACTGAATGAACAGTGGGGGAGATCGCAAGCAGAGACCTATTCTTGGGGGTTGGCCCATCGAGGCACACAAAATAACTAACTCGCATCAACTCATCGCAAGGGCGTTACGGAACGAATGATTTTCTCTTCGACGATATTACGGTTTATACCCCGTCGAAACTACTAAAAGGTCCTCACAGCATTCTATATACCAACAACTTGCTATGGCTTCTTGACACAAAGAGGTCTGCTCTCCCTTACCGAAGTCTGATAGGGCTAGCGGAAGACACAAATCTCACACACGTCAATCTGATGATATTTTACAATTCCTTCCCATACCGAGATCATGACAGTGTTACCACGCTGATTATTATGGGCATGTGAGCGAGAAGAATCAGTTCTACTATACGACGTCTGAAGGTACTGATATCAAATACAAATAACCATACCCTCTTTATACCATCTAGACTAGCAATCGCTTAGCCAGATTATTCATCTCCGCAACTCTCAAAGTGCCTAGGTAGTGCTGGTAAATTGAAATCAGGTTCCTGCATCGTGATTCCTGGATTGTTCTAATATTTTCTTTGGTATATAATCTAATCACGAAATGGCGAGCACGTCTCGTATGTACATAGTAAAGACGTATTTGGGAAACGTAAAGCGGCAGTAGATTGGTAGCAAACATGGGTGTGTACCTGCATTCTGTGACCCGCTGCCTTGGTGCGGATGTTTGAAGGTATGCAGCTGTCCACTGTGGCCACCAACCACTGCACTACTTGGGAGGACTCGGAACCGACATGTCACTCTGAAGATCTGATAATCGAAAGAAAGCTCGATCGAGTCACGGTTTCGCCGACTTCGGGACCTCTAACGCTGTTGTGTGCGCATGCAGGAACCAGTTACAAACCGAGTCCGAATAGAATCAAGAACTCATCAGAGCGAGTTCCTTCCCTTAAGCACTTTTATAAACCTCTTCAATAGGAGGCTAGGAGGGTAGATGCCCTGATCGCGGCCGCGGTCATTGTGGTGTCATTCTCAACCGCACGGATAAGTCGGGCCTTTGGTCGTCAGCATCACGGACGCTAATGTAGGTACGAATTTTTATCGACTCCATCCGTGGCCCGCGTTCTTCCCCAATTTTGACTGTTTGCTTGCTTTTTTCCTCGATCACGTACATGACGGCCGGTCAATGCATTCGACCTGTCACTCCACTTATGGGGGCGTTGGGGCACGGTGGGTACGGGGATGGCGTAGGCGAGCATCCGACCGTTAATAGCCAGAATCGCGTCAGAAACATTTTCCTACGTGCCAATTTAATACTAATACGGTATTAACACTGTACTTCCATTAGCCACGTAGCCACATAAGCCACATAAGCCAGCCAATCACCAGACGCTGATGCTTGAAAAAGTGGATACCGTGTAGATATTGAATTAGCACGTTGGAAAATGATTTTGACGTTATTCTGATAGCTAATACGTTTTGACGTCGCGACGACACGAAGAAACGCAAAGAACGCTGGGGGTCGATATCCTCGCAGGGCATCGATCATCAATCCTCGTCGTCTCCGCAGCTCCGTTGATAGCGTTATAATTGCTAATTGACGTACGCAGCACCTATGTATTAGGTAGTGGTATTATCATCATTCGCGCTAGGTCGCCGTTGAAGAAGTTAACAAGGTCGACAGATACTACGGGACACTAACGGCTACCAGCAGAAGTTCTCGAAGTGTCGCCGAATGTTGTCTGCCTATTGGTATTCCGAACGAAGCTCCTGGCCCCTTTGATAAGTTGTACAATTACCTAGGTAGGTACTTATTATCAATCAATGCAGGGCTCAAATCTCTGTGCAAGGGCGCCTTATAAGACGGGTCTTATAGACAAGACCCCTCGAATATGTCCGAGTGGCACCTGAGGGCCCCGGGGGCTATGCAATTGAAAGCTGTTTGCCGTTCATTGCTGCTGCATTGCATCCTAAAATCTGACAGTGGATAAGGTATCTTGGTTCGCGAGGTTCACTACCGCTTGCTATTGCATTATTATCCCCTGTCGCGGTCGAGAGCGTGAAAATACGGAAGCGAGCACTCTGATCATTGCTCCATCCGGAGTGCATTGGAAGGAATATCAAGTCGAACTGCATGCCCAATTTCGCGGACCCGATGCCATGGACCGCGAGCTGCAGTACGACGGTAAGTTTTCTACCATTGCCTTTCATCTATTTCTCCTTTATTTGTCTTCCACAATGCTTCCGTCGTCTCTGCCGACGAGTGTGTTTGGCAAGCCCGGGATGCTGTAGTTGATGTGCGTACTTGTAAGTCTAATGAAAGAACGGCGCAGCTTCCGTACATCCATGTACCTACTTTAGGCCAGGAACAACAAGACACGGGGGCTTATAGGTCTACCCCTTCTATAGGTCTACCCAGGGTTATGGTCCCTGGCATTCTACCTTGCCTATTCGAGCCAGTTGGTTATAATTCGCGGGGTGTCATTGGCCTGCAAGACCCAGGATATTTCATGAAACCAAAGAGGTCTTGACCCAACCAAGAAATTCTACATGTCTCGGTAAACCGAAGCCTGTATAGGGATACATCCGTGAAACTCCCTACTCCGATGTATTTGCCCCTTTAGGAAATACAAAGGTTGAGACAAGATGGAAGTAGAAGAGACGAGTTCGCTATGCCAACTACATGTAGAGTTAATGCTAATAGTTGGTCCCTGTCCCAGTAAAATTTTAACCTTACTACCTACCTATCTACCTAGGTAGCTAAGCCTTTTTATACATATGCCGTACATAGTAATGACTTTGCATAGAATCACTAACATTAAAAGACTTATATAATAGATCAGCCTTATGTGTATTATGCCTACCCTAGCCCACCGAGGTTCTTGGTATTCATAGTAGGCTATATTATAAGGTACGGACCAGTTGTAATTCAAGGCCCCCAATGTCTCAGGGGTCGCCCTATTAGAGGCTCCTGGACCCCCTATCGGCCATTTCTGGTTCGCCAAGAATAATTGTCGCGTGGAGATCCGCATCCTACTGCGACCTTTCCCGACTGCCGACTGTGCCGACTATGCCGCCTCAACGAACTTCCACCCATTCCTCTGGAGTTTGCAGATACAGCACCTAATCTAACCTAACCCAATACCTCCAGCTTACGTCTAGAACTGTTCTACTTAATGCATGGTAGCAAAGTAAGACCTAGGGCTGCTCTTAGATATGCGTGCCGCTAGATTGGTGGCATAGGGGGTTATTTTGTGTATAGGGGTAACATCTGGGTTTGATCAGTAGGTATTGGCTATTTTAGCTTCTAGGTACATAGGTGCAATTGCATACGCAGATAGGTAGGTAGTTACGTGCAGGCTCTCAATCGGCAGGATAGGAGAAGCTTTTGGCCGGTTCGAACTAAAGAACGCTTGAATCTTCTTCATGTTTCGGTTAGTATCGAGAGGAAAGGGCCGATTTGCGTGACGAACTCTTACGATCCCGTTGGTGCTCCGAGAGGGAACACTACTATCTTCAAAAATACTCTTTGCAGACTAGCCAATCGGTTAATTTGCCTATGCGAATGATCTTGTTTGGGCGAGTAGCCAAGGGGGTTGAACATTTAGAGACGGGAACTGTAGGCATGAAGCAATGTATCATTCCGTATATTATTGATATATCGTTCAACAACGACCGGGTATATACCACAAGATTTTGGTACAAATGAAAGGGATCTCCTTTCTAAAATATGCCCAAGAAGTACTGAAGACAAATATCAAAAAAATACAAGTTATGAGTCAGCCTTCCTAGCTTTGGACTCATTATACCGCCAGCCCCTTGCCATCATGATTAGCATGGGACGTCCGGCCACTGTTCGTAAGTTCCGTTACACTATCGCTGTCTATATCTGTGCGTGAGCTTCGGCTCCCGAGTCTGAATGCGAAATTGCGTTTGTCGTTATGGTCGCCGCTGTATTGACTAGGTTCGGGATGTCTTTTGGAGCCACATGATCGGATATCTGAGAACGTGATTCTCACGGCCTCCCAACTTGTTGCGATGTAAATCAACATGTTCCAAAACCCTTGTAGCGGTAACACTATTGCGCTCATGATCTCTAGAGCAGGTGACACTTGGTTGCCATTGACGATACCGTACACACGGTTGGCCGAAGATGGTATCCATGTGACGAGAAGCGCCGTGAAAAAGAGAATGGCGCATTTGCTGTACGACCATGCTGCGTTGGAGGCTTCGTAATTCGCTCTTCGTTTTTGGGTCTTTCCTCGTTTAGTGGCCGACGAAGGTGTGGGTGGTACGTTGTTTTGGACGGGAAGATCGAAATCCACTTGCTGTGTTTTGTCGTTGCCTTTCTTATCGGATGAAATCGTTACTGAGTATGCTGTCTTTTTCTGGAAGTTGAATCGTCCTAATGGGGCAAGATCAATGCCATTATTGCCATCCTCGGCTGCTGATTCGCTAGTGACTGTCACTTCAGTAGTTTTGACTGAAAAGGGGTCGTCCATGGTTAAGGGTTCGGGATCGTGGCCGCTGCTACTGGCGCCGAAGTTGCGTAGCTGCTTGCGCTTCTTGTAAATTTCTCCACCTGCCCGGATATAGATGAACATAGTGATTAGGATAACGAGCCTAATTAAATTTAGCTTAATACGACTTAGGAACCTATGTTGTCGAGTCCTTACCATATTGGTCCGTAAAAGGTCGCGATCCGGAACACGTCCCAACCGGAGCTTACCCAGCACCACAAGGTAGCGTTTCCGTACATCCGACCATTCTTTTCGGTCGCCACGAATATATAGGTAAGGGCGGGGATGAATGGGATACCATAACAGCATAGGAGGTACCATATCTCCATCCTTCGAAGCCTAACGGCGTCGAATTTATGATAGAAAGTCAAGTAAACATTCAAAGCCATTGCCAACGTCCAGAAGGCATCAGCGGGCAAGAACCTTGTTCAGGTTAGTAAGGTAGACAGACTTGTATATTCGCGACCAAGACCAAACTCACATTTGAATTAGAAATCCTTGGAACTGGCATCCGAACGAGTCGATGCTCGTGACGAATTCTGTTGACATCAGGGTCCCCACGTTGGTCATCAGGTTACCGAAGGAGGCATAGAAGACAAGGCGGTTGATGGGCTTGTGGAAAGCCTTCGAGTAGATGAAGGTGAGGATAATGAAGAGGCATCCTGATATCGAGAACACCGAGCCTACTCTCTCGATGACGTTGATCGCCTCAAGTTGTCCTGGTGTTAAGTCGCGCGCCATCTTTTCTCGAGGATAGCAACGTAAAATACTTCAGGTATAATAGGGGACTCTCGATTTAATAGAGTATCCAAGCCTGGAGGGTTCACTATGGAGTTGGCTGTTGAGTCAAGCCACAGGACTAAATATTTCTCGAATCCTATTACACGTGTTGTTTCTGCAGACACAAGCGGACGTGGATGGCAGACAACGAGGCGGGTCGAAGTATGGGTTGAGTCAAGAGTTGAGGTTGATTATCCAACAGACTGGTGCGTCGACATCATTCATGTGAATAATCTCGTCAAGCCACATGAGTATCGAAATATGGAAAAGATATGTGAGCCAACCCGTCAGAATACAAAACATACGACTGTAACTGAATCCCCGACATCCACCTGTTCACGCGTAACGTCAACGGCCGGATCTCAGAAGAATCTTATAACTTGAGCACTCTCTCAAACCGGTCTATTAACCCATTTAGGATGCTACGGGGTCCAAGCCCTATCCTTCTGGGGGTGTACCAAGTGCTCTGGAACGGTCTCGGGAGAAAAGGATACCAGCTCCCGGTCTCTAGCTAGGATACCACGCAGCATTAGTCAACGAACCCTGGCAGTTCATCTCCAGAAAGTCAGGGACTAGGGGCGCATCTTGGGCTGACAAGAGAAATAGTACCGACTGTGGAAAGGTGACTAGAGCCTAGAAGCCAATCAAATATTATCGTGTAGGACAAGCAAAGCTTGGTGCAATGCACTTAACAACCACTCCAAAGGCACGGGCATAATGAGCAGGGATTTGAGACTAACAGCATGTGGAAGGCTAGGGACTTTTCCCCGTGTTAGGAACCCTAAGGTATGATGCCATTCCCGTAGACGTGTTGGTAAACCTGTACCACACAATATCGACTTGGCAGTCTGGTTCCAACTTATCTCGGGTGCTTTTGGCACGCCGGGGCATGTGGATAAGTCTCGAAAAAACATGCATACTAGTACATATATACATATATCCAGACCCCGCGAGGGGCCTTGGTCGCTTGCTACCCCAGCTTGGTGGAGAAGGTCCTCTTGGCCAAGCACATGCTTAACATCTTGAGGCGGAAGATTTGGTTCGGTTGTTCAACCAAGAGGCAAACAGAGATTGAGCAAAAATGCGACAGTATCGTTATCTGTCAATGATGCTGACACGGCTCACTACAGTCGTGTTTGTGGACTGTACCTGAGGAAGGCCACATTATTTTCATTATCGGGACTTCCGATTATGGTCATAACTGGCTAGCTGTTGACGTAATTTGCAATTACGTGCAGTCTGTAATTAGAAGATACCCTGGAGGTAACGTAAACATCTGTATTGTAAGATAGACAGGTTGGATTATTGCTGACGCGTTTGGAGTATTGGTTTGATAGGTAGGTAGATGAGTACGGGTTCGAGCGTCAGCAGGTCACGGGCCTTCCGGTGGTGTATAGAGTCTGTCAAGTCAAGCATATTCATCATATATAATAGTCGCGCGAGGAAGTATTTGATCGAAAATTTATTATGAACTTATTAGGGGTTGATTCCTAGTGTAAGAGATGGAAGAATCGTTGAAGCGACCTTAGGGACTGATGGAAAGAACCTGGAAAGTATAGTGGTAGTTGCATCATATGTGTGGAAAAGGAGGCGTACATTAGCGCCCCAGTATGGGAGGGAGACATGGTCACAGTAATGATCCCTGCTTATAGGACTATCTTAGGTAGTCGAATATTATTATAAAATTAGAAGATGATCACCAGAATAATTACATATTGCGGATAATTTTATTCTTTAAAAGCATTTATTTTTAGAATAGCCTCGAATCTGACATAATCCTGGTGATCATATTCATCCTATCATTGTTTGCTTTGGTAATATTGTTTTAGCCAGTAATCGTGTCTGGTGGATGCTTGGCTGCTTGGTGGCTGGCTGCAGTGCTTCAGCTGAAGCCACTTATATACAGGAATAAAAACATATCTTTCGTGCGTGTAGGTGATCCGTAGTCTATTTAGTAAACGCGTCTTTCGTAAATATTCATGTATGTATGTATGTATGTATAAATAATCGCAGGTTCGAATCCAAGTGAAAGCATTGAAAAAACATTTGTGTCTATTCATATACTTGCATAAATATACCTAGTATACTAATAATACATAACATATACATAATGGGTTAATATTTTTTTTATTTTTTCATAAAAAATTATGCAAGCTGTAATCATTTATTCTTGAAAGCATTACGGAGCCATGATTGATTTTTCAAAACGTTGTCAGCTGACCACGATTTCAAAAAATGATTATGAAATTATAAGATCATCACCGTGATCATGTCTACCCCCCATACTGGGGCGCTAATGTATGTGTGTCAGCAATGTATTATGTCTTACTTACCTTAGGTACATTAGGTAATCACCGTGCAGTCAAAGTGGATTGTCAATCTCCACACGGAGCATTACGTAACTTTGGCACGTGCACCTTCAACATTAGGTACCCTGCCAGCCCTGCCAGCAAGCACAACGCTGTCAGTGCTAAGCATCGAAGGTCCATCAACATCTGTGCCCTCATCGGTGCCAATGCTGTCAACCACGTTTCTAATAACATTATGTGGCGCCTGAATCAGATCTATGAACAGTGGTGGGTTTCTAGGCATAGATCTCTAGATGGCACCGATGAGGGTTAGTTGAACTTCCTCATAGTTGCCTCAACGCCATTCTCTTGGAGCCTTTACTCAGCAACCCAGGGGGGTCCTGTCACACCGCATCAAAATACCCAACTATCAGCTTACACACATGTACACCTAAGCCACCGTCTCACAGAAATTCAACAAGTTAAACGTATGCTAATTTCGCAGTTACATATTATCGGTTGATGCGAACACGTTTTCGAAGTTCAAGATTCGTGTTGATCATCGCACGCAACATTCACTTAGTCCCTCGCGCTAAGTGCAAGATAGGGGTGTGAACATGGCCTCCCTCCATGGAACTTGCCGGCGCCGTCAATCATAACATACGAGCGCGCATCGGCAGTTCTACTTAAACAGTACGGTGCTGTCATGCAACAATTTTGGTACCATGGGATACATTGATATCAACGTTCCATCATCTGCCTACTTTGTTAGTCAAAGTAGCGATCTCAAATCGCATGGCAGGCACATACTAAAGAAGTTCATTCCAATTTCCGACAACATTTCTGTGTCTATCAGGTAAGTATAGCTGTTAGCTAATCCAATTGGGCTAGAACCACTACGATTAAAAGTGTCCGCTACATGATACTAGTAATAGGTACGGGCTTGGATCGGAAATTTCTTGCTTAGCTCTACGTCTGGGCTTCATTATGGCCTGAGTATTTACCTGATTCCCGCTACCTTATCGTTCGGAGATCGGCATGCTCAAGGCATTAAAGATATGGCATCGATTCTTTTCTATCTTACAGCAGTCTAGGCCCCGTGTGTCAGAACTTAGCCATGAACCAACGGAAGACCCGTCGATTATGAAATCTACGAATCAAGCGACGACAAACCCATGAGACCATGGGTAAATACCTATCTCTAGCGGAATTCTTAGACCTTAAAATTGCTAGTGTGCCTGGCTAGTTATGCAAGTGACTAGCTAACAACTTAGAGATTTTCGCCCTATCTAGGCTAGCATCACATCGCGAAGAGAGGCTCGTCCGAAGTTGGCAAATTACCTAGGTACCTACTGTTTTGACATCGTTCGTTACACAAATCCTACTTCCGTCTTATTTTCCGCGTCTTACGATTTGCAGAAAGATATAACTATTGTCTTAACCACACAATAATAGATCTGAACGAGTTTCGTTTTCAATTGTAAGCACAATACCAATATATATTGATAGAAAATACCTCCTAAATGACCCCAGCACGTTACTGGTCTAGTGGAAGATTAACCCCTGCCACAGCAGTTCATAGTTCATATCCCGAAGCCAACGGTTCCTCTTCTGAGTGACTTAGGGTTCAGGGTCTCGAGAGACTACTGTAGGATCCGGGGAAGTCTCATCGCCCAGTTGCCAAGCACCAATGCATTCGTCATGTCAAAGCGTATGTACGATATTATCGTTCCCCCCTTACGAAAACAATACGAGAGCACGACATATTCAACGTCACTGTTATGTAAAACCTAAGTGGGTTAAAAACTTGCGCGAGGTGTCACAGCGACAGAAGGATCAATCACAACTTCAGGGCTATGTAGAGCCTCATATCTCATAGTCCACTTATGCTGCCACGCAAATCAGGTAAATCCTACGTGTTCCTATCAAATCAACAATTGGCTGTAAAAGAAGGATTCAAGCTTTGCCAAGTACAATCCTATCGTCTTGCCCAATTCCCATAGTGACAATATGCAAAAAGCCACAAAGAACCTGATGATTCTTTGGAACATGGGTGGGACTTCAAGCAATGGCGATGTTTAGACCTTCTCGAGGTTATCTAAGTTAACCGAGCAGTTATTTCAAACCAACCTCGTCGCCTGTTTTGCCGGAAAGGTACAATGGAAGAAACAAACCGGTCCATACTGACTATTGCTGCCAACTTCATTCATAGATACTCGGATAAGGGGGGTGGCATCAGCTTCTCTTCCAATCTAGCCGAACACACTCTGCCTACACTTTATGCATTCTCATATACTCAAGAACAAATGGTAGTTCTTTCGCTCCAAGTGTGTTGAGCAGCGTTGAGACCGGGTCTCATGGCAGAGCATCGCCGAAATGCACAAAGGCCCACGGCTTTCAAACACTGACACATGTGTCAGATGCTATTCGTGTGTTCAACGGAGACTTTACAGGGCCTTCACATTCGCCATTGTCTGCTAAGTCAACATTGAGAACGATTGCATGATTACTGACGAGTTCTCCCTGCTGCCTGAGACCTCCTTTGTAGAGTCGCTTCAATAAGACGACTCAGATTCCCTCGTTCTAGAAAACTTCTAGAGCTCGCGATTCTCATGGGTTCTTCCGATCCGAATGGATAGTCTTCATAATCCGTGGGAAGGCTCGTCGCTTATCTACGAAAGCTTCTCTCTTTGTCTCCTATAACCTCCCTACTGGTCTCATAACGATAAAATAGCTGAATCACACCCTTTCATATGCCACCGCTCGATAAAGTTCAAAATGGAGAAAGCCATACTTAAGAACTCCCAGGCTCCTTTCGGTCGCCTGAAGTCTTGGGACATTGATATATCTTTGCTAGAGGCTTCTTGGTGACATCCTGAGAATTTCTGATACCGGTTGAGTTCTTGCATGCCAAATCTAGAAGAACTAGCTATATCCACCAAAACGTCTAAATTCAATCATCTAGAAGGAAATTCCCGCTCAAAGTAGAGAGAATATCCCACGTAGCATGGCGAGGAGAAGGAACAAAAATCGTCGCCCCGGAACCCAAACCAACAACGGATGGGGGCCAAAAGCCGTGAGTTTTGACGATGATCTTCCCATGCATGGAACCGATGCGTCTCCTGGAAGAGGTCGTCACTTGCCTAATAGGAGAGGAGGTAGGAATAGCTCTAACCGTGGCCGAAATGCACCACCGTTCGGCGGCCCGCGCAACCAACACCCACAGCACCAGCACGGTCACAACCCCTTTGGCAGTCCTCACACCTCCATTATCAATAAAACCCCAATCAACAAGCGCAACAACCACAACAACCGACGAGGGCGCCGGGGAGGAAGGGGCAGATACAACAACAACGACCGCAGCGCTTTCAACGACGAATATGACGTCGACGACCCCTTCCAGAGCTTAGCAGACGACCTCAACATCAACATCAACGACAACAATGACAAGCCCTCTCCAACGCCATTCTCATCCAGCAACAGCAGTAACAGCATCCACCGGTTCTGCACGGAATGCAGCAGCGTCCGACGCGCGAACCTGCGGTTCCGGAACTGGGCGTTGCACGCGCTGCAGCGGGGCGGCGAGCACTTCGGCGCGTGGGCCGAGGACGCGGGCGTCGGGCTCGCAACCGGCGACGAGATGGACTGGCAGCCGGAGCCGGTGGTCCGGGTTCTGCTGCTGGCCGCGCCGCCGATCATGCCGCCCCCGTATCCTTCGTGCCAACAACATGACCGGGACCAGGACCACATCGCGCATCTGGACGCAATGCTGAACCAGTGTATGCCGCCACAGCAACCGCCGCCGTACGTTGAGAAACAGCAGCAGGGGCTAGGGCAGAACGTAGCGCAGGATATAGGACCGCTGCCGGTGCCTGGGCCTTGGGCTTGGCCGGCCTGGTCTGCGGCGGCGGCTGCAAATGCGGCGGCGAATACGAATGCGGCGAATACCAATGCGAATATCAACGCGGCTTATCGGAATGTGCCTCCACTGTACGGGCAGAGACCGATACCACCCACGACGGCATCCATACCGGCGGTAGCACCAGTGCCCGGTCTAGCCCCTAGCAGTCACAATAACAGCAACGGCGACGTTGAAGCTGGTGTTAATGTCAGTGTGAACGAAGGTGGACCCATGCCAGTCTCGGGCTTCGGACTCCTCGGTGCCTCTACTAGATCCATCCATTCCCAATATAGGCCGCAGACCCCCTTCCCGATATCTTCTTCTTGCCTGCGACCCCAACCCCAACCCCAACCCCAACCCCAACAACATCAGCATCAACATCAACAACCCGCGGCGCATGAAGGATCAGGGGCAGGAGAAGGGCTAAGAATAATATTGGAGGATCCGTCGAGTCCGACGGATATGTGACGAACCTACCATGACTTGGGCTGGCGAGGCGAGCAGGAAAGTTTTTGACCACTTCACGAAACCCCTGACGATTCGGTTAGGAGAAGAGGATTCGAAGATCGCCGGCGGGTGCAAGTGAAGCGAACGAGTGTAGATACATACTACCGTGGGTGTACAGAAGAAGTACGGGCACTTGCCCTAATCTTCGGCTTTCAGTACATACGTCCCTAGAAGCCAGGAAAGGCACAAATGAATGACTATGGATCTTTTACATGTAGGTCACCTTCGGGAGTTGAGTTAGCCAGGCAGATTTCGAGCTAACTGCTTATAAGTATGGGTGGTAGAATGGTAGTTAGTTGAAGAAGATAAACGCTAGACTTCCACTTCACGATATGGCGATATGATCGAGATGTCACTAGAAGCTCAAGAACAAACTTTGTGTGTGGTATTTGGCCAGAATAATTTGCTCCTATGGGGAACTATGCACAATTGAGAAAAACAGCAAAAGACCCTACCGTCCTAACGCCTAGTCGCCGTTTACCTGATTTTGGGAATCAACTCCATCCCATGAACCACGTAGATTATGATCGTCATATCGAGATCGTAATACAACACACAAAAAGGGTTGATCTGTAGCCCGAGAGGGTGTGGTGCTTATTTCGCCTCCTGGTATTGTCCGATGACAATGCAGTGATCTCGCTCGTAGGGTTCTAGTATTTGTTAATAATGGGTAACTAATGGGGGAAAATGTAGATGGGGGAGAGTCGTACCTAGTGTCAGTTGCTCCTGAGGCTTGATGCGCTCTGCTCTCAGCTTCTGGACCTCCTGGGCGAAGACGGCTTCCGGGGCGGCTGTGCTGTCGATACAGTTGGCCTTGATAGAGATGACTACACCGCCACCAACTTTGAGGAACAATTGCGCGTTGAGAGCGACGATACGTGCTTGATCAGGCTGGGCAACGTCGGCAAAGATACAGTCGACCATCGGCACGAGCATGCGGTACTTCATAGGATGACGGGCATCCTCGACGATGGGAATGACGTTCGTTCGGTTCTGGGCCATGTTGACCAGGTCTCGGCCAGATCGGTGAGAGAACTCGACGGCGTAGACGTTTCCAGTAGGACCGACAATGTCGGAAACGTGGGAAACCGAGGTTCCGGAGGCAGCACCCAGGTACAGAACCTTGGAGCCAGGCTTCATGTAGATGTTGTCGATACCACCAATAATGCCAGCAGCCAACTTGCTTCGGAAAGGGTTCCAGATTCGGTATTCGACCTTGGTAGTGATTGGCGTGCCATCCTCTCCCTTGGTAGTGGCATCTACGGTGACTCGCTTCTCGCCGTAGACCTCGATTCCAGGGGCGATGCTCTTGGTGAGCAGATGGTCTTCCTTACCGCGCGAGACGAAGACACCTTCGTGACGATGAGGTTCCTACCAGAGACGGATTAGTTGAATGAATTATAATTAAAATAGGGATATATGTGATATTTCACTTACGACGACGACTCTGGCACCACCCCTTGCGCCGGCACCGCCTCTACCACCGCCGCGTGGACCACCTCGGGGAGCACCTCGGGGAGCACCTCGTCCACCACGTCCGCCTCGATCACCAAAGCCACCGCGACCACCACCGCGCGCGCCGCCTATTCCTGTGTTAGCAAATCAGGTTCTGAATTATATAAATATCATAAGTATGAATACTTACCACGACCACCACCAAAACTTCCACGACCGCCTCCTCGGCCACCTCGATCACCGAAGCCGCCTCGGCCACCACCACGGCCACCACCGCCTCGTCCGGCTCTGAAACTCATATTTTCTGTAGTATTAGAATTGTTGAAAGGTTCCGTTGATTTTGCGCGACTTGTGTTATCGCGTGATTGAATTTGTTAGAAGTTTGCGTGGGCGCAATTGGAAGAAAAAAATTGGTTCCAAGCGTTAAGCTTCAGATGTTAAAAACTTCACGCATCTTAAAGCTTCAGAAGAAAAAAAAAATTTCTGGAGCTATCGATATTGGGGGGCGCGATTGGGAAAGTTCGCATGGTCCGAGCTCCTATCTAACACCGAAGTTTTCCCGTACACAGTAAGGATCGTAAAGGTAGAAATTGCTTATCGATTAGAATATGCACAAGCTTGGACCATTGAAGTGGGCACTGTAGAGTATGTACCTACTGCATACCACCAAACAAGGGCAGTAAGCGAGGGCACAATTCAATTTCCACAATTTGAACTTCTTAGAACTTTGACTTTGCGAAAATCTTCCATCAAAACAACGACATCGAAACCATCACTTTCTACTAACCCACACAGCAGTCAAGATGGTACGTTACAATTCCTACATCGAATCCTACATCGAATTCACTCGAAAATCCTTTGTTTCGCGATAATATTTGTTGCTGCAAAATATGGTGCATGGCTAGGAAAAAGTTTTGGTGGCTAATGGCGACTTTCCTCAGGTTCGATACGCTGCTACAGAGATTGACTCCGCGAAGTCGGCTCGCGCCCGCGGCGCCTACCTCCGCGTTTCCTTCAAGAACACCCGAGAGACTGCCCAGGCCATCAACGGATGGAAGCTGACCCGCGCCCTCACCTTCCTCGAGAACGTCAAGGAGAAGACCGAGGCCGTCCCCATGCGACGCTATGCCGGCAGCACCGGACGAACAGCCCAAGGTACGATATACAATTGTTCTCAACCCCGAATCTCGTAGAGAGAAGAGAGAAAAAAAAATAAGCAATGTGGAGTGGGGGAGTTGAATCGAATTTTTGGGGAACTCTTATGATTGATCACCTACGGATATACGATAGAACAGATGGGCTAACGTGGTTGACGTGAACAGGCAAGCAGTTCGGTGTCTCCAAGGCTCGATGGCCCGTCAAGTCTGCCGAGTTCCTGCTCGGTCTCCTCAAGAACGCCGAGTCCAACGCCGACGCCAAGGGTCTCGACACCAGCAACTTAATCGTCAAGCACATCCAAGTCAACCAGGCTCCCAAGCAACGACGACGAACCTACCGTGCCCACGGTCGTGTACGTTCCTTTCCTTCCGTATAATATAATATCATAGAGGATACTAACAAAGGACAGATCAACCCCTACATGTCCAACCCGTGCCACGTCGAGCTGATCCTGACCGAGGGCGAGGAGGTTGTCCAGAAGTCGGACGCGGTTGTTGGTCGTGAGCAGGCACATCTGAGCTCCAGACAACGTGGTGCCCGTATCCGCCAAGCCATCACCGCCGCGTAAATCTGACGAGCGTCGGGCAGGGTTGTCACATTAATGAAGCAAGATGGTCTTCGGGGTTTCAGTTGCTTTTCACTCCAGGTGTCAAGGCGGTCGTAAAGCATCCATGGAAGGGTCTAGGTTTCTGGCATGCAACTACTATTTCACGAATATAACATCGTCGTGGATTCCCCCCAAATACCAAAAGTTCTGAACAAACCCGACTTCTCTTTACCTATCGTGACATGTCATCTACATACTCTTCACGTTGACTTATGTTTTCTGTGCGTTGAGTGTGAGCCATGTTGAAATGCAACGTCTAAAACGGCCTCCTACCACACACATTCACACACATACTATGTACATATGATATAATTAGGTAGGAGGTCGTACCATTGTAGCTATCGCCAATCCGTCTTCCTCATATTACAGGACAGTCAATCAGCCAGTCCATGCTACCGTGCTTACCAATTTACGAGTCAATTTATTTATCACAACATCACAGCATCACTCATGGTCAAGTCAAAAAAGGTATATGAAACTCATCGTATTCATCGTATTATTTACCACGTCTGCTAAGCAAACAGGATCCTCGGTCCAAGGTGTACACTTTACTGGTATCCTCGCCGATAGGCATCCGAAAAGAGAAAGAAAACTTCCATGTACTGCTTTATTGTGTAATTGCTTCGTACGCGAACACAGGGCCATTACCCCCTGCTTCGCTTCCAGGGTTGTTGGCGTGGCACCTCTCGTAGGCACTCCTGAGAGCCCATCGGCAGATAGAGGTGTGCAACGGTTGATTATGCATATAGCATAGACACCAGCAAATGATTCAGCCTTAACGGATAGGATCAATAACGAGTCACGTAAAGTTCTGGTGAACTGAACGGATCGGAATTGAAACAAATGAAGGGTAGTCCTGGTTATGCAGTTGCTGGTAGTAGGAGCACTGAGCAATGTGCATAACCCTTACAGACGATTTCATACTTGAACGAGGTATGGTAATCATGGGTTCAGGGGGAAAACGATCATCTCGACGAAAGACTTGTTCGGGGTTGTTGGCGTGGCACCTCTCGTAGGCACTCCTGGGAGCCCATCGGCAGATAGAGGTGTGCAACGGTATATAGGTATGCGTAAATGAGACACTGTGCATGCTGTGTTGACCAGATGGATAGGATCAATAACGAATCCCGTAAAGTTCTAGTGAACTAAATGGATCGAATCGAAACAAATGAAGAGTAGTCGTGGTTATGCAATTGCTAGGAGCACTGGGCAATTTGCATAACTCTTATAGACTATTTCTTGCTTGACTGAGGTATGGTAATCGTGGATTTAGGGGATAGCCGAAACCCCGACCAATGGCTTGTTCGGGGTTGTTGGCATGACACCTCTCGTAGGCACTCCGGGAGTCCATGAAAAGTAGTCGTAGTTATGTATGCTATGCTAGGCATTGTGACATGGATGAATGAATAGGATCAATAACGGGCTCCGTAAAGTCTAGGTTGAACTGAACGGATCGAATTGAAACAAATGAAGGGTAGTCATGGTTATGCAATTGCTAGGAGCACTGGGCAATTTGCATAACTCTTATAGACTATTTCTTGCTTGACTGAGGTATGGTAATCATGGATTCAGGGGATAGACGAAAATCTCAACGAATGGATTGTTCGTGGAAGACTTCGTAAAATGGCAGATGCCAAAAGTGTGTAGACCATTTTCGTACTCCGTTTTTGTGCTTGCTGCAGGAGTAGAACTCGGACCGTCTTCAAGTGATCTTGCTATCAAGGGTTGTTTTGTTGTAGATGGACACCTTGCAAGATATCGAACTCGAGAGGACGTCGATGGTATGGGGTGGGTGTAGTTCAACCTAGGGAGAAGGCGACGAAGTTAGTGTCAGCTGATAATGATAAAAGGAGTGAAACGACTTACCAGGTAACTTGGTCGAGTAGATATAGACGAAGGGTTGAGAAACGCCTTAAGGCCGGGTGCTTCATCGAATACATGCTGCTGCATCAAGATCACCCTGGTGGGAGTTGCCAGGTGCCACGTGGATCATGTTACTAGACAGCGATGTATCTCATGAATAGATTTCAGTAATAGTAGTCTTTCTCGACTAGAAACCCAACACCTCATCCTTCCCCTCAATATGACTTGTCCGGTCGTATAGTTCTTCAGTGAATCGATGAACTTGTTGTATGACCGTGTGAAGGGGTGTTGTTAGGCGTGACGCAGGTAGAGCTGCCCGGACATCGTATCGGCATCATCGTAAACTAAGAAAAGACATAGGAAAAGACATAGGAAATAAGCAGAAGAATTCTCTTCTCAAACGCCAGTGCTGGCCGGTGCAGGAATGAAACACGAGAACAGAAGGGTATATCTCGTGAAACGAAAGAGAGAGAAGAACTTCGGTGGCCTGCCAAATTCTGGCTTGGAGGTGAGCTTTGTGCCGTAGAGATGCTCGACTTTGATACTTGGCCACGTATGATTGAGGTGGTCGTTACTCGGCAGAACGTTTCTCATGCGCTTCGCAAGACTCGTGCTTGGTAGCTGTTCTCCGTAGTAATGGACAACCGTGACAAAAAGTATACGGTAGAGAATTCGCAGCTTAGAATCTCAGGAATCTGGTTCTTTCCATCTCTAGCAAAAGTGCAGCTAGACCAGCTTCGTCATCGTAGTCATTCTCAAAGATCGGGGTCTCGAATTCGTATTTAACGGCGAGTTTGTCGTCAGGCACGTTACCCCAGCATGGTTTGTTGGGATCGACCGGTGTAGGGTGCTTGATCGTACCGCTGAAGCGGGCGTGGCCGGGAGCATACATGCCATCTGCCTCGGCAGCCCTCGAGACCTTCTTAGGATAGACGCCATCCCATCCAGTGCGCAGTCCAAATACTTGCTCCATAGCGGATGCCTCCTCAGGAGGCAGTCCCGGGCTGATATCTGCTAGATGTCTGTCAAGCTGGCGTTGCATAAACTCGGCCATCGCCATTCTCTTTCTCGCGAATAACGCCACGTATTTCTTTCTCTCATTGTCAAGAGGAGTGGGCAACAGACGGGGCGGGCTTAGCCGCCGGCTTGATACGAATCGCCAATCGCGAGGATGGACATAGCCGCAAGATTTGAAGATAAGCTCCCGCAGCTTTAGATCTTTTCGGATACGCAAAGGTGGCGAGTCCTTACAATACTTCTGATGCCTATCCTCTCTGATTGTTCTTCCTGGCGTGAGCATGTCAATGATATGCGGCCACGACAGATAGTACAGACAATCGGAGTCCGAGTATGATTCACTTTGTAGAGGATTTCGATATTTCCCAAGGCTTTCGTTATCTAGCATATCGGGGAAGATTGGGGGTCCACTGAGAGAGACTGTCTCTAGTTCGAGGGACTCGAGGGACATCTTGCCCATTCCTCGCACAAAACGGTAAAAAACATGCGGTGTGAACCAGCAGTTCTTCAGCGAAAGATGAGTTACGTGCGGAAGTTGGAGAAGGTTGTCCATGCTTGAGTTGATCACTTTGCGGTGATCCTTCAGGATTGGCGCTGGGAGAACGTAGCGGCCCCTTTGACAAACTCCAGGTGCGAACTCACCACCACAGTGCCACTCGAAATGGATGCGTTTGATAAGGCGTTGTCTACCAATGTGGCCCAATAGATTGAAGACCTTGGGCATCGCATTCGTTGGATAGACCGCTCTTGGAACTATGTACGAAGTGGCATCGTCGTGCGATAGTGCTTTCCAGTCGGGAATGATACCCAAGGCAACTTCCTCCAGTTTAGAGAGCGACCCCCAGAAGTCGTGACGACACAAGAAATCGACATGGAAGCTTGGTAGGCGTGCGATGTTGAGACGAGTCAGATTGGTGAAGTGTCTGCCGCTATCGAGCACTGTGATCACAAATGACTGCACGAGAGCTTGCTCAGCGGCGATGTGTTGAAATATGTATCTCATTTGCGCCTCTGTGAGCGAATCCGGCTGCAATCGAAAAAGGTCATCAACAATCCAAGAAAGAATCGGGCCTCCACCACGGGCTAGTGGGAGACGAGTTTTTTGGCGTTTATCACGCACGAGCTCTTTGAAGGTAATCTCCTCTGACTCCATAATCTTGTCAAGTGTTATTGAGAAGTCCGTGCTCGATATACCGCAAGAAGCCATTCTTCGTTGTAACATCTCCAGCCTGTAGGATTTGTCATACTTGGGTGGCGGTGGGAAGATTCTAGGATCATCTAAGAGCGCCGCGAATAGATTAACCCATGGAGAATAAGGCATTCCTGAAGACTGTGAATACTTGAGCTGGAGTGGGACAGGCTCATCTAGAACCGCATCACTGGGATCTCCAAAGATAGGAGGAGGGCCCGGTGGCTGCAGAGCGTTGGTATCAGGGCCCTGAACATAGCCCAAGCCACCCGAGCAGGACAAAGCGAACTCTCGAACCTGCTCGGTCTTACGCATGAAGTGAACCACTCCCACCTGCTTCTGAAATGCGCTAATAATCTTCTCGAGGCGCGGGTCAGCTTCCCATTCCTCTACTGGAGCGGGGATTCTGCAAATGCTGTTGTGTTTAATATCGAGCGTTTCATCGTCACCAACGCTTGCCGGGGGGGTCTCTAATTCACCCTCATCTAGCTCGAGTGCAAATGCGACACGGCGGATGTATGGTGCGCGGTCTTGGAAGAGATCTGTCCTCAACAGGCGATCGAAGATATCGATTTTGCTGGATCCTTCGCGAGGAAGACGACTTGGACCCAGCTTAGTCTCGAGATCTGGATGAAATTTTATGACAAGATCTCGGACGAAGTTGTCAAGTGTTTTGTCATTGAACTCTCGACAGACAAGACGCATAGCCGCGTAGGCTTTGCGGTTAGGCAAATGATTCGCAATCGTGTTAAAGATTTCAACCGGCAGCTTGCCCTGCGGCCAGCCTAGGCCTGTTCCTTTATTAGGTTAGCAATAGAACACATTGGAGCTGTAAGGGTCAAGATGGGATTGAGGATGTAAGTAGTAATGGAAGTTAAGGGGGCTGTTCTCGCTCTTTAAAATGACACAAAGATCTCAGAGACGAAAAGCATATGATCCTTGGTAAGAATATATGATGTAGATGTATGGCATAGACAGGTGGGAGTGATGTTGGGTGTGTATAGAAGCTCGAAAGAGGCTACTTGGGTAAAATAGGAATGTCTTAATTGCTTACCAGTAATAGAAGAAGCCATATTGGACTATGGCAAGAGGTAGAGTATCTACGTATGTAGAGTGTCGATCGGTGGCTTAGTAAAATGAATGGGAAACTCTTATGAGAGCTTATAGTCTTGTCGTTTCAGAGAAAAGTCGATGATATTAGAAGGGAAATGAGAATGGCGATTGAAAAGCGTGGCGGTAAAGCAACCAAGACGCCAAAAACAGAAGTCGAAACTGTCTGTTCAAGGTCGTACTTGATGCTGAACCACCAAGGAAGGGATATCTAATGAGAGAGATAGTTGTCAGTAATGTGTAAGCCAAACAGACTTGGTGGTGCGTTGTATATTATCCTTTTCCGTAAAGATCTTGAAAGTGCTGGTGTAGGATGGTTTCAGGAAGATCAGTCACTACTTTGAGCGCTAATACATAGCTCCCTTAGCAATGACATATCTTCCAAAGGGTGGTCTGGTGTCGGAGGGGATACACGGAGAGATAGATAAAATGATTAGAACAAAATAAAATTGATACATACCAAGAGATATCCAGGTTAGAGGTTATCGTCTGAAGGATGGGGTTGTTGAGATCAGACGTTGTTTTTTCAAGGTTGTACCAAGAGAGGTTTAATAATTAGAAGTTTTTGGAATGCTTACCACCGTCAACTGGTAGGTGAGGTAAACATTGATGTTGGGAGGAAGAATGGTGGAGGAAGAAATAGACTACCATGAGGAAGGAAGAAAATAGGATCAGAAGCCCTAGAATCAGAGCCCACATCATCAAGAGCACTGATTTTATTTTTATTTTCTAACATTCATCATAGGCGTCGATGATTGTTGATACCTAACTAGATGGGGATTAAGGATCACCAAGCTTCGGCCGTGGGTTGATAGACTTACTCGGCATGACTAGCTGGCACTGGGCAGGTAGTTAATCAGCCTACCTACTACCTGTTAAAAAGGACACTTGTACATACCGTCTCAAATCAACATAGTGAGATACATAGGGATACGATAAAGTGCTAACTGATACACGATGAGAGCCTAGTATTCAAATGCTTTCTTACGTTGCAGGGCCTTGAACCTCAAAGTTTGGCTGGGTATGTAGTGGTATCCGTTGTAGAAAGGAGCAGGACCGAGCATTTTGTTACTTTCACGTGGACGTCAAATGTCATACACTTTACTTCTTTCCGTAAGAAACTCTAGTAACAAAGTTAATGAGGAGTGAATAGTAAGAGTAAGAGGTAAAGAAACATACCTGATATAGTAACGGCCTATCCGTGCCTTAGTGACTTAAGACTTATTTTAGATGAAGAATATCTAGTTAAGTAAACGACAGTATCCGGAACTTCATGCATTGCGCATGAAAGTGGCTTCTGTAAAACCCGTATCCTATGCTTCGATTAGAGAGACCAGGTTTGTTATTGAATAATTGACGTATTGTTTAAGTCTTTCTAATAGCTTTGTGCTAAATGTAGTTGACTAAGACTAATAGGTAGTACTTTTCCAGGAGACGTCTCCTGAAGAGTTGAAATGACTTTTAAAGGAAAATGGATAGGTACGTAGTTCGTGGAGGACGACAAAAGAAAGCTGGGTAAAATGACGACGATGAAAACGACGAAAACAACAGGGAGAAACACAGAATGAAACGATGGAATAAGATGATTTCTCGGCCATAGGCCAATTCATATCGACTTCGATATCTAATTGCGTCTGAGAACCAAGAACTTAGTATCCAATATAGGATAAGTTCTGCACTACCTATTTGCTTCCTCGAAGATCGTTAGATTTGGTCAAGGTGCCCCACCGTCTTGTGCTCATAAGGTATGGATATTAGTTAGAATGTTAACGACCAGGGAGACCAGGATGTCTTGGAAGACGTGTCCTAGGGCTGGATGAAGCATGGCAATAAGCTTCTCATCGGATAGAAAAAGCCATTTGGTTCCTTAAAGAACCTAGTAGCTTATCCTAGACAGGTACCTGCTCATGGCCTTCCTAAAGGCTGGTGTGCTTATTTGCTATAATAGGGACAACTACAGACTTGATTAGCAACGACATATGGCACAACGACTTCGTCTTGGTCATGCGGGATTAAGCCTGAAATACCAATGATGGTGGCAAGGACACGTCTACCGGGCGGGTAACTTTCCTCTTGACTCAGTGCTCTAGCGCCGCTCTCTAAGCCTTGCTGGCAGCCACTTATCTGCAGTAGACCAATATGGCGAGTGTGGACATGCGATAGTGAAATTTAGTGAATTATCTCGCCAAGATAACCTTTACAATGAGTATGGCGGGATACGGGGGAGAATCAAGCAAATTCGAGGTTTTGAAAAGATAAATATGTTGCTAAGATAGGCCTTCATACGTAAGGGAGTTTATGAGAACCGGGCAACCGGGGCGGCGTCACATCTGCCAGATGCGCATCTCGCGTTGGTCGGGCGTAGCAGTCAACTGCAAGTTGAGTTGGCCATCTTGGGGGCGGCCGAGCAGTTCCCAGCGACCACGACCTCTGCAGCTCGGGATTGCCAGCAAGCATATTCCGGTGCGCGTACCTTGCAGGATCTGTTCTCTTGAATGACACCTAATCTCTCTAGCTTGGGTCTAGTTTCTAGTTAGTTAAGGGCATTCACAACGACATCGTAGATTTTTTTTTCTTTAGGAATTCCAAACAATAGGTAGGTAGTTTTCTTCCCCATCCATGGTGAGTGCGCACATCGCGGCCCAACACACCTGCGCTACGTACTCATGTCTCACGATGATTGGACGAGCTCCTTTCTGAATTTCCAATCATAAATTTCCAAAAAGCCGAAATTTCCGATTCGTCCCCCACTGAAACATTTTGTCGAATTGCCGAAGTACAGGACTAGGTAGAGGGGGTGTGGTGCTATCACCTACCTTAACTATAGTAGCCTTTCTGCTTAGCGACTGGAATACACGTGTGGGATAGTGACAAGGTAGAGCGCAACGTATTATACATGTCTCAAATTTTAGTCCCGGCCGTACCCTCCTCGGCCTGGCACTAGGGGATGCAGGCTCCGAGTGCCGTAGGGCGAAATGGACGTATTGTGTCGTGCCGCGACCCTCCTCGAGAGGAGTCGTTCTCCTCTTATGACCATATGACCTGTGTCTAGAGATTAGCTACAAGCGGGATTGGAGGAAGATCTGGGCAGTGAAATCCTGCGATGCTTGGCGTCACCTTTCGGGAGCCATGCCTCGACACGGAGCTATTGCGGAAAAGAGTCAGGCTGCAGTACTTCTCCCCGTAAGAAAGGGGGATAGACGATGTGCTTCTTCTTATGGTAGGCTGGAGGCCTGAAGAAGCGAGGGCGTATAGTTTCAAAGTTATAACAATTTTCTTCTTCTTGGCCTTTTCTTCTATGGCATCGGAACCACTTGATTCGTTAGACTCTGATATGAGGGATCCCCCATAAATCATCATCATTCATGCGTCTACTGCAATATTGAAAATCCTAACCTTTTTGTGCAACACGAGCAGTACGAAATACATTTCAAAGTATCTTTTAAAAAGATACAAAGGCTTCTTATACTGGGCAGCCGAATGAATGTGAATGGATGTGTTTGTTGCTTCGTTAGAATACAGCCTGTTCCCCGCAACTGATGGGTGGAGGCATATCAAGATTGGATTGGTGCAATCCAAAGCAACCGGGCTGCTACATAGGTTACGGCTAGATTGGCCCATTAAGCTATCAAGGTGGGACGGCCCGCCGAGCTAGTTTGGTTCACCAATCCACACATATGTACTAAACAGACCTAGGTGGGTGGTAGGTAAGGTGTTTTTGAGACGCACATGTAGGTAAGGAAATCTGTAGTTTCGTATTTTGACACTTGGAAAAGCTAATACACCAAAGAGCCAGCAGCCTATTTCCGCCCGTTTGATAATACTCGTGAAAACCTCAGTTGGAGTTATATCGTTCTAGACCCAAGCAATTTTAGGGTATAACCAAATTCCCCTAGGATTTGTTCAACCAAACGCCTTGCCTCTTCTGCATGTACTGTGATCCATGGACAAGATAGAGTAATACAGTCTCAGCCCTTCCCAGCTAATGACCAAAAACTCCACGATGGCAAAAAACCGCACACGGGTATATAACGTCCATGAATCAATCTTTCCCAGCGTGGATTGCATGCCACATCACACTCCGCAAACCCAAAACCCGAGTTGACCAACCTGTAAAATAAACAAAGGAAATTAAACCACAGAAATAATAGATATATAGTGAAATGATACTTGTACTTCAGTGAAAACAGCAAGTGGTTAGTCCCAGGCTTCTTCGATATCCCAAAGCCTCATGTGATCTAATTGGCCAGAATCAGAATAGCATCTCGAAGGTAAATCTATTCTTGGATTGATGGAAGCCGAGCTACGGTCTTCGTAGGCACCCGCGAATTGGGCTGGCGGTAGGTTAGCAGCTTGGTCCTTCCACCACAGGTGGAGAACGTCTTGCTGCCATCTATCCATATTTAGAATTTTGAGACGAGTTTGAAAGGTAGACCAGAGGAGCTCAGCTTCCATGGGCGATGAATGAAGGTTGTGGAGTAACCACCGATTGATGTAGCTCGTCTTGTCTCCTTCCTCGGCTTCCTCAAATAGCGATTGGATATTAACCTCACGAGCTGCGTCCTCGATGTATTTTTGACGGGATGGCGTTCCGGATGGGAGCGATACGGCTATTCGGAGTGATTGCTGGGCTGTTTTCGGGGACTTCTCTAGCAAGTGCGTAGGATTGGATAGCAGTTTCGGGAACACCGGGTGTGCAAGCGTCTTAGGATATTCTTTTGGAAAGGATCTGTCAAAAGGCCCATCCTCTAGACGTATCTCGTCTGTGTGAATTGGGTTGAACCCAAACCCTTCTTGCTGAAAAGGGGTATGCTTGGGCATGATATCCTTCTCGCGACATTCACTCTCCAGCCTGGTCGCTTGCTTCGTAAAACGGTCAATATCGAAGAGGGCCTTCCGTTCTAGATTATCGTAATCCCGTAGCATTTCTATGTCATCTTCCGTCATAACCCCTCCCCTCTTGAGTTCGAGAGCCCGATTCTTGCCCGCGTCCCCATATTTTTCCAATAGCTCGATACTCTCTGGGGATAACAAATGAGATTTTCCAGCACTGAGGGCTTTCCTTTTCATCTGCGTATTCACTAAAAGCTCCTTGGCCAACTGCAGATTCCCGAACGCCTCTCGGAGTTCTTCGAATAGAGGGTGGATATCATCAGGACGATCACCGGTAATCCCTCGCAATATTGAGTTCTCGGAAGTCTGGGAACAATTCTCATCGTTAGATCCGTCATCGGATGAGGTACTATCTATACCTGCGGCAGCGGTATAGAATCTTCGCTCTTCTAACTCCAACTCGACTTCGCCGTGTTGAAGTTCATCTAGCATATCGTCGAAGCGTTGTTCCGCTTCTTGGCAACTAAGCTGGGCGTCTTGCATACTCTTAAACAGTTGGTCTAGTTCCGGATGATTTGGAAGTATACCCTGCACAGCAGTCATAAAAGCAAGACCAGCTTCATCCTTGACATGACGTAAATCTTGGACTTGGGTTCGCTTCCGACGAATACCATCGAAAATTTCCCATAGAGTAGTCCTCCGATCTCTAAGTCTCGAGTAATGCTGTGCCAATTGCTGAAAGCTATGCGAAGCACGGCTAGACACGTCGTCATCGTCGTCATCGTCATCGTCATCGTCATCGTCGTCATCTTCATCCTCGTCGAAGCTGACTAATCCGGCCTCGTCTTCTTCCTCGTCGCTATCTTCGTTTCCCACCTCGAAACCCTTCCAAATGCGTGGCCCAAGCCTAGATTCATTGGTGCTAAGTAACCCCTTCTGGCCCGCTAGAGTCTCCTGAATCCCACGGATTGGCCGTGTTTGCCGGTTTGGCGATACATAGGTGCGGTTTGATGGACTCTGCGAGTCTGGTGGCTGGTCGGCTCGGAGGGCACGAGAAATGAGTGACTTCCCTTGAGTTTGAGAAGGTATTGGCGGTGACTTCACACGTCGAAAGCGAGAAGATGGTGACTGAGATTTGCTTATGTTTTTAGATACCGGAGCCCCCTCGACAGCGGAAATAGTTGCTGCTAATTTCTGGGGCAGGCTCTTGGAGATACTAGAGGACGAATTTACAGAGGGAAGAACCGGAGGGAAATGCGGCCGGCGGGAAATTCGGGCATGGGACGTATCAGATGTGACGGACGAGGAATCGTCGGCGTCTTCGGAATCAGACCAACCCTCGGACCCGGTCGTTAACGTGCGGGATAGATCCAGGGGCATATCCTCGGTAGACATAATGGATGCTTGGCTGCTAGATACATTCGAACGACCGTGTACGTCATGTTGTCGGTCACTCTCGGAACGATGGGATGTGAAAGGTTCGGAAAAGACCAGGTGATTTGGATTTCTGGCCAGATTTACATGGCAATGATCGATGCTAGTGGCCATTCAGAGCGTGTTATCTGGTAAATCTGTAGCGGCATGGTAAATAAGCAAGAGGAAATATTAGAGTAAAGATATTAAGAAAAAGAAAAGATATTAATTTTTGAAGATAAGGCTACCGCTATTTTCTATGAAAAAGGAGAAGAAAGAAATTCAATAAGCAAGTAGGTGATGCGAGAATGATGCGAGGGGATGTTTTTTTGATGCAGATTGAAGACAGGGCGGAAGAAAAAAAAAACACCAAGCCCTGGACTCGAGAATCGTTACACGAGCCTTAACCGGCACTCACCTCGTATGTACTATGCATGGTACCTCTAGGCTGTAGTTGCCCGTGCACCTTAAGACATCCATGATTTTAGCACGATTTTAGGGGATATTTAGCACGTGGCGCTGCCAAACTTACTATATCCTCCCGGTTCACTAGCAAGGGTCCACTAAAATTTTTTTTAGAGAATAATACCCTGCCTCATCAAATATCTTTAATCAATGTCTGACCCTTTTAGTCCTTTTGCTTGCATTAGGTGGTTATCTCCATCTATTACGAACCAAGCAGGACGCCGGAATAGTATATAAGATGGGGGTCTGGGGGTCTCACGAGAAATCATCAGACTCCATTTTACATGGTATCCATACTACTATTACGACTTCGACAAGGACGTCCGTAAGCGAAGGTCAAGAGTCGAATCGGCGGCCTACACCTATGTCGGATACATACCTGTATGGCTTCAAAACCCGACGGCTACCTATCCCGCAAGGTAAGGGTTCCACAGCCCATGGTCTACTATTACAACTTATTACAAGTACACAAGATAAGCAGTACTTCCAACAGAGCCTCATCTTGTCATCCCGCATAGATCTGGCCGACTCTCTTCGTTGCTCATTCCTCCGGTCCTCGCACACCCCCAACTCGTCCGCGGCAGTGGGGTGTGTGGTTTAGAATATGGAGACCTGGATCCCCCCTCGCTGCATCATTTAGCTAGACCATTTGCGGCTGCTACAACGTACGCTGCAGTAGTATAGTGGGCATCCCAAGTCACGCCAAGTGGCTGCTGCTTGATGGTCCACGATTGATCTTCTTGTTCCCTTTTGTCGGGTTGCAGAGGATTAGAGCTCCCTCCCCTTGCCGGAAAGCAAGATGGACCCTTGAGGGACCCAGAGTCTCACTCACACACTCCCTCTCAAAGTGAGAACTAGCTCATGTGAGAGAGTAGCGAGAGTATAGCAGACAATGTGTGGGCCGAGCCGTCAAGGGAGTGAGTATTGGAAATTCCCAAAAAAAAAAGTTGATAAGAACGCACCACACCCCCTCTCGAGGAAGGGCTTGCATTTCCCACTAAGCCCATGCCATACAAGTAGTATTCTTTAAATCATTGTTGTTCATGTCGCTTCCCGCCGCGACAGCATGTCTTGACTTTCTTTTATCGAGCTGATCCATTGACCGCTAATCGAGTTGTCCGCCTTTGCTGCCTCTCCTCCGTTGCTTGTCCTCCGTCCGCGGACTCGATGTGGTTTCACCTTTACATACATCTCAATGTTCCTCCCTTATCTGAAAACCCTTGAAAGAGCTCTTCCGTCAAGTCTTACAAGCACCGAGGTTGCAGTCATTACCTTCCCCTCCGGTGATTGGTTGCCCACTCCAGCAAACTTGATACCTACCCTCTGCCTATACCCGAGTCCTTCGATTTCCAATTCTAGGTCACCACCGATCCCTGGCCAGTCCGTCTTCTCATTCCCACATTGACGACGCCATTTGGCTCTGGCGAGAACACTGCATCGCCTTTTGCCGCAAAGTTATCAGGGCCAATAACCTTGAGCTCACTACATCACGAGGCATAAAGTGTAACTTCGAGCTGTCAAATCAGATAGTGTGCATCTATTCCCAGAGGCATTTGACGCGCTGGTGTAGTGTGCAGCAAAAGCTGTCCCACATTCTTGGCCGCCTTCTTGACCAAGACTGGTCTTTTGATAGCCTAGGATATCTTTAGAGACGAAGGAACACACACATCTGTTACAGAGCCGCATAGCTGATTTAAGACTCAGCTTACATCGCGGCTTTCTCTCTTTCCCACGTTTCGCTCGTGAATGTTACCGCTGCCTACAGCTTAGACTTTGCGCGCGTTTCTTTGCCCATCGAGACTCCCAATGAAAAGAAAAGCTACAAAATGTTACAATGCAAAGATCGAAACATAAGCAAAAGTCGTCGCGCCCTTGGAGCGAACCCAAGTGGCACGACCAGTATCAACAGTGGTATTCGGAACGACCAGAGCGGAATGGTACGTCTCTAATACTCTAATATGTCCCAATCTGGTCCGTACTGACCGGCTGCCCATTAGGAAACATAGAGTATCATTGGATTGGGCCAACTCTCCCCAATGCGCCTGACCAAAGCGTTCCGCGGTCCGAACACACTATTGAAAACTTGACGGATGGCGTCCAGAATCTAAACGTCGCCGACCAAGGAGTCTATGGATCGGGCCAATCTATCGACTACGGAGGTCATCACGCTACTGCCGTTGACCAAGCTAGCTATACGCATGATGCACGCCAGCCCCAAGAGCCTAGCTATCTTGCTCCTGTGCATACTCAACAGCAAAATGCCAAAGGAAAGGGGAAATCTCGTGAAGTCGAACACCTTGAAGAATATGGCAATCCTTCTCTTAACAGCCATAACCTATCACAATCGACCGATGGGGTACAAGTGACGTCTACCGATTACGATCAAGGAACACACCCGCATTGTGAGACACGACTGTTCCTCGTTGACATGAGTAGAAGGCTAATCATTTTAGATGGCAATTCTGATTACTTGGGTGTCGAAACTCCAGTAGCTGGCTCGTCCGTAAATGCAACGGAACCGCATGTAAACAATTACGAGCCTGAAGAACCCCAATCCTTCAACGACGCTGAATATCGAGAAGCCATCCGTAGGAGTCGTGATGAGTATTACGGGACCGGCAAGACGGGCGAACCATCGTATTCGACACCTTTAACAGATACAGCTACATCATCATCTTGGCCTACCGCAATTGATCCTAACGCATACGAATTGAGTCAGTGCCTCGTCAAACTCTAGCAACAGGATGACTGATGGTTTTAAAACAGATCCGCAGGTAGCAGAAGGAGAGGACATGCCAACACCCCGTGGTGGCTCTCCAATCCCAGTAGCTTCAATCTCGACAATGCCGTCCTATTCTCACTACATCCAAGGAACACCAGGGGAGGAAGAGGTTCTGGATAGCCGTAAGTTTATTCTGACACCATCTGATATTCGTCATTTACTAATGACTTCACAGGATATAGAGTAGAACATTCTGCAAGGTTCCAACCAGGCGAGGTAAATCGCACTAGCATCTCAAATATTTATCAATGGCATCAAATAGCTAAATCAATCAAACTAGGTGTTCAAGATTCTTTGGTCAGAGCCTCTTGGTCAAGTCGGTGGCGATGATCCGATCTCCGATGTAACGAAAAGGAGGACGCCGGGCGGTGGCAAGTTCTACATCGGCTTCCGTAGGTTCATTATCGTCACAACAGACGAAAGTCACCATAGTACTTGCGTGTAAGAAATCAACCTCGTCATCTATTTCGTCGCAATTAACTCACATACCTAGGCCCATCTTAACATATGACCGGAGAGGCTGTTTGAAGAAAGGGGTAAGACCCAATAAGCATGGTATCATCTACATGGCTGGGCACAAGCCAAGGCCTCTAAAGAACGAACCCGATCTCGGATTCGCCCCCGTTGGTCTTCATGTCTACGCGGAGGGCGAGAAGCTCGCCAGAGAGTCTCGGGTCAACTACTCCAAATTGGTTACTATCGAACACAACGTCAAGGTCTTCTTCATTGGCTCGATCACTGGAGAAGATTTCGAAAATGTCCGCTACGCGGTCAACGAATGTTGGGACAAGAAGATGCACCGGTCATCGAGGAAGTCAAGGAGGTGATTCCTCTTTGCCATCCCAACTAACATATACCATCCACGTTCTTCCACGGCCGAAAGGCAATCCAAGGTGTCGAAAGACGCCCATCCTATATATACGTTATTAATCACTTTACCCCATGGCTTTGCTCCCTAGCACTTGTCGTCATAATCGACCGGGAGACCAGCCCACTGAGTACACTCGACTTATCATCAATGATTTACGTTTTCTAATGACAAATTGCTGCCGTCACCTTCTCAAACGACACCTGCACGTTATAGAGACCTGGAAAACAGTACACCGGCACGCAAGGACCGACAAGTAGGGGGAGTCAACTTCTTTGCCTCCGCCTTTAACCTGCGGCCAGATTTGGCCATGGCAAGACACGCAGTTCGAGAATACAAGACAGAACTGCCACGAGAATACGGACAGAATGACCTAAAAAGAAACATTACGATCTTACGACTACATTTCCTCCTTCATCAAAGGGACCGGAAAAAATGCATCAGGGCACGGCCTCCATTATCCATCTCATCGTCCATCTTATAATTCTTTCTCCCAACTTGTTACCTATTTCCACGTCTATCGTTCACATCATTCTTGGGTTGGATCATATTTCATGTCATTTTACTACTATATCTCATCCAGCTAATAATCCATCCGTCGAAACAAAAAATACAAGCCTTGATCCCACTCTCTCGGGCTGTTATACTATTGTGCCTATCTCTTAGTTTCCTCGTTGTAGCTATATATAAGCTTGGCTTCTATGTGTGATATATATGCCATCGTGCTTGGCCTTCCTGCCATGTGCACACTGCGCCCAACTTATACTGAATCGTTCGTAAGCTGAGGCACAAACAAATCGTTCTGGTCCCTGTGTCACTTTGGTGCTGAGAATAGGTTCCCTACCTTATATACCATGTTTGGGACAATTAAATTAACACGTGGTCTGTCTGGCAAGCCAAGGATAGGGCTGGTGCTGCTAGCGAGTGTTTGAGTACACGTATTGTTATTCCAATTTGTACATTCTCAAGCAAAAAGGGGTTCGATTCCCCTTCCGGTCGATATTTCTCTTCCTTTTTATAATTTATACAGTTAACCTGGCTTGTGTCCCATGAGAGCCAGCTCTAGGTCGTCGATGCTTGGTTACCGGAGTAGATCAGAGCTATGAGACACGGCGTATTTACTTCGTACTTACCTCTTTTTCATTATCACGGTGAATCAATTTTATACAAAGTATGTAGGTAGGCATGGGCACGGTTTCTCAAAAGTAGATTAAGTATCAATAAGAGGAGTGTTGCTGAACTCATTTCATTCATTGCTATGCCGTCATTCTTTTTAGTACTTGACTACCTATGATCAGCCATGCTCTATCTAACATTACAATTGATGCCACCTACACAGGTCCGAAAAGTCGAAGGCATCGTCCATTCAAAGTCAAGAAACGCCATTTGCCATTCCGTTCATTGCCTTGTCTCTCGAGTCGTAGTCGTAGTCGAGTCGAATTCCCTCTTACATACACGTTCGTTCGTTTCATCCATATGTTCTTCGTGCAAGCAAGCAGCAAATGACCGTGACGACCCCGCAGCCGTTGATTAGAAAAACAGACAGTCCGCCTCCCGCCTCCATGAATTTATCTCTTTACTTGCGTATTCCCTCTCCTTCACTAGCAGCCCCCCTTACTTAGCCGATGTTGCAATTCATCGCTGCTCCTCACCGCGGCGATACCTCGACCCGCGCTTCTTCCTCCTCTCCTCGGCGTAGTCGATGACGCTCGTCCCCGCGTTGCTAGCCGTCTCGGCCCCGCCAGCTCCGCTGGTCGTGCTCGGCGAGATTCCCGGGATGACGTGATGGTACGATTTAGTGCCCACCTCGCTATCGGTGCCGACTTCGCTGGGCTGCCAGCCGCCGGGCGGGGGCAGGTACCGGTCGTTGGCGCTGCCTCCGGCCGCGGCCGGCGACTCCTCCTCGATGGTGCTCTCCTGCACCGAGGAAGCCGCCGCGCTCGGGGCCGGCGCGTGCGTCTTGGCGCGCTGGAAGCTGAAGTCCCGGCGCACGCTGTTGCCCGTGGCGCGGTCGCGGTTCTCCATGCGTCGTGCCTCGCGGCGCATGCGCTCGTTCTCGCGGTTCTCTCTGCGGTCTGCTGTGCTGTATACCTTGCGGATGCCGCCCGCGGCCTTGGAGCTAGACTCGTGCTTCTCGTTCTTGGTCGGGGTGTTGGTGGGCGTGCTCTGGCGGTTGCTCAGGAGGTCGGAACCGGCGCTGGTCGAGGTGTCCGGGTTGGTTGAGCCATCCCACTCGCTGGCCTCGGACTCCTTGTTGATGCCGCCGACACGCGCGGCCTTCTCGTGGCGGTATGCACGTAGGTGGTCCTTGGCTGCGGCCTCGGCTTCCTCGTCGACTAGCACACCGTCTTCACCGACGCGGCGGCCGGACTTGTCGCGATTCTTGCGGTCCCTCTTCTTCTCGCGTTCGCGCTCCTTGCGTTCTCGCTTCTGCTTGCGGCGCTCTCTGCCGAGGATATCGGACGCACCGGCCGTGATGCCAGTCAAGGTGCTGTGGGTATCGCCCGTATCGGCCGTCATCTGCGTCAGGCCGCCCGTGTACTCTGTTCGGCTATCGTCGACGTCCTTATAGACCGAACCACCACCAAGCTGAGTGGTAGGCGTAGCGCCGGAGAGAAGCGTGCCGTTGGGGCCCTTACGACGCAGCACGGTCGACTTGTAGTCATCCCAGTCGTTCTCCTTGAAGTGGAAGCCACCGTTCCGGGCCCAGAAGAAGAACCAGATGCCAGTGCAGACGAAAGCGGCGCCGATGAGGCCGAACAGCACGAATATGAAGGTGTTATTGATGTCTTGCGGCTTCACGGCGCCCTTGGACGGGTCCACCTTGGTCTGGCTGTCATCATTGGCGTCGTCTCTGGCGAGCAGGATGGAACGGGCGGCGAGAGGGCCAAGTTGGGAAAGGGTTGTTGCTGTCGACGATGGAATGCTCGACGTTGAGCGGGCCGCGATGTCGCCGGCGGCACTTCGAGCCGACGACAGCAAGTTGCGGGCATGTGCTGCGAGACTCGGCAAGAGAGGTGCCATGATGGCTTTTACGTTGTTGAAATGAAGACCTTATGTGTATAGTGTGGAATGCTTCTTCTGGAATGAAGAGTATGTAAGATCAAATTAGACAGGGCTGGTATTTTACTGGAAAACCAGCCAAGTCAATGTTAGACGGAAATCTGATCGACTCGTTTACAATTAGCATGCACGAGACGAGAGTGGAATTGCCGAAGTCGTTGCTAGGTGCTCAATCGTGCACCTCCGGAATGTTGACAAAGATGCAAATCAATATTATTGAGAAGAAAATCTAGACTTCTGCAACAAATCGGTTGTCCGGTGGTTTCTATGGCTCACAGCAGGTTTGCGGAAATTTGTGGCTGGGATGAACTAGGGAGGTTGGGTAATGATGTCAAAAAGTCAACAATTCGCAATTGACCGGGCAACATTGGCGGGTCCACTACGGACTTATCGATAGAGCTAGGAAAGCACTTAATGCATCCTAAACTGGATAGTGGGGTCTTGCTATTTTAGGTCACCTCAGCTCACCTCAGCTCCCGACCGCTAAGGAGGTACATACATCTTACCTTCAGCTTCACTTGCACATTCAAGAAAGTATGAATTCATCTACCTGGAAACTTCGGAATCTCTTCCACTTGGGTCGTCCGCCTCGAAACAATTTAGCGTCCATTGGTGAAATCTATTGCCGGCACTCTTTGATGGAGAATGCATATTAGCGCCAAGTGCTTACCAATCGTATGAGCTGGCCAGATTAAAGGGATTGGTTCGTCATGCGAAATGGCACAGTTCCAGAGACGTTCCAGTTGGGCTCTTGGACAAAACTCAATTGGTATCGCTAGCCGCTGGACAATTCAGCAAATGAGTAAAGATTGCCGTGTTACCATCAGCTTGCCATTGTCATTTATTAGGCAATACTACGTAATCAAAGTCGAGATGGTTATGGAGGGAGAGAATATCTCGTTTCACATGCCATGCCTTAGGAAGTTAGGAAGTTGGGCCACGAAGGAGGCAATTGATATTAACTGAAAGTCCGCGAAAGGATTAACACCCCTAGCCGCTGACAGACAGTCGTGTTTACCACCAACCTGGATGTGTTTCCGGCAGCGCGGAACCGGCGGCAAGGAGGTTAAAACCATGAAGCTTGCTTAGACTGCAGCATGGCGGATAAGGATAGGTAGGGGCTTTCGCATAACACATGTAGTTGGACGTGTAGCTATACAGAAACACCATACGGACTCCGTTACGGCATATTCAGACCACCGTTTTGGGTACATTGCTTCTTAATGTATATTTTCTGTGACAATGTACCGTATGTTGTATGTATGTATGTATGTAGGTGTTCTTTAGATTAGATAGTTTCGATGGTCAGGAGACTCCCAACGTGGAAGTGAACAGGAACCAAAGCCCCGGATCGACGAGGCATCGTCAACCTGAACGGGCTGGATGAAACAAACCACGCCCCGATCCCACAAATCCATCCAACTAATCAATAGTGCTACTATGTATGGTGCTGAGTTCACTGACCGGTAGGTAAGGCAGAGATCGTAGACTCGCGCGACTAGCTGCCGAATTAGACCAAAGGCGCGATTTAATTTCGTTGCCTCGTTGCCAAAACACATCTATAATACGTCAAGCTAAAGGGTATCGTCTGTTCAAGTGGCGAACATGAGAGCTCGGTTTCACGCTTACACGCAACAAGACGTGGCACGATCTGCGTGGGCTGCTGTGGGGAAAACGGGGAAACCCTGTCATCCTGCATTTCATGGCAGCTGCTTCGTGATGGGCTGATAGAAGAAACGAGTCCCTCACTGTCGTACCGAGGCGCATGTCGTCGTCAGTTGTATACGTCGAGAAGCCTTGTAGATACTAGTTCACATACACATATGCAGCCACAGATGACGAATAATGACAAGCTTGGGTGCAATATTTCCATTGAAAGAAAGGGGGAATATCCTAATCAGAGTAGGTAGAGACTTCGTAAAAAGTCCACATATGTATCTATCTATAGATTGTCGATAAATGGACCCTTCAACAGGTATGTAGTCCAACCAAAGAAACCTAGGTAAAGACTTCCCGTCCAAGGTCGTGCCGTTATGACGAATTCCTCCGCGTGTTGGCCTTCCACCAGTGAAACCACAAGCCAAGCAAGCTGCTCGGCCACGAGGGGTCTAGGCGGATCGACCGTCCTTATCCCTCCTCTTAACACACCTTCTCGTTGCAAATGCCGGACTAGATGAGTAAAGACACACAAGACCAAAATATCCGACTTCTCGAAGTATGATATCCAATTGATATAACTCCGTACAGACAAGGAAGACAGCAAAGTCGATCCCCCTTGAGCGCGCGAATAGAAAATGTAAATGAACAAACATGCCGACTGCCAACAGAAGTGTGAACTCCATAATGCCGAGCAGATTAGATTTCTATCGAGTTCCAACTCTTACTCCATGTGAATGCGAATGGCTCGGCTTCAAAGCACAAAGGGTATCGCACAACAGCATGGCACGGCCAATTCCTGCGTAGAAAAGAAGACAAAAATAGAACATCGGTCCCTCCTTGCCCCATTTGGGCCCAAGAAGGATCCGTGAAGTTCGTGTAAGATTAGAATGTAAGCCAACACGCGCGCTCAACCAGGACTATGCACACACAACCACCTATACAACCTCCAACTGCTGAAAAAGTCCATAACCCAACCATCATTCATTCATCCTCGTCCGCTCATGTCTTCGTATACATGGGTTGAAAAATCCACCAACCACGGAGAATCTGACAAAAGAGGAGAACATGGGTGCGTTCCCATCCCGTGGCGCCTTTTATGGTCCATTTTGAGGGTATCCGTCGTTTTTTCGCCCTTTTCTCAATTTTCGGCAACGAAGCATAATGCTAGGGATATAACGGGATGAAAAGAAGCAATATTGCAATGACATGCTAACAAGTCCAAACGTAAATGGTAGAAAGTAGATGATATCGCTCTGTTCAATAAATCAAATCCAAACGTAAAAAGTTCATAGCCTTCGACAGGGCGACCTAATTCAAGCAAGCGAATACTCGTCGTCGTCGTAGTCGTCGTAATCACCCAGAATTCCTGGAGGTGCGTAGCGAGGGTCGTAGTCATCATAATAGGACGACGGAGGTGCATATAGAGGCGGTGCCATCCGTGTCCGGGAGTATGAACCGGCTTGCGAGCTAGCGCGAGTTCGTGCTGCTGCTCGATCGCCTCGGCTCTTCCGGTCATCTTCATAGTTGGTTGTATGATCACTACCCCCAGCGCGGGATGTTCCGTTGTTGTTGTTGTTACGGCCGATGTTGATGTCGCCACCGTCCTTGCAATGGATCTTGGTGTTTCCGACTTCAATAACGGCACCCATAGGAAGCTTGATCGTAATATCGTCATCCCCGTCACTGGACCTCGTAGTTCGCGTCGTCGCTGACTGCTTGTAGTCGCTCTCGTCACGGCTTGCAGTGCTGCGAGTCGACCGACTGCTGCCTCCGTTCTTCACACGCCGAAGGGCCTCGGCGGTGAGTGGCGCGTTGGGACCACCGGCGACATCCTCTTGGTATCGAGAAGCATCGCGAATCTTATCCTCGAAATTGTAGTATGAGTTTCGTCGACTTCGTGAGGCTGGTTCAATCTCGTAAGAGCTACTCACATCGTAGACCGATTCGCCATCAAAGCTACTCCGACGTCTCGGGCGGTGGGCGGGAAGAGCACCAGAGCCATATTCCACCTCACGCCGGGCCACGGCCTTATACATGGAACTATCGACGTCTAGTAAGTCCTCATCCTCGAAACCAACAGATTTCCTCCTCGAAGCCGTGTGCGTGTGCGCGTGCGTGTGCGCGTGCTGCGGTTGCGGCGGGCGGAAGGCCAATCGATTGGGTTGCGTAGAAGCCGGTCGTGGAGGAGGCGGCATCCGTCTCGTGTCTTCGTAGTCTTTGTACTCTTTGTGATCTTTACTTGCCTTCCTCGCCGACGCCGAGGGCCTTCGCGCGAGAGCTTTCTCTTTAGAAAGCTCGTACTTTGCTGGTGGTTCGTAGTCATGCGATTTAGAAGGCTGATGGAATCCCATAGCTGATTGGGGGCGTCGGAACCGTGAAGCCAGATCTCTGGGAGGGGGGTTCAAGTCCGCATAGCTAGGAGGAGAGGGGATGGGCTGGTGAACTAGTGCATGTGCCATTGGAGGTGGTCCAGGGGGACCGCCGCTCATCCACGGAGGAGGAGGGAATGATGGGGGTGGAAGTTGTTGTGGGTGTAGCGGTGGATGTTGATGAGCATAAGCCGATCCAGCTATAGGTGGACGCTGGCCATAATAAGACTCAGGTCTAGTGCGAGCGCGAGGTCGAGAAGAAGACGAAGGTGCAACGCTCTGGCTGGGGTGGACTCCGTAGTAAGTAGATTCATCCGAGATTCGTGACGAAGGCGGTGGTGCTGTCTTGTGCGATTGGGGTGTAGGACGTTTAGGGCGTTGCTTAACAAGAGGCCCTTGAGCCGAACGTCTCTTCTCTTCCTTCATCTTGTTGATCTTGGAATCCCTCCTTGAGAGTATGGGGGGTTCGGTGGTATCCGAGTCGGAGAGGGAGGGAGGTGTTCTCGTTTCCCTCCGACTCGAATCTTTGCGTGATCTGCTAGTGTTGGGCTTCTCTTTAGAAGGGCTAATGCTTGGTGCAGCAGAGCGTGCGTATTTGGGTGAGGTTCCAGGGACGATGTGATCTTCGTCGTCCACCTCCTCAAAGTATGCAACAGAAGGAGCAGAGGTCTTCGCCATGCCGAGGACGTGGAGGTCTCTCTGCCTGATAAGTGAATCCGGTCACTTGATCAGGGTCAGGGTTAGGAGAAAGGTTCGAGGCGATAGGCCTCAGCAGGAGGGCGGAGTCTGTCCTGGTACCCAACGCAAGTGGGTTTCCGAATGCGTGGCAGTACTATGTATGCTACTAACTGTACAGTGCTGATAATATGTGGGATTGATTGCTTTTGAAAGAGTCGGAAAGGGAAAGGGAAGTAAGCAGTATGTAGGTAGGTATGTAGGTCTATGTAGGTTAGGGCCTGTAAGGAGACTAGACGAGATGGATCCAAGTCAAGTGGGGATCCGCGCGAACAGACGTTGCGGGCGAGACTTGTAGCGTCAGAAAAAGTCGGGATGGATTTTTTCGATCAGGTAATTGATTGAAGGGTAAAAAAGAAAGAAAGAAGAAAAGAAGAGATAGAATAACTTCTAAATCAGGGACTGCAATGACCCGCAGCAAGCTGATAAATGAAGAATGTCGACTTGTCTTCTTTTCTATCTTTTCTCTCAACTTTTTTTTTTCCTCACTTCCCTTTTTTTTTCTATTGGGAGAAGAATCGGGGATGCTGCATAAGGAACGGAAAAGAAGGGTGTTGCCGGGTTGATAGAGGAGACTCGCAGAAGTACTTAAGGGGGCGACCCTTTGGGTAAAGTACCATGGAAGTCTGAGAAGGTAAGGCCCTGGTTCGTATGTACACTCACTCCAGTGACTTGCTGTAAGTATACGTGTACGTATTATACTGAGGTGTTGTACAAGTACATATGTATGCTAAGGCCGGCAGGTGGGTATTCTGGGTGTTCTGGGTATCTGGGTTATGTATCTGGGTGTCTTGCGTCTCTTGCGTCTGCCGTGTATCTGCAGATGGTAGAGCAAAGCCACAAACTGACAGTACTTGAAGCTTCACTTGTGTAGCTTCACTGGTACCTATATGTAGGTAGCTACAGTAACGGTGCAACGGCTGATGGGAGAAGACGGGGAGATAGGTAGATCGCTAGAAGAAATGTGACAAGAGACAACCGTCCAATAATGTGAATGTGTTGTGAGTTGTTGCAAGGTAGCACCGAACTGTCGTGGGATCGAGCAGGGAAGAGCAGGGAAGACCGTTGTCTCCTCGAGCAACGAGGGGTGTGCCCCAGTTGCGACGGTTTGTTTTTTATCGATACGGTTAATATCGATAGCCAAAAACTGGGGAATACTTTTTGTTCTTTTCTCTCTTCCCTTTTTTTTTTTTTTTTTTTTGGTCTCGCGCCTTGAGTGCTTGCAGAAAATGGAAAGGGTCGAAGGGCTTGGCGTGAACAATCCCCCCTGGTCTTTCGTCAGAAGGAAGACGCTTTGCCGGGTACGGAGTTTAGATCCTTGAAAATTTCAGAGGGAAAAAACAGTAGCGGTACCCAATGGTGGGTCAGAGTCCTGCAAGGCGAGGGAGATTCCACAAATTTGTCTTTTTAATCAGGGCGTTCCTGAGCGTTAATGACCTATGGTGATGTCGCCTCGTGCAACAGATGGCCACCGTTCTTTCTCTCGTACATATACTAATAGTTGAGTTTACCAGGGCCAGGTCCCTCTCTTAGTCGGTATCTCTTGGAAATCCTATATCGTCTTCTCAACAAACGCCTCGGATTATGTACCAGCACTAGAGTTACCGAACTATCTTTCCAGGAACAATTGATGATGGCCAATGTCGCTAATCTGTTGGCTCTGGCAGCGTAGATCCTATTATCCGACAATGACTTTTGGTTGGTTGTGGTTGTTCGTAGGTTGACAGGCAGACGACTAGTCCAGTGGCAAACGTGAGGGGTGTAAGTGGACGGCACACCAATATGATGGAGAACTCGCAGACGGTAAAATAGAAGGCGCCCGTCCTCTTGGGAGGCAAAAGAACAACTAGGAGAACAAGATCCACTGACAAAACCGAGATGTGGTGCTGTCAATCCATTAACTAGGTACCGGGTTTAATGCCCGATTACATATCTCGTGCCTTGGGTACCAATAATGTGCCGGAAAATACAAAAGCAGGCAGGTCGGCTCTTTGACGATGAATTGGTGTTATATTCGGATCACTAATTTCTGTCGTCACCTGCTCGTTTGTAATTCTTCAACCGGCTTAGAAATAAAAGTGACTTGCGGGATTAGACATGAGCAATGAATGAGATCTCTAGGGCAACGAGCAAGTAATGATGATGACGATGGCGCCCATTTTGTGCAGTCCGTGGAATGCTATTTGCTGGTAGGCAGACGGCAGAGAGGTGCAGGCAGAAACGGATGCCAACGCACCATCTCATATGATTCCAAGCTCTAAAGGAATTAGAACCCAATATACCATTGGACTATCCTAATCAGGGTATGCAGGACGCATGCATGAGTTAAGAGGCAGCATCGTCTCTCATAGGACTAGCGAGGTTTGCACGATGGCATTGTACCCATCGGCCACGACGGGAGAGTCATCAGGTACATTCTCTCCCTTTCTGCCTACATACGTCCCTGTCATTTATCCCTCTCAGGATTTTGAATGCATACTCTCATTACGACACTACCGAGTCCAAGCAGTATTACACCATCAAGCATGAACTAACCCAATTATTAAGGTCAAGATACCGCCATTTTTCGCGTCTTTGGGTTTCCAAGCGAACCACTTTTCTAGACGCTAGGCCGAATTCAGATGATCGCCACTAGGGCCAAAACAACCACACTGGCTACGTGGCACCTAAAAGCGCTACTATTAGTGCTTGCCAGGTGCCAAGCTATCACGTGATAATTAGCAATACATTGTGATTATGAGTATTTTGATATTAGCCAACATCAGAGCCTCATCCGAGCTAAGCTACAAATAGCATAGCGCTTAAAAAAGTGGTTCGCTTGGAAACCCAAAGATGCGAAAAATGGCGGTAGATCTTGAGTGGGCAAATTCACAAGCACAATTGGTCCTCGCACGGGAACCGAGATCTTATCACCGAGATACTCCCAAGCTCGTGCCGCACCGCGCTCCTGATAAATACCTACAGTAGGTAGCACGTTTCGTGACTGCGAGACAGCGTAACCGGCGATCAATACAATTCGGAGGAGATGGAAGAGCGCATAATCTTCAAGCACGGATAGGATAGACCTGCGGGGCATGGCAGCTTGAAGCGGCACTCAATGTCTCTGATAGTACTCGATCCTCCTATTAGACAACCTCAAATTGATGAGCGATAAGTTCACGAATTGTCATCAACAGCCACTCTAGGCATCTCGAAAACGGGCAAGTCTCGGAACAATACGGTTTCTCGGGTAAGGAAGACCATCTAGTGAGGATGGCGATCATCTTCAAATCAAGGCGAGGAAGGGGGCAAAAAGATTTCACGTCCGTTCAGTGCATGCAGATTGATTGGCTCCGAATGGGTCCAAGAGTAATTCTGGACCTCCCTCCTTTGTGAATCTCTCCCGTCTGGGTCGGCGCCAGCGATGCATGTCATCCAGCAGACCAAACCGCATCGGTGCACATATATATCTGTGCTATGAGAAGCCAGCCACCTAGACTTCTTGTATGCATTGTATCCCTTCGCTACGGTAGTTGGGGGCCTTGTTGAGCATCCATCGAGTGCATCGGTTACGACGTTTCTGAATCGAGGCCTTCCGCCGCCGCCGAGCTTGGTCATGAGTTTGTGATCAACATTCACTTATGCGAGTATATTCAATCATACATATGTACTTAAGATCTGATAACAGGCGCCTGTAGGAGAGACTCCTGCATCAAATGGTGTAGTAGAGTATGTAGATGGTGCTATCACAGTATCATGAAGCCATCACGGAGCATATTATGAGTCACTCAAGTCTCTGCCTACCCTGCTACCGAAAAGAACCAATTGCTCGCTCGGCTCGGTACAAGAAGCCGCTCCACTAGTCACGGAGTAGGTAGCCGCACATAACAAAGCATTGACGCAAGTGCAAGGTTATAGATGCAGCACGACAATCTCTATTACTTATACGGATAGATGCGTGATCCTCCCAAGGGTTGAGGTTGTTAACTACACGCTAAATCGAGCTAGACCATCAAAAACTCCTAATTGGCATCCAAACAAAATGAAATATGAAGAAGAAAAAATTGTGAAGTGTGATACAATGCAAGTATGAGGCTCGCATACACCACAGTGCTATTAGCAGAACGTGTCTGCTGGAATAATATTATGGGCCAGCCGGCAAACACGACAGCTCCTTTTTCGGTGAGAATCTGGACTGAGATTTGTCGACCTGGTCATCTGCTGCTGGCACCCTCCGTACCGGCAAAATGCTCACGATACATCTAACCTGCCAGTCTAGTGGGGTGCTCTTGGCAATTGGCCGAATGCTATTGGAGCGATATAGCTTCATTCTCAACTGGGATACCATCAGGAGTCTCACCGCTTTTTTAACCCAAGGACACCCTCACGTCACTACTCGAGCATTTTATGTAGAACAACGCCACTGAGGTAGGTGCCCCCAAGCTTCCATCATATCTATCAATATTCCAAGGAAGGCTTGTTCATTTGAAGGGATACGGATGCCAACATATCTCATTCTGAAGGAAGGCCGCAGGAAAGCAGACACATGTCATCGATGTTGTACAAATCTCCGCCATGTGCCCTCAGCATCAAATAAACCGTTTTGATCCTGATGTCGGTGAGACCACATTCAATATGCCGCCAGGCACAAGTTTCTTACTCTGAGCGTTTGAAGCTCTAGTAAGATTGGTAAGTATTGTTGCCACCATCTACGGATCAGCTTGGCAGCTTTCCTTTCTGAGTCGGATACCGGTACGCCGGATCAGAACCTCTAGGACCATTCCCGTCGGATACATAGTGCCACGGGAAGTACATTGATCACTTGGAAAGCCAACAAAAGTTTTCAATATTGTTGCTATTTGCAGGTTGCTGACAAAGGGAGGTGAGACACAGAATATTGGCGACCGAGCTATATCAAACAAGGAGAATCTGCCCAGGTTCTCGTAATGAGATCAATTGGCAAGCGTCGGATGTCTCCTACCTCAGGGCGATGAACAGCCGGTCTCATAGTCAAACCCGAAAACCGATGCTAATAGGCGAAACAGCAAATGGATGTCTCGTAGATGTTGATCAGTCTGGGTAACCGTGATAAGGTGGATGGAAGGCACAGCATGTCGAATTGGAACAAGCGGCCTTAATTATCTATCTATTTGGTCTTCGCATCCGCAACAACAGAACGATGGTCTGATAAGAGGATGTTGCCGCCCAAGTCGTTCGGATTTTTACCGAATGTGAAGCATCCTGTTGCAGTTCAGTTTTCACCGAGTCGACTTGGCGCCAGGACTAAACCCACGAGGGTGTCTTTCAAAACTATGGGGTTGGATTCTGAGTACGGAATGCGTTACTTTGACCACGTCTTGTTGCCTGGGTCGTGATTCTTAAAAGCTCACGGCGAAGTCGCTATAGCCACCAACCAAGGAGGGATGGGGTTACCAAAGAACCGACCTAGATTGTTAGTCAGTTGGCAATCTCCAACAGGATTCCTATCTCTTTCTAAATTTCGGTGCCTTTTGAGGCCACCTGTTCTTCAAGGATGACTCAATCCTAGTAGTCATCATTCGGTCCACGATGGCATTCCACCTTTTACGCTTCATTTAGGAGGACCTATCTAGGTATCGCTCAGTCAGCCCGATGCTCAAATCCTGCTTTTGGGTCAATGGGACTAGATGATTATTGACTCTTATCATCTAAGGTATGGTCATACTCATTCCCCGGCATCAGGTAGCGCTCTCTCCGGCTGTATCGGCTACTCCCCATGCAGTTGTATGATCCATACGAGGATAGACTGGCCGATAGTGACCGTTATCCTCAGTGTGGTGACAGTTATAAAGAGCCATAATAATACATTGCCATAGGGTTACAAGTAGTAAAGAAGTTCAGGCTCACTCATTTAGGGTTGCTGCCTGGTGCTAATGAAGAAGGTAGGTGCCCAACTAGTCAACTTGTTCCACCATTAAGGATAGGGGTAACATCTTGTAACCGGACAGAAGTTTCCGGTTAGGCATGAAGCAATGAGACTTGGCTCCGGTTGTAAAATCATTACAGCTATGAGGCACATGATATTGTACTGGCCGGAGTTTGTCACTTAAAGAGGAACTCAGTGGGGCATGTCTAACATTATGAATAACGGAAAGCAAGGTAGTCAGATATCGCTGTATTCACAGATCTGTATTCAAAGGAGGCCATCTCCGAGTTTGCATGGCGCTAGGTGAACGATTGATTCTTTCATCACGAATTGATGGAAATTCCTCTTTCACTATCTTGTGGCACTCCCGAGTAAAAGACCTAGGTGCAAGTGTCCATCAGCAGGGCATCAATAACGGATCCCACGAGTTTGATCATTGAATTTGAATGCAATTAGCTCTCCTTGCCTTGGCAGACCCCTTACAGGTTAAGGTTCGGGAGAGACTGATGAAGATGAGGCATGACCATGTGGAGGTATGCCTACACAGACACAGATTAGAGAAGATGGCGATGGATGAAGGGACGTGATTGTCAGGTCGTTTATAGAAGCCACAAGCCGCAAGACTATGGCTTTGTTTCGGTATGTAATTACCAGGCTAGCCTCAACTAGGGGCGATAGCCGGATCGTACATCTGTGACATAATAAATAAACAATAAACAGCTGGGTAGGTAGACTATATTTCCTAACTGAGCAAGAAAATAAATCAATATCATTTAAATTATCACGATATCTTCCCACATAGCTAGTCCGAGGTTGCCGTCAAACCAATGATCTCGACCTTCTATATCATAAACCGTCATCCAGCCAACCCGGCGGTACGAACGTGCATCGGTCCGTCCAAGTAATAGTCCAAAAGCTGATATTCGATCCATAGTACTCTTAATGGTGCAGGTTTCCATTCCGACCATCGGCAGGTATTCGTCGGAAGGCCATTCTTCTGGGACATCTACACTGCATCTAATCTGTGGGTCGTCAGCTGGCGTGTCCGAAGATTTGAACACATTCAGAGGTGCCGCTTTCCCGTAGCAAATATGACCGACTCTGTCTGTATCCAGCTTCCACCAAGCAAGTCCTCGAACCCTAGCTCAGACCGTCATGGACCCTCCTATTACCAAACCAAACCGATATAACAAGGATAAAGTAGTCTGCACATCTAGAAGGCTACATGTGACCCCTATGTCGGAATTGCCAATGTATCTTGCCCATATCTTACCTACTACTCCTATTATAGAAGCCCACGACCATGACGGTTCAACGTACGTAGAGGGTCGTCTCACTCGGAAAGGCGCTACCATCTACAGGCATTGGAGAAGAAAGTCTTCTCTCCACATACCCACAAAGTATTCAGTGACAGGCTTCGTCTACAAATACTCCTCAGCTAAAGCAGCAATTCCGGGCAGCTTGTCTGTCTCGTCTGTCAAATTTCTTCGCAAGTACTATTCAATAATGTTGACCCAGCCGCTGGGATGGTTTAACGAACCAAAAGCCCGGTTTCCCGGGTCAACAGCGCCAGAGAAGGCCGCTGTAGCCGCACTCGATTGTATGTCCATTCCTCCGTCGCTCTGAACTTCCTCGAGACAGCAAAGCACCATCTCACGAGGGCCATACAATGCAATACGGCTTGAGAGATGCGTCTCCTGAAACGTCCAACCGCGTAGAAAGAGATGATCGCTGGATCGAAATCCTGAATATCCGGACGAAAGTAACACGTACGTGAAGACGTTGTCATCAGCTCTTGCCGCGAGCCTCGTCGGTCTATATTGCTCTCGAGGTTGTAGAAAACCATCGTAACTTGTAGGGGCGTTCGCCGCGGCGATAGTGAAGAATGCCCCTCCATATACGAGGTGCATTTTGGAGATTTGATCTAACTTGTCTTCGGTGTCATCCTGAACTATACAGATGGCGTCTACCCACAGGTATCTGAGCCCGACGCCTAATGTAACTTTCACAGCGTCCTGTATAGTTTTCGGCAGGGTGTTGAATAGTATTTCATCCTCGTATTGAGTCAAGCATGATTTTGTCGTCTTGGAGTGCTGGTCTCCACCCTAACAGTAGTTCAGAGACGCATATGGGGCTAAGGGAGGGTTCATACGCAATCGTACTCCTGGATGCTCGGCGCCTTCATTGACTTCTAGGACCCGCTTGGGCATATATTCGACGTTGAAAGCCTTGCACTTTGGATGTTTTAAACGACACTCATCAATCCAACCACGTAGTCTGTCGAAACTGAGGCGAGAATTCGGTGTCAAATTAGGTGGCGGTCCTGGATGTGCTAGCTTTTTTTACAAGAGTTGCCCTTAAGGACCATGAGCGAGATGTGTATAGCCAAAGCAATCGTAGGAAGATTTTATGTTTAACAAACCTTGAGTTGCATAGACATCAAACCCGCCGATATCTCCTACCATTGGGGCTTGGAAGTTACTGACCCCGGCTGAGAAGCTGACAGTGATAGGGCCATCGTTCAGTTTCGTTTCATCGCCTGCTTGTTCGTGAATCTGTTTAAGAAGCGATGAGGAGAACAGACAGTCATTTTCTGCAGCTGTCCTAATGTCGGATATACTGAATCCTGTCTCGGCTGTCTCGATGTATGTTTGAAGGTTGACTTGAAGCTTGGCACAGTGCAAACAACTATGAGGAGTGATAGAAGGATCTGCGTTCTCTGTCTCTAGGTACTCTGCTGCTTGATAGTATTCGTCAGGCTCCTCTTCTTTTTTGGTCTTGCTTACTGACGTGGTGGTTTTGAACCGGATAATAATTCTATCTCGCTTAACACACTCATCCTCGGAGTCCGACTCTAGCACATAACCAGCCTGCTGGTCGTGGTGATTGGAACTATGGGGAAGAAGAAAATGACGCCATGGCTGGGTCGAGGACTGATTAGCTCTACTCAATCAATACTAAAGTGAAATTGAGGCTGATATACGTAAGGGTCACGAGCTCGAAACTTTTGTCGCTGCCGCGCCCTCCAAGCTCTAGGTCTGTCATCGCTATCGCTGTCAATGCCACTGTCACTATTCATCTTAGCCCCACTGTATTTTGCTGCTCAGTTTATCGTGTATTGGTACTAGTTGCATTTTTTCGAGTTTTCTTTTCGTGCTTACGGGATTGCGCATGGTCGGATGAATTGGTATCATCTTCTTAATCTGCGTAGAACCTTTTTTAAAAAAATTATTTTATTTCCGATAACGTTGAGCATCTAGAATGCCCACGATTGTCTCGAACCAATTATATTATAGGCAGAAAGGGCATGGTTGATTGGCAATTTGGAAGATAAAGCCACATGACTCCCCAGGTCATTTAAGCCACAAGCCACGAGACCCTGCCCTTGTTTCGTTAGCCCGCATGTTGGCCTGTCCTTGCCTGTCTCGCCTGCTAAACTACCTACCTCCTAATTCAGCCCTATCTACCAAGCAATCGAGATCTTAAAGTTAATCGCCAAGTCATGTTGGCCTCGCAGTAAGTTGAAGTCAAAACCAGTCCCCTGAATGCCACCGCCCTTGTACATACATACCTTACATACAATATATCGGATATGCATGTTGGAGATGATCTGCAGGGTCTCGCAGCATAAGTTTCGACCATAGATCTGCAGGGTCTTTGATTCTCGACAGTCAACCAACTTCATTCACCACAAATCAATTTCACACCTCTCCCAGATTCTTCCTATCTTCTTTCATTTTCTGCCATAGTGTCCTGGGCTGCGAGAATGGTCTCGGTGACGTTATTGAGTTATAACCTGAACGGTTTTTCTACTTCGTATTATGTACACGGGACCGCATAAGCGAGAGCACCCAGACATTTTCAAAGCAAAACCGGGCTGGCAGGCTGGATCTAGCGCCTGCACAACGCCTTGGGCAACATCTTGGGCACCTTCACCTTGCACTAGCTGAGGCAAGTTCCAACCATACCGAAGCTAGCTGCGTTAATTGGAGGTGTCAAAAGTCCGGTTACTAGGTACACAGTATTCTAGTGTGATTGATTTCGGTCTATCGTCAACTATCAGTCTATCAAGATATTCCAACTATTTGCTCATTTTTCTACCGCTATGTCATTGTTCGTGTTCCGCCGTATCCTCCTGAATAAACAAGATATCGGCCGAAGATGCTCTTCGCAATGCGACAGGAGATGACCGCTGGTTACTTGCCGGCGCTGCCCGGGGTGGTATCGAACCAGGTTCAAATGCCGACAAAGCTATGGTTTTACGACTCTATTGCGACGATAATCAAGACAATTACCCCAATTCACTTGATAAGTCTCTTGTCATCTGATACAACTACCACCTCTTTCGTGTTTGGATGTTTTGTTGGTGCTACTCCAAACCAAGAAACAGCCACATCCCTCCGACGCATATCCCGGGGCAATTGTGATTCGAATATGTCGGGCGAATAGCGTATCACAGCCTCTGCAACCATTGAATGGCAGCTTTCCAGCATTTCTAGTGGTCGAGGTGATAACGAACGCCTCCATGCAAAAACGCTAACCTTGGCTCCATCACATAATGGGGGCTTGTTTGCGAACCGACAATATTGGTTTTGAATATACTGATAATAATCAGGCTGATCTAGCACGACTTGCATATCGTAGACCGGCTCTCTATCAACCGACGGCTCGAGTCCAGATTTCGTCAAGGCAACCTTTGTCGATGTCAAGACGAACTCGTGTTTGTTGGTTGGTTGGTTGGTGGTGGCCGCAGTCAAGGTTCATGCAAGGTACGATGCATACATTTTCGCCGATCCAAAGGCGAGTCAATTCAATCAAGCTTAAGATTCGTCAAATCACAAGGAAACAGACTCACGAGCCTCAAGACGTCGCAATCACAAAAGACAATTGCACTCGAATTGCGGATGTATCGGCTGAAATATGTATAAATGTATACAACATTGTCAGATGCCTATCTAAGCGAGCTCGAATTGGTGGCCTCGATGTCTTAGAAAGCCGGCTTATGCTCTATCATCTTTAGGTGACCCCCACCCCACCAACCCAGCTTCGAAATCAACTCGCACACCATCTCAGACGCGTGATGCTCTTTCTAGTAATCAGCTTGGAAGTGTTTGTGTGTCTGAGCCTTCCATGGCTCAGCTCTTAAGTGATTCATTACAAGATAGCGTCTCCGCTCACGAGCACCATCCAAGTTTCCAAAAGGTTACGTTTCCCTTTGCGACCCCTCATGCATGACCACCATCTTCCCCAGCCTGCGGCCTCACAAGGCAACCTCTCAAACCGACCGGTGACTAACAAATTACTGGACACTTTCTGCCTAGTGGTAGTATATAATTATGCGGCCTCGCCGCTCACTCGCCTATTTATTTTCGTATCACTTTCGTGTTTCACGATTCATCAGTTTTCTTCTTGAGGTGGTGGCCGGCTTTTATTTTCCAACCAACTTTAGGATAATTCCTATCTGAGCCGGCTAGAGCCCGGCGACCTTCGTTAAGGTTGACACAAGAAGAAAAGCCCTCTCTTATATTTTAATCGGTTTTTTTTCTCATTTAACTCTTTGGGGATGGTCACATAGTAGGATCACGTCTCTATCATTATATCCCCCTTATCCTTCCTTCTCATTCTCAATAATTACTATGCCTTTACTGCCAACTGATACGCCCATGCGCGGGCAGTCGGATCTGTCTTGGCCACCCAGTCCTAGTCGTCTTCCCCCCTCGCTGGATGATGATATTAACTCAACCGACGACGAGGAACTTGACCCGTCTTGGTCTCATCGTGAGAACCCCATGATGTATTTCCTTACGCCACCAACACCCAAGGACGAGGATCTCGAGTTTGACTTCGAGTTTGACGCTGGGATCGAAGATTCAAGTCGTCCCAAGGAGATCATTCGGACAGTTTCCCCGTCAACTCTCGATGGGCTCAGGAAATACAAACCAAGGGACAAAATGGCAGACTGTGCTGTACTGGATGATGACGACGAGGACGATGACGAGGATTATATCCGATTCCATCCTCACGGTCATACGTCTCTACCATTTGGTTTTGAGAAGTTCTTCGACCAAACGAGGCCCAACTCTACTGTTACATCACAGACTACGGAAGCTTTACTATCACCAGCCTCGTTCCACGTCGGGTCGCCTACGGGACGCCCAGCAAAGCGTTTCGCACCACCCCGACGTCCTCTACGAGGGAGGTCTCCCTGTCAATCGCTTCAAAGACGGCATTCATGGCGTGAGCCAAGTCCCGACGTGTATTCTATCGAGGAGGAACCGGAGAAAGAAACGATGAGCGAGATGGGTTTGAGCGTCGAAGATCTCACCGACAGTGGGAAGACGCAACCAATAGATATCCCGGCTGCAAAGCCACGGAAGAGAGTTCGGTTTGTGTTACCGGTTAAGGATTAATAGCATATATATTTCCGGATCTACATAGTCCCTGGGGGACGACTTAGCATTGCATACGGACGGCGTTGCGGTTTCTTGCATTTAACTCATTTAATTTTCATATTTATAGTCATGGGTGCATTTGGGACGGACCAGGAGCATATTTCGTTGGGTATCTCAGATTGTATGAGCTTGCAACATGCTTAGGATACAAGCTCATAGGGGGTTCAACAGATGCCCAACTCTAATCAACCTACATATTCTCTGATGGTGGCCTTCTTCTTTCTAGTGATCAGCTTGACAATACGGATCATCAATTTTCTGCCAATTTGATAGTTACGAGCTTAGAACTATGTGTCGTGAGATTTCAGGCGGTGCTTTCACATGTAAACTCAGCATCGCCTGTCTTACTTACGCATGCTGCGACGTATGTCAGCGCCGATCAGGAAGTAAGAGACGACGTTTAGTGTCTTGTCACTATCACATCGTGCTAGCGTACGTCAAAGCGGCGAGCTAGATAGAATATCGTAAAAGTGTACTTCGTTATCAATCACCATCCCACGCGCGTTCAAACAAGGGCTGATATTTCGTACTCGTCAGCAAACCACGACTACCGTCTAGCCGAACCGGCCGCCTGTGGCGAGCCTTTCCTTCTGCTCGGATCGAACCTCATCCGCAGGAAAACGTGCTAAACAGCTAGGGAGGGTAGTTATCGGCCGCTGGTATAGGAGGCTGTGCATTCCCCAGCCCAGCCCTACGCTTAATTCCCGACGCACGCAGGGGTTGCTAATGTCACACGACAATGCGCTGCGTAAGGGTGTATGCGTCGATGTTTGTAATAAGGGAATTCCACATCGAGGGATCCCGATGTCAGATGTCAGCATTTAAGTGCAGGTCTAGACAGTCTAGGTAGGCAGGTTGCCCGATGCGGATAATGGAAGTTAACGGCCAGCCAACCAATGACGCGGGATCGTCGCCAAGGATAGGATATAAGGGATTTGATCGTAAGAGGTTGACCGCTCTTCCTGCGCACGTAGTATGTATGTAGTTAGGAGCATAGGGATCATGCACGTGGGTTGTGTTTGCTCGGGCGTACCGAACTGCTGGGTCGTGGGCTGATTACGCGAGCGTGAGCACTAGTAGCACTTGCCATATAAGATATAAGACGGGAGCGTGGGAAATTTTTTGGAATACGCGAGAAGCTCTTTACGATTTGTGTAATAAGCTCCTGACCGCCACATGGTTTTACTCTGATGGGTTCTTTGCGCGGAAGCTGGATTTGCAGGTTGATTGATATCTGACGGGACTGGCTTCGGGATTAGGTTAAAGTGTTAGTTATCTTGACTTATAAGACTTCGCCACAATATCTCGTATGCGATGCCCTTTCTCTATGGATGGTACGTCCGGCTCTACCTAAGAAAATTGACTGGTTTTGAATCCGGAGATATCATCGTCTGGCGTTCATTTCGGTCCCCCCTTACATCTGTCACATGTTGCTAACCCCTTTTTGTCACTTATAATAGATAGGTACATATTATTACTGTTACGTTACCTCATCGCCATTAGGAACTCCGGTTCCAAAAGGTTGTCCGTGTCAAGGTTGAACACACGCATTCCTTCATAGTCATCATCTGGCAGTAAATATATGAAAACCCTAGACAATTTATCTATTCACTATAGCCCCCCTTTTATTATGATTTATAGTGTCTTGAAGGCTGAGAAAATCCTTCTAGGGGCTTTATGCTTTGTTTGATTGAATGGGATGAAAGAACTAGCCATGACACAAGTCAACCACAGCACATGCTGCAACAACTAGATACTTAGACCTCTCATAGAGAGTGATAGGTCGTACTGGTGATGGCCTTGAGAAGTAGCAGTGACGTACTACCCTAGATGACCATGGTGCGAGCCGAGAGAACAGCGTCGCCGTCGACAATGATGATCCTTGGGATAGGGTAATTCTCTGCCCCCATGGTCGAGACGGTAACAAACTAGGTACCTACCTACTTACCTATCTAGCTACCTGACACAAGATAACTGGGGTGCTAGCAGGCAGGTTAATGGTGTTGCCGCGGACGTCGAAAGCGCTACCGCTGGGCAAGGTAATTTGAGTACAGTCAGGACTATACCTATCTACGTCTACTCTATCACAGGGATATGGATCCTTGTGTTTTGACGCGTGATGATTTATTTCCTATGCTTGGTCAATTACTAAGTCCCTAGGTAGGTACATAGGTGATATCAATGATGTTTTACATACGAGGTTACATGAATAACTGTCGCCGATAACGGGGAGCCCACCGCCCCTTCGTCGGTATCTTTTCACGCCAAACGCTTGCGCTCCCTACAGGAAACGAAGACGTCGCGGAGAGAAATGTAGCATCTGCAGGACTATCATACCTAGAACGTACTGGTGGATAGGTATATATCCTCGTTTCCGGTGGTGCTCCAACGGGGCATAGAATGGGCACAACGCCTTTTAATCAACTTAGTGTTCGCAAGCAGGACATCGGGCTTGAGTGATCTCCCTTTGTCAGTGTTTATCTGCATAAATATGACTTTTCAGTGTATACCGAGGCCCTCATTGCACAGTAAGCTCTCTTTGCCAGTCAACAACTCACCGGGTTAGTAGGTACTGAGTGTCAGGGTGTTTCGATATCGCACTACTGCTGCAGAATATTGATCTAGGGAGAAACAGCCATGCCGGTGCTGTGTGCTCAATTGTATGAATAATCCGAATTATTTCTGTTGCACTGTCAACTGTGTAAAAGTAAGGATATTGTTGTCGCTTTGGATTCAATCTACTGATAATCTTAGGTCTCGAAAGTATAAGAAGAAATGAAGGATTTCTTAAAGTACCTAACTAAGGCTCAAGTAGAAATCAGATATCTCAAATGATAATTGATGTTTGCTCGGTGACTTTTGTAAGTCGGGTTTAAGAGTCAAGGTGGCCCGATCCCAGTCTGCCCGATGAGTTCCAGGTTAGACCGTCGGTCCGCCGCGTGGAGCAAGCGGGGACCGAATAATCCGACTAGCCAATCAAAGGCTAAGAAGTCACCCCAGTCGCGTCATATCTGGTGCTGCAGGTGTAGCTAACTGCCAACTTCGATAGGTGGCATTTACAATCTACAAGTTGCGAGCAGATCCATTGATCCATTTCTCATAACCATCTACCCATCTACCCATCTACCCATCTACCTACGAACAAACAGGACTTCGTCCTCCTTTTGACCCAACTCCCGCATCGAAATGATGGGCACCTAGATTGGTTTACCAGAAGCTTCATTATACATTAAATTTTCCTAATTATTCGCTGCCAAATTCACCCACGATGCGACTCATTTGGTACGCAGGGGTAAGCTTTTATCTATCAACGATCGTCATTCGATGCATCGTCTTGTCTAACGTAGAACCTTCTCTAGACCTCCACGGCCCTGGCGGCCAGCGTTGTTGCCTACGCCTTCAACCAACGTGCCAATTTCTACTCTGCCATGGTATACCTGTCGCAAAACAATCTCAGTCTCATGGTGCGCCTCACTTCTTAGTAGTCCCCCGCCGCCTTGGCTATTTTGTTTGCTGATCTTGGTCGCCGCGTAACAGATACTCATAAACCTTGTTCTCCTGTTCTACGGCTCCTTCGTCTGGGGCCTCCAACGATTATGCTATGGCCCTCTCCGACCGGTCGAGATCGAGCAACTCTACGAGAAAGCCTGGTTTGCCGTGACCGAGACGTGCCTCGCCATGACTATCTTTCGAGAAGAAGTAGGAGCTTGGTTCCTGGTTATGTTTACGGCTTTGGTCACCGGAAAAGTCTGGGAGTGGATAGGGGAAGGTCGCGTCGAGGTCTTGGAACAGCAGCCTCCGGTCAACCCACGGCTTTTTCACACCAGACTCAGCATATCCCTCCTCCTCAGCGTCGTCTACGATACCTGGCTATTTACCTACGCCGTCAATGCCGTCATTCAACAGGCTCGACCCAATATGATGGTCATGTTCCTGTTCGAGTTTGCCATCTTGACCGCATGCTCGTTCCGTACCGGTTTCCGATATGTCTTATCGCTGGTTGAAGCCGACATAGTAAGAAAACAGACAAAACAGAGACTGGAAGAACGACGCAGACAAGTCCGAGAGCAGCGTGCTGAAATCATGAGACGCCGCGAATCTGGTGAGACTGCCGAGGCAGAAGCCGCCGAGCAAGAAGAGCTACCCGACGAAGACGATATCGACGAGACCGACATCGACGTCCCTGGATGGGAGTCTAAGGGACAGTGGGTATTGAGTCTGGACCTGTTTACTGGTGAGCAGTCTCCTTTTCAGATATACCATGGTATTCTAACATATATCTAGACTTCGTCAAGCTCGGTATCTACTCAGCATTCTTCGCCATTCTAATGATGTTCTACGGTCTTCCAATTCACATCATGCGCGATCTCTTCATGACCGCTCGTTCGTTTGTGAAACGTCTCGGCGCTCTCTTGCGATACCGCAAGGCCCTGCAAGACATGAGCAAGTATCCCGATGCTACCCAGGAAGAATTATCCCGCGAGGACACTTGTATCATCTGCAGAGAGGAGATGAGACCGTGGGATCCGTCTGCCTCGGGTGCCATAGAACGAATCCGCCCCAAAAAGCTTCCCTGTGGTCATATCTTGCATTTTGGATGTCTCAAGAGCTGGCTAGAGAGGCAGCAAGTATGTCCAACCTGTCGACGTCCAGTTACCATCGATGGTGCTGCGCCTAATGGGGCTGCTGCTCCTGGTGCGAATTTCGGCGGTCAGCCCAACGCTCCCGGTCAGCCAGCGGGAGGCAACCGAGCTGCCAATGCTGGTCAACCGGCACAAGCTCGTGGAGGCAATATGAGAGTCTTCCAGCTTGGTCCAATTCGACTAGGGTTCGCTCAGGGCAACGCCCAGAATATCCATGAGATGGCCCAAAGGCTTCGTCTCCCTCTGGACGGTGGTAACATTCCTATAGCACCAGCCGCTCCCGCGCAAGTTCCCCCAGCACCCGCCTCTCGTGCCAACAACGGTATTGGCAGTATTATGGAAATGCAGGCACAACTCCTGGACATTTCACAGCGGATTCAACAAGAGATCCAAACCTTGCAGACAAGCCAAGCCGAGTTACAAACCCTCTTTGCTCTGACGGCAGAGCTCAATCGCCTTCGTCAGATGCATCAAGAACCACAAGCCATGCCGATGGGTGCCCGATACGGACAGCTAGGTGTCGACGTGCATACCAATCCCTATCTACCTAGTCTACTACCGCAAGCACTTCCCCCTTTTCCTATGACACAAATGCCTCCTCGCACATCTACCCCAACAATCAATAGATATGGGGGTGCGTCTTATTCGGCTGCCCTCCCTGCAGGCAGCCCAGACCTTCCCGAAGGTGTTGTCATCCCCCCTGGTTGGTCATTACTACCTCTACAGCGCCTGGATGGCCAGCAACCACAGCCTTCTTCAAACACCCAGCAGTCTACTCAACATATTGACACTCCTGGCCAACAGTCACAAACAACGGATACAGCAAACGAGACTGCCACTACTAGTGCTACCGCATTTCCTAGGTCATCAAACCCTGGGTCTGGGGAATTCACTGCTCAAGGTTTTGGTGTGCCTAGTGGGAACCCAGAGGAGGGCACTACCCAGATTACTGAGGCACGACGAGAACCCCCTGTTGTAGCTGCGCCTACGCCGGTGGTTCCAAACTGGGGTGGCCGTGCACAGCTCTTCGCTAATGGCGGAGCTGGCGGCTCTGCCTCCAGGAATGCGTCCGAGACGAGAACCGAGGAGGCTGCAACGCCCGACGAGCCTCAAGGCCAGAATTCGGGTAGCGAGCAAGAAGATTCAACAAGTAGCGACGCGAAGGGAAAAGCGAAAGCTGTGACGGTTGAGGACGCGGAGGATGAATAAACGTGGATGTCTGTTTCTTTCGAGCTGGAAATACGGCTCTGTATTCACATGTGGAAATTGCATCAAGGCAAGGCGTTGGTGGCGTTTAAGGGCTTCTTCATGCTCCCTACAAAACATCGAGTTGGCTGTGTGGAATTGGCATGATAAGAGTTATATCATGAATTGCTAGGGAATGTTCGATTGTGCTCGTCAGGTTCACAAAATATGCCAAGGCTTAAGAACCTAAGTACCTAGGTACCTAAGATGGCTTTCGATTACATATCGACCTTGCCTCGCGGAAGGGCGGCACTAAGAGGCTGTAGTGTACCTAAAATGTTGGAAAATTAGGTAGGAGGGTTCCCATACCGCTCTGGCAAATATAAACATCGTTGAGCTTATAAAGCTGCAAGGATGCTGCTATCTTGGATGATGCTTCACGTTCTCAATGCTCAGACTGGGAGGTTGTAGTGATAAGGGGTCGATTGCCGGGCGATTCCCTAAATTTACTCGCTGACCATTAAAGACCTTATATCCATGGATATCTAGGTGTGCACCATAAACACCATAGAATTATTTTTAGAAAAATCACGTCTACCTAGGGCATAAGCTGCTTCCTGACCAGGCACACAGGCTGCCAGATAGATGGTGAAGTCAGCGGCCCCACGATGCTCCATGGCGCTATACGAAAATAGCTTCCTAACCAGGGGTGAAATCCTGTACAATTGATCGCCCCTATATTTAGATAATCAGCGGCGTAGCTCTGCGAACGAGCATGGTGATCGTCGTCATCCCCGTATAGAATAGAGGCTCAGTTGCGGGTACGCTAGGTACTAGCAGATGGCTGTGCTACTCTTAAGGTAGGTATAAAAAACTGGCATGGCCATTGCGAAGTTGACAATTTAGCTATATCAACTCGCCTTTAATCAGACATTAATCGGAACATTTATATAATTCGCCGCCATGCATCTATCACTCATCGCAGCATTGCTAGGACTCAGCTCTGGCGCCGTAGCCAGTATAGCTGGGGTAAGTCTACGAACTACCTAACCCCTAAATATATTTCACGCCCCATTCCATGACCCTCCCGTCTTTAAATCAAATAGGATACCCAAATTATGTTAATTAAAAGACTATTTACTAATAAACAGAAACAGGCTTGCAACTTCTACACCAATGTTTGTTACGCCAACGGAGACAATTCCCAGCAAGCCTCTTGCACTGGTACTCCCGTAAGTCAAACCTTGGCTTGTCATGGGATTATTTGCATACGAGCGAAGTACAGCTGACTCTTCTACCATAGTGCAAAGGCAATGCAGGACCTTGCACCATCGAGGTCGTTGCTCCATTGGGCGCTCCGGAACAAGGGAAAGCGACATGTTCATAGTTCATCACTTATACACGATGCCTAATATATACTCTTTACAACCTTCAAGATTAATTCACTTCTCCTTCTTGTTGTGTGCGATGCTGATTGGATCTTTGACTTCGCATAACGACAATAGATACCTAAGATAGGTAGGTATGACTTTGAGTCATGTTCATTTAAATTTCGCCCCTTGTAGTTTGGCCAGAAAAGAGCAACCCTAACATTCGTATGTGGACTAATTACCACTACTTTAATATGGCATGGGAGTCGAAGGAAGTGGAGTTTAGTCGTTCGACAATTACTCCAGTGTAATAATACCATTAGGTCAGTCTTTCTTACACCTACAGACAGGATACACTTTGTCATAGTATCCTACCATATTTGATGCAAAGAAGGACCATCGCTTCCTATAACCAAATGGAATTATTCATGAGCCATGTACTCTTTAAGACTCTATTAACTTGAAACCTATAAATACTGCCTCCTTCTGCTCTCCTGGCTCTTTTCTTCCTCCTCTCTATCATCATCGTCGTCACCTCCTCTTCAGGCCTCAGTGAGATACATACACTGCTTTCACAGTAGTGCTCAATCTATTCTAGACCATGAGCTACCTTTGTTATAATCAGTCAACTTTTCCCCGCCCAATTCACGAAAAGAAGTCAAATTAACTCGATACTCCCGCCTTCAAAGTCAAGCTGAAAAGCGTCATGGAACACTCAAGATCCATGGGCTCAATCAAAGGTAGCTTCATAAAATTTTTCAACTGCGGGATGCCCACGGCCTGGTGCCGTAAATGGGTTAACGGACAACCGACCATTACTAGCTGTACTTCCAAGCTAGACTTTTGGGACCTGACTGCCGTGCTCATCGACAACACTCATCGACAACACTCATCGACAACAACACGGGCCTTATTGATGATGCCATGCTTGGACTAGGCACACCAAAGAAGCCCTCAGAAGAGCAGGGCAACAGCCATCTACTAAGGCGACCAGCAGAGGCCAGCGAATAGTTGTAAGTGCCAATACTAGCACTGTCGAATCTACATAGGTGCTCCACACTATTCATACAATATTAATCCAAGTCTTCTTGTGATCCAACCCGCCATGGACCACCCCCAAGAACAAAGTTTGCGGGCCACACGCCCAACGGCTCGTCATAGCCCTCGGTAACGGTGCATCATTCGACGGCCTTTTTATCATCGTTGTGGACATGGCGATGGAGATGCGCATACAAGGGTATATCGGGATTGAAAAGGACGACCAACTTCACATCCTATTCCACACCATCCATCCAAAGACGTCGGGGTCTTTGGTGGGTTTTGAAAATTCGCCGGCCTATGCCCAACGGTTCATGGGTTAACAACTCGCACTGCCCTCGATTTTCAGGGACCATCAACTCGGTTGGATGCCAGTGTTCTGCATGGTTGTAAAAAGGGCTCGTGGAGATGAGTGCCATTGATCGCTACAGACTGGGCCATGGGAGACGGACTTACTTGATACTACTAGTATTGACAACCTAGGTAGACGCTGTAAGCTTTCCTATAATAAAAGTGCATGCCCAGAATCAACCGTTCATAAGCATCGTATTATATATTTCAATAAATGTGACGAACACCGCGTCATAGCTTTCTTCGGCAGAGTTCTCCTTACCGGTGAGATCTATCTTCCGGTCCATCAACCACCATCATACTTCTTGACGAAACCATACTCTTTGGTGACATCGCTCTCTCGGTCGGTTCGCCATATTATGTGGAACTAAGCTTCCTTGTGGAATTATAGTCCCAGCCCTTAGCCTCTCTCATCGATCCCGTACTACGTGATGGTTTCGCTGCCCTTCGCTAGGGAGGTTTTAACCTGTTTTCTGTTGACATGTGCGTGTTGTGTGGTGCGTGATGGCTAGAAGTTATTTTTCAAGGCTTTGGCTATTACTGTCGATTCGCGAAACCCCCTACCCCTATATCTCTTTCCACCCCCCCCCCCCCCCCTGAACCTGCTCGACACAACCCTTGTAGTCTATAGTCTATAATAATCTACTAAATTTGGTCATTTACTTCTACGTGTATGTATCCCCTCTTGTGTATAATTTAATAAGCCTAGTTGTAAGTTATTGGATTGACGTTTGTGAATAGCCGCCAAGTATATGTACAAAATACACTCTATCCACATCTCCCCTGTCAGGTTATCTATAACAAAGAGAGAAAAATCCATTCAAAGACTTCTTTGAGGCCGCGTCTCTATCTGTAGATGTAGCGGGCAACACCCATAGATGACTTGAATTTCCGTATATCATTTCTATAACCCAGTACCTCAGTAGTATATCGTTAATGTGATCAAATGCATGTTTTCACCCGCCAGACCGCGCTGAGCCATCGTAACTTCGGCTTTTCATTCAGCAGTCTAGCGAGGTACTAGAGGTAGAAGCCTCGCGCTTATGTACAATCAGGATTCCCCAACGACAATTGAATCCTGCGTCGCACTCTTCAGCCTCCTCACCCTTCGACCACCGATGGCGCCGTCGTCGTCCGCCGCAGCACGCCGACGACCAGCCATCGCTTGCGCACGGTCACGTCCTCCTGGCCGCGGTCCCAGGCCCACGCGCGCTCGACGCCATCGCAGTCGCGCTCCCAGAGGCTCTCGACTGCAAGCCCGACGTCGCGGAGCGCGGCCCCGTCGAAGAAGTCGCGCATCTTCTCGCGCCCCGTGTGGAACCCTGCGACGACCCAGGCTCTCGACGAGGAGGACTCCTTGAGGAACCACGCGATGGACCTGTGCAGGTTGGCGTGCTGCCACGGCATCCACAGGCAGTCGCACACGAAGACGCGGTCGAACCGGCCCCGGTGCTCTACCGCGAAGGGCGTGTCCAACTCTCCCCACGCGTGCCCGTCGATCGTGAAGGGTGCGAGTTGGAGCGTGGGCGAGTTATTTGGCTTGGCGTTGAACGCGATGTTCCTGCGCAGAGTTTCCAAGACGGTTTCCGAGGGGTAGTCCGTCACGATTATGCTCTGGGCCCCGAGAAGAGCGGACATGATGCTCGGCAGCGCAGTGCCGGCGCCCAGCTCCAAGCACTCGAGGCCGGTGACGTCGAAGTCGTCAGGTTTAAGCTTGCCCAGACCGACGCTCAGGGGCAAGTGCAGGGTGCCGGCCTCGAGGAACTCGGCGAGCACCAAGCTCGAATTCCAGAGGTAATGACTGAAGAGCTTGCGATCGCTCTCCTGGTCCGGGTCCGGGAGCGCTATGTGCAAGGGCTGAGGTAGGTGCGGCGACGTATAGACCAGGGAATGGTCCGCGTCGCCATGTTGGTTCGTCACGTCGTCCGGGAATATGACACCTAGCGCAGAGCATAGATAGTCCTCCGGGTCCGAGGTGGGAGGCCCCTGGAGCGTGATGCGGCTCGTGAGGGCCATCCTGGCTCGCGCCCCGAGAGTATTGAGGCTCAAGGCAGGGGTTAAAGTTGGGCTCGGTTTGCTCGTGTCTGCACGGGAAATGTGCGTGGTGTCTGAGACCTACCTACTCTTACCTTGGCTGCTTGGGTTAGGTACCTACCTAAGACGAAAATCTGCGGGTGGGATTGCCCTATGCGAAAACGGAAATGACCTAGAGACGGTGGAGATTGCTATGTATTAGGTTAGGCCAGATCAGGTACCTAGCCCTTAATCCTGGCCCTGGTAAAAATAAAAATAAAGGATTGAGAGGTACATAATAAAGGTACATCGGACTAAGGTGGGAGCAACACGGAATAGATCCGTTCCAGACCTTAAATGCGGAAAGAAGGTGGACGCCACACATGCCCCCCCGCAACTTTAAAATAGAATAGAAAAATGGAAAGTAGGACAATAGGACGGACTAAGAACGATGGCGCCGATGTGGTGCGACAGTGTTAAGATAACATGAGATGAACCGTACGTCAACTAGGTAGGTACATAGAGATGGATACGCGCGCGTGTTGACAACACTAAGCGGCGTGGCTGTATGTAGGTCTACGGCGCTGCCGTCCTGACATCTGTGGGATGACGGGATAGTGTTGGTGCGATGGATGGATTGGAGGGGGGGACCGTGGCCATGTTTCGGATTGATTTTACTACTACTATGTATTCCCTAAATCCGGTGGAGATATTGGTCATTGGCGAAATGTCCTTTTGCCTTTGATTCTTCCATACCTCCATCATCATTTAGCTCACTATACCAGACTAGCTCCTACTATTATGCTATCCTGTGATGATTATCCCGCTATATTAGGCAACGTCTGGTACCCTTATAGCGCATTGGCTAATCGTGAGCAGGTTGGCAGCTACCTACGTTATGCTACTGCGAATAAGCTGCTGCGCCTTTTCACCGCTTGTGAGCATAACCCAACCTTCCCTATTTGGTACTTGGTACATATGTGGGCGGCATGTTCTAGGTGCTATGTACCTATGTATTGTACCTTACGTAGGGCAACGTCAATCTGCTACGCCTTTTTATATTTACCAACCACATGCACTAACCCCGGTATACACGTGGTAGTATAGCGGGCTGCTGCGCCTCAGGCATTTGGCGCTGCACGAAACGGTCACTCCAAGCCACTGGACGGTCGAATCCGCGGAGGCCTCTAGCGTACTTTGGGCTGTTCTTCTCTTCCCACTTTGTCAGCATGACGGCGTTAGCATGCTCCCTATCCAATTGCGGTGGACGAGGAGCGTGTATTGGTTACCATCTACCATCCACACTCATACCTCGTAGCGTGGATGGTCGCGATCGCTGCCACCACAACCTCCACGGGTAAATGACAATGTTCCGTTTCAGCTGTAAATATACATCATTGTATATGCGGTCAGTAAACCTCCTGCAGTTTCAGGCAAGAGAAGGATTCGGAAAAAAAGGGGGTGTGTTGGGCGCCGACTTCCCTGCTTTTCCAATCAATCAACTACTCCAAATGATCTCTCTAGTACGGTACCTGATTGATCGCTAGGACACGTTGTTAAGATTAAGACATGCATCGAGACCCGTATAACCTAATACGATGGATGCTGTGTTAGGCATCTTGAACAATTCAGGGAATCTCTCAATAGTATGTGAATAGTATAATGTAGTGAAAGTAACGGGCTACTTTCAAGGTAGATTCGAGATTGTTTTGGTAAATACCGTTTAGCGACAACAGCTTGTACATGCACATGTCAGACAGAGAGGAGAAAAGTTGAGTGCGGCAGAAGCGAGGTTATTTTTCATTCAAAGAACGAAGCCGGAACTGGTCCTAGTTCGTAACGCCGATATGAGGCAAAAAATGAATAGGGTATCGATAAAGGTCCTCAACTACAAAATATACCAAAATATCAAAAAATACCAGCCCTTATGAGGCGGCCAAAATGCTCTTTATGGGAAAATGCCACCGTTCCCATTCTATGGATCGCCGGTAGACCTTCTCTAGGAGAGAAGATCACATAGGCTTTTCATGCCATTAAATATCCCATTGTACAATAGACCTAGCGCCAGTCATGCTCTCCCAAACTTCGTCTCGTTCGTCATAATGCCGTAGTATGTCGATACACAAGTCGGATTAGATAGTTTTATATATATATGAATCATTGCCGGCTAAAATCCAGCATTCGCTTCATGTCGTCCTCGGTAGGGTCGTCCGATATCCACAGTCCCTTCTCCTCCTCGGTGGCGTTAAGGAACCCCGTGGCGCGCTTCATCGTATTGACATCGAGGTCAGTCACGTATGACTTGCCGTCCGAGAGCTTGACGCGAACCTCGTGATCTGTCGAGAGCATCATGTCGTCCTTGGCTAGCCGGCGAGGGCCGTCAAATACGGTCATGACTCGCTTCTTCATAGTCATTTGACCCTTGTCAAATCCCCACGAAGACGGATACTCCCGTCGGTTTTTACGGCTCTTGCTCTTACTCGACAGCGGCACTCCTCCCCGTGAATGTGTCATTCCCCGCGACTTCTGGACGCCATTGGGCGGGTTCCCCTTCCGTTTCGTTGGAGAAGTCAGCTTCCTCGACTTGAAGTCCTCGTCTGCAACATCCTCCTCCTCGGCCATGTACTCGTCTTCCTCGTCATCGGAGTTGGGGATTGCTTGCGTGGTGAGGGGCAACTGGTTCTTCTCAAGTGTTTGGTGAACATCTACATCATTCTCCACCTCAGCTAGGCGCCTGGCGTTGATGGCCTCCGCAGGGTCTTCCTGCTGAACAATGCGTAGGACACAATCATCCAAATGCTCGTAGAAGTCCTGAGCATTAGAGAAGGTGGCCGAACATGTTGAACACTTGCCCGTGGCATCAGGTGCGTAGCCAGTCAATTTCTTGCCGCTGTTTACCGAGGTCGATGTCTTTTTCCTGCTGTTGGGGGGAGTTTGTTCAACACCGTGCACTGCGGTGAGATGTCGCTTGAATACGTCCGCTCGGTTGAAGGACTTCTCGGCGGCGGAACCTGAGCCAGGACAGAAACCACACACCATGGTACCCTTGTAATGAGTCAAGGTGTGTCGGTTCTTGTCGTATTTCCTTGCGAAACCCTTGACGTGGTAGTCGCACGTCTGAATCGGGCACTTTTCAGGGCGCTCAGTCTGGTGCGTCAACATATGCGCCTTCAGGTCCTTGAACGTCTTGCCACAATCCGGGTGGGGACATCTCTGCTTCTTCTCCGACTCATCACTGTTGTACGAATACTCGTGCGATCCTTGCGATTGGTAGGACGACAAGCTTTGCCGCCGAGCTGGTGCTGGAGGAGGCGCTGCGAAAGGACTATATTGCTGGTAGGAATGCATATACGGTGACTGACTTCCTCCCCTCATGGCTGGCGCAGGTGAAGCAGCACCGGAGAGGGCGGGCGAGTTGGGATAAGGGTTTTGGGGAGAGAAGGTATTATTTTCGTACCCCTGCATCGGCGGGGCCATTGGGCCACGGATTTCAGGGTGTATCAATGATGGATCTGGACAAAGCCCCTGGTTAGCTCACAGGTCCCCGCTAAAATGTTGGTTGAATCAATCAGAGAAATAGGCTACAAGATTATCCTCTTTTCTCAATACTGGTGACAGCACAGCAAGACTACCTAGGTAAAGTCAAGCAAGTTCCTGTCCAACATTGAGAGATAGGTCACGGTGTAAGAAAAGTCTAAAGTAGAGACCCGCGCCGACTCACCAACAAAACCACTCTTATCAAAAGTCATGTTGAATTCTTCCATACCTGGAGCGAAGGTTGAATACTCAGTTCCCGTCAGGTAGTCGCCCGACCCAACAATGCCAGGGTTGACACCCAAACCGGCTTGCTGATATTCAGGGAAGAAAGCTAATTGACCATTCGTCGAGTTTGGCGACCCTACTGTCGAGGATGCTGCTGACGGTGCCGACGCGGTTGAGATATTCGAGGCGGGGACAGGCAGTTCGCCATCTTCTGCGTATGTGCCGGGAGACGTTCTACCGTTGTACATGAAGTTGTGCGCTTCCGGGTATATTGGGCCAGCTTCGAACCCTGCAGTCTGAGGAAATTCATCATGTGCGCTTCGGGGGATACCGAAACCGTCTGGGCTCATGTGCATGTCTAGTGGTGGCGAAGCATAACCAGTGTGAGATTCGGGGTATAGCATGAAATCCTGCTCATGTTGTCGAGCGGGAAACATGTTGTAAGTTTGGTCAGCGACCAATGCCATTTTATCGGCGTGTTGTCGTCGACGGTTCCAAGTGATGTGCGATGTATATAACTGGGATTCCCAAGCCAACGTGGTCACGCTAATACCCCCCTCGCGTCAGTGTCTCGGTTGGGACACAATAAGATACCCAAAAGCTAGTGTGAAGTGGAGGCTCACATTCGTATTACTTATACCATATCAGGAATAAGCAAGATCAAGATGGGTCCAAGGATGTCTTCGCTTGGTGATGGAGTCGCCGCGATACTCGTAACAGATGAGGAATTTATAACGCGGCTGAAGATAGGAATAGCGAACGACAGGTTCACGTAAATTGCTGAGATGATGTTTCGCGCGCTTCAGTTCGTGATGCTGTCCTCTGACCCTTTCACTTCCTAGTATATAACCCCACACGGTAGGATGAGGCTTAAGAATGGCGATGCTTAGGATGTCTCCCTTGTCAGTCGTGATGGACACAGGAAAGGGACCAAGCTTATTATTATATATTGCAACAAGCAACAAGCAATGAGCAGGTTGAAATAGAAGAATGGAGTAATAGGCGAAAGGAGTTTGGCATGCTCCGAGATCTTGGAGATGGGGGCAGAAACTGATGATGGTTTGGGGGCTTCAGGACTCATATACTTCCAATGCATGGCAGGACATAGCCGCGTTTAAGGTACGTAGATCTTATTATTGAGGGTATGTATGTAGGTAGGGCAGAGGTACGTACTATGACCAGGGAGGGAGGGTACAGCGGTGACGATGACAGGGATTTCCCCTACCTCATCTTCCAGAGCCTTAAAAGGTACGTACCGAAAATACTTGGTACATATCTACATAGTACATGTAGTTCCCCATTACGAGTGGATCTTGTGGGGGTGCTTGTCGGATGGTGTTTATGTACCTTACACATTTGTACCGTTTCTGAGTATAGGTACAGTACGGCTCTCTTGAAAAAACTGTCTGGCTTGTTGCAGTAGGCATCATAGAACCGGGTTTGAGCTTAACAATGTGGGTATATCTCGCCCGCCCGACAAACCCCGAGAGACATGCCTATGGCAAGTGTATGGAATCATACCTCTTTCTTGTATATGGTAAGGCAGTCCGCGTTGCCGGTAGAGGCATTGCAACTAGATAAGTGTGAAAGGTTAGGTATGGTTATGTCTTTGGTATTAGGTACGCAGAAATACTAAGACTAGGTACTGTCCGAATAAGGTCAACTGTTCATAGGTTAAAAGACTTCTGTCAGTCTGTCAGTCAAAAGTGGATCCCCAATAAGACCCTCGCAGAGTACGTACATAGTACTCTACTTGGAGGGCAAGTTCGAGAGAAATGCCAACGATCGTTCGGGCAAAAGTACACTTGGACAGTGCGTGCTCGCCCTAAAGCGGAGAAGGACACTTGCATGTGTACTTGGACGTTTGCCTACCGGCAATGAGCCTTAAGGAGTTAGTGTCCCAGCGATGTTCTTTTCCCAAAATCCAGGGGTCTCAAAACTTGTCCCAAGAAATGCGCAACCCTACCAGGAGCCCTGTCGCATATGCCCAAATAGCTTGAGAGAGATCATTGAAGCCTAGGTACCTATGATCTAGTTTGCTTACACCTGCCTGTTCCTCCAATTGTAGCCTCCTTCGTTAACATTTAGATTGGCACTCATCAATCCAAATTGCAAAATAAGCCAATAACATGAATAGTCGGGCTCGACTCACAAGTAGACAGGCATGTCTCATTCATGCGTTTTACGACATTGTTAGATATATCTCAAAAGTACCGTAGCATCTCCCTTAGAACTTCGTCCCCGAAAGACAACGGGGAAATATATGTAGATGATGCTTAACAGAGGGAAGCTATGACAACCCTACATACTGACGTACCAAATCTAAGAACAGAGTCTCATGGAAACCCCGTGTCGCAGCTACTATGTATGTCTCACAATATTGGTAGCTGTGTGTGTGTAGATGTACACTTACCACGGTTCAAAAGCAAAAGTCTTGTTACCAAGTAGGGTAAGTATTCCGAGCATTCATAACCCGCTTTCTTCTCATCTTCTTTTCTTTTCTTCTTTTGATCTGATGAGAAGAACTTCCGCGGCGGTCTAGAGCGTCCGGTACGGAAATGCATATGCCTATGCGTGACACATGCCCTTGCAGTTGAAATAGCTTCCCGAGTAACAAAGAGCCAAATCGAACCATGAGGTCTGAGGCGTCTGACACATGGGACATAAGATAACCTTCTAGAATTCAGTTCATCGATACATATGTCTCATATCTAAGCTAGCAACAACACGCATTGTTGGTTTCCCACGCTATACACTTAAACTACAGTTTCTCATCGGAGATTTCTAAATGTAGTAATAGGAGACGAGAGGATGTCTCGAGAACGCCTAACAGCGGGTCTATAAGGTATGTAGTGTTGGTGTACAATACCTACATAGAACGGGATACCGAGGAACGTCCTAAGGCGGAGGAAGCTAGCGAAGAGCTAAGATGCTCCGCCGTTTTGTCCCTGCCGACGTGGAATGGGAATCTTGCCGAAGCCATCATGATCTTGGTGTATCTTGGTGGGGAGGCTTCAAACGCCCGATAGTACTATGACATGCACCCTAAGCTATCCTGTGGAGGATTTCTGGGGCGCACGTTGGCACCAATGTGCCCTACGGTAGTAACCCGTGTTATGCAGTTGCACAGCCGTCGTCACGAGCCAATCACAAAACCGACTGGTTATCAATCTTAGGTAGTGATGCACCGCCCCTTTCCCTACCGCTGCGAAAAGATGCATATGTCATCATCGTGTTGAGTATACATTGACGTTACTGTAAGACCTGATTGGTAATTTCTTGACCTTGACTACCATTCTCACTCTGCACATCATAGCACGATTAATATATGCAGCATCTTGATTGAAGCGGCGGTATGGCCCAAAAGAGCCGATTCCAGCTATCTCAGTGGTGGTTTCTCATCGCATATGTCCGAATAAGCGAAGCGGTCAACAACTTGTAAATAACTACTGGTTCGTCAGATGACCAGTACAATTGGGACAAGAGTTACAATGCGATGGATGTACGTGTGAGACTCGCATAGAGTGCAATGAGCCGCAAAATCATATTTCACCACGACGCCTGAATTCATTGATCGGGTTCGGAAGGCGAGAAAAAAAAGACCCGTATTCTATCCATCCAGTAACCTTAAAACATCTCCCTAGCTCGGAAATTTGCCGACAGTTATCCAGACCCTTGATTTCCAGTCATGGGTTTAATTGTTACTTCTATGGAAATTTGATTTCAACTTCCGCGGCAGTTCGAATTCTATTGACAGGCATGGAGAGAGATTTCTAGTGATAGAAAACAGTTGGCAGAAGGATGGTTCCATCGAACCATCGGAGAGGACAAAGCCTGGGGAATCCGAATTATGTTGGAAGTTGTGAAACAGCGAGTCCATACCGGTCAACTGGGGTTCAAAATGGTGGAAGTTCTCAGTATTGTACCTTTCAGCATTACATACGTAAGGAAATACTTTGCGCAGTGACATGTAGTAAATATATCGACGATAAAAGAAAATTTCTAGAACGTAAGCTATGCAGCATGCATGCATTATGTGAAGATCAACTTTATACCAAGTAGAGAACATTCATTGGCTCTGTGATAAACTGCCAGGTATTCCCAAAAGGGCATGGTGGTTGGTAGTTACATGTACTTAGATATAAGCTACTACATGTACCTAACCTTTAATTGGACCGTCTACGAGGTGTACCCGGGCAATTTGCCCTATCATACATAGGTACATAGGTACTATGTAGATACAGCCTAGTATTATAGTACCTACACTAAGACGAAGTCAAATCTAAAAAAAGAAGTGGCGCTGTAACCTTGCACTCTCGCTTGTGTCACAAGGAGAGAAGAACCAGAAGGGAACAAGAAAATATGTTTATCGTGCATACAAATTATTAGCAGGGACATAAAGGCGAAAATAATAGACGGCCGCCCAAGACCTCACCTTAGGATAAGCCTCTAATATTTGTAGGCCTATCCATTTGAAGAGTTGACGTGAGAAGGAAAATCCTCACCATGTATATTATGTACGTGTTAAAACATGGATCGGAATATTAATATGGTGTATATGCTAGATCCGCTCACGGGCAAAATGTGCCCATTAGGGTTGTATGGTCTTATTTAAATCAACATCATCAATTTTGAAACAACACTTTGAAAAACGTCATGTTGTGTTGCACTATGCATCTATCTCCATGTGCCATACCTACACATACCTCCTTCGTTTTGCATCTATCGACATTCGTATTGGCTAGTACTATGATGCCACGTGAAAGTGAAGGGGGTTGCCTCGTGATAGAAGCACATTGCATGGATTCTGCTTACTCTGCATCCTGGAGCCGTTTGGAGACAGAAGTGATCTTCCTCGAATAGGAGAATGAGACAAGCCGTAGCGAGACCATTTACTCAGAATCCAAGAGCCTCGCCGCCGGGTTACCGGCACGGTCATCAACAGACGTAACGATCTAGATGAGATATTTACTGCAATGCAGAATCAACGAAGATATCGAGCCATCATCCACATAGTATTATACCTGGTAAATATTTGCCTGTTTACGAAACGGAGACTACATGGTCCTGAGGATAGCAATCGTACCGAGACTAGATGGCTAAGATCAGGTCCTCAGCCCTACATGACGGCAAACGAGGCGTCAGAACTGCATCAATCTACGAGTTGCCCTGAGGATTTCATCAAGGATAAGCAAACCATAGCCACCTCCATGAATTGACGTATAGAAGGGAACCTGCATATCTTGGCTTACCTTGCCAATCGAAAAGAGATGGAATGTTCTAAATCGAGCAGGGTGGCTTTCTGTGTGCCATCGGTCGTCACCTCGCAACCTATTGAAGCGACCGCAACTCTTCGCACCATAATATTTTGGTACACATTTATCATGCCAACTCACCATCCAAGAGCCTTCCATTCAAAGAACGGAGGCAAAAAGTAGCATGATTGGTTTTATCGCTCGACACCGTCCTGCGAAGGAAAGGAGAACCTGTTTCGGCATGGCAGCCCATGGCTGCGAGAAGTTGGAGAAGCTGGGGGCCGGAGCCACATCCCTGATGCCCACATGGTATCCAGTGTTACACGGCGGCATATTAATCTCTCCGCGCCAGGGTAGAGGATAAGCCCTAGATCAGAAGGATGCGATCCGTCCCTGCGATCCAGCCCTTTGACTCGTGTCTCGTCCGTAAGAACCCCTGCCTGCAATGATCCTTCGAATGACCACCGAAGAGTTTCGGCCAACAAGCAAATGGTGGTTGACACATTACCGCTATGGATGTCAGCAATGTTTCGTCGGAACGGAATTCATGCATTATCATTTATTCTATCGGTTGCATAGAAGGCGTCGCTAAAAATAAATGTCTTTTCTCTTTGCCTTCAGTCGCGCAGTACCTAATTACCAATTGATAGTCGACACGGACACGGGAGTCACCACGCGTCCCGTCCATGTAATAGTCACGACCAATATAATGTTTTATTTCGCAGCTGCGTTCTTCTAAGCCATATGTCTGTTTAAAACTACCAGTTTTGCAGCTCTGGGGCATAGGGCTGAGTACATATCTTAAGGTGCTGGACCCTTGAAGGCATTCACGATCTTCGCTAACAGGGGCTTTTATTATCCATGTAATTATCTCACATATTATTACTATTCTGTCCAATCGTGAGTTCTCCCTTATGCTCGGGTCCAACTACGGAACTCAATGCCACGGTACAAATACATGTATCTAAATTGTAATTATCAAGCTCTATGATAACTACATGTACCTAGCTATTACGTCCGTACATCCGTACATAACACATGGTAATATATAAACATAGGTAGGCATATTATTACCTTCGAACCGTATTAATTAAACTGGCAATTTTATTATGCTTGCGACTCTAACCAACTCTACAATTAGTATCGACACGCTGCAAGCTTACATCTAGTACCTATGTAGGTACCTCTAGATATTATCATCATGTTCCTACCGGGAGAGTGTTGCACTGTACCAGAGATATCAAGGTTGCCAAGACCGGCCTGTCCGAGACGCTAAGCTGAATGAGGCTAGTGCTATAGCTCAATAAAGCACGAGCCACTTTACTCAAGCTATGTAAGTGCTCAATGCAGTGTCTGAGTGTTAATATTTTGCTCTAGACTACATCGTGAAGCTCGCTGGCGACTCTTCAGTTATCCCGTAAGCATAGAAAATCGATTCAAACTACTCTCGCTGTCTCGTTGGAAAAACAAATACGTTTGTCATGCAAGGGGCAACTACGTTCGGGATGCCGAAGCGATCCGAGTAATTGTTCATCGTAAAGCTAACGCCTCATCTCGTTTTACTGATATGTACCAAATAATCTTCCGCTCCGCTCCGCTGACCCAACTTTCATCTTCCATCCCTGATACCAAATGAGCCTCTCATAAAACATTTGTACATAGTATATTAATTGCTGATAAAAAGTAGAAAGGTCAAATAGTGGACCCGCGCTTAGTCGAAAACAGAAAAAATAAACGAGTTTGTCCAAGAACGGTGTAGCGCCCCGACGATGTCCAGGAATGGTTTACCTTCGGTATGGTACGGATGTACAGCAAGTACCAGATACGGGGTGCACAATTAGAAAACTACATATGTACCATCCCGGCCGTTGAGCCCTGGAACCTAAGAATAAGACCCCAGAGCCAAGAGCTAAGGCAGACTCCGACAACAGGCCATGGCCATAGCATTTGTCAAGTTAACCTTGTGTAGACGTCAAGCGCCCATGGCATCGTATGGAGTCAAATCCGAAAAACGTGCTATCAAGAATACACTACACAATAATCGATCTATCCACCAGAGGTATCCACGGGCGACAAGTCGGAACGCCCCAGCCCATGAACGGATATGACTTGAAGGATCTTTCGAGTCCACTACGCACTAAGTTCAAAGGAGAAACGAATTCATGAACGAGACATCTCGATATGTGTCTCGGAAAAGATTCCGCTTAAGATCTAGATATGCTCGGTTTGGGACCCTGCATACTTGAGCGAGACAGGACCGGGACCGGGCCCGTCCTCTAGCACTCCCCAATGATCTAAGACAAACGGAAAACCACTATGGAGAGAAGAACAAGTTCACGACGTACTACGTAAATAGTAGCTTCAATATACCAATCCAGCATAGCTACCTACTCTTGCTAGGTCAAGGCTGCCGGCTTGTTCGGTCGATGGCAATATTTCGAAAGGACGGCAGCAAATAACAAACACATTGATACTAGACGATGATATGCGCGGAATACGCGTACCTTGCAGAGGTCGGCGTTGTCTCGACCTCTGAATGTGCTACCTAGTTCATTTCGCACCTCCCCGAAACATTTGAGGGGTATCATCCGGATAATATGCTGTTGTATTCAAAAAGACCCAAACTTCTAACTTCATTGATACAGTGATTCCACCTCGTGGATGGAGATCATCATGATCTCACTTGCAGCTAAGATGAAAGATCAAACAAGACTGCCAGGTACCTAGGTACGATTTGCGACCTTATCTTGAACGGAATAACACGAATGTAACGGCGGAACAAGGCAACGAGCTCCAATACATGCCGATCTAGGGTCACGAGATGCACCAACAACTATTTATCTGGCTCCTTATCAAATCTTATTATCCACAACGGAATTCAAAGTCATTGGGATCAGATCTTCAAGACACACATCCATCAATAGGACTGTCGGACCAAGCTGTGATCTGTGATTAAGGTTACATCGCGGTCTTCCCTAATTATAAAACCCTTGCGCAAAGACCCGTCAATAAATACATGTAAATAAAGACTTTGCCAGTGTACTGTCCTAAGAACGCGAATCATTACCTACTCCTGTCAGCATTTAGTTGCGTCGGCGACCTAGAGTGGGTAGGTGCCCGACGAGGCAGCCAACCAAATGTCGTGACGAATCGCCAAACCTGGAGAGAGATGGCGTTCGGTAGATCTAGAAGGATGCATGGAAGCTTGAACCCCCCAAAGTGCCGTCAGCCGTTATCCAAGCGATACATAGTACATACATAGGTTTAGCAGATGAGGATCGTCGCAAGCCATTGAAAATCCTTGAAGATGTCATTTTCTCCCAAGCCCACGACACTTTCGATGACTTCCTTGCCAAGACCTATACTTGCCCAAATCGTCATAGACAAGATCAATAAGGTTTAATGTAGATGTTTGGCCGGAACGCCATGCTTCCGAGCATTCGGTAACAGGGTAGCCCTACCCGATCTCGCCTGTCGAATTTCACCATCCATCACTTGTTGAGCGGTGTCTCAATACGTACGATACCAAACACGGGGACAAATGATGAATTGCTTGTTGTGACCCAAGCAATATACCTATTCGTCAGGCTAGATGCTGGATACAGTATGGAATTCGCGACAGGTACGAGAAACGTGCTTGTATTGACGAGCCTACATACATATGTAGACGGCCACCTAAATTCCCCGCACTTCCATCAGGCACAATGCCCGGCCGAAAGACTTACCAACCCCAGTCTCGTACTTCGTGTAAGTCAACTTGCCACTACAAAAGATCATCCCATGTATGTAATTGCCTTGACAAGTACCGGTTTGGCTATTCGCAGACTACCTAAATCTTGCAGCTCGGGACCGAACCTACTCGACATACCCGGCCCAAAATGCTCCATCCTTCTCTAGGTACATCTCCGTGTATTATCTATGTCTGCTCTAATTAGAGTCAGGGGTATGTATGGCTTTCTCTCAAAACCTTAAAGACGTCCATTTGACAGTGCCGCGGGCTTGGGATAATGATCATCCTCGGTCCAGGCCCTTCTACTAGGTCCATGCCCGAAACAACGTGCCCCCTGATGTCAGATGAGCCTCTATGCTATGCCAAGTACCTGGGTTTGTAAGAACTTTAGTCAATGAACAGGGTGAAGTAGAGCATGGCCAACCTTTTGCCGGTATCAACACCGCGTCTAGCAGAATAAGGTCACAATCATTGAGGACAGTGCCAATTCAGTACCTACACGGTATCCACTTTTCCAAACATCAGGGTCTGATGATTGGCTGATGCATGTGGCTGATGTGGCGACGTGGCTAGTGAATGTACAGTATGAATACAGTTTAAATACAACTTGGCACGGTCCTCAATGTTTATGACCTTATTCTGGTCTAGTTAGCTCGTAGTTCTAATGCACCCTAATCCTTCAGATGCAGAGTGTCTCAACCCACCCGAAGACTAAGTTAGGTGATATGTTTGGTGAGCCGTTACAAGACTTCCCGATACGTTATCATTTAACGCTTCCAAATCAGCTAGTTCGGGATGGAGCCAGGCTCTAGACCTGCCGGCGCCAATACGACAAGTCATATCAACGAGAAATAGCCCATGACTATTTTGTCGTGCCAGAGACTAGGCAAGATAGCAAAGTAGAATCTAGATCGACGGACGCCAACCAGCCACAATATGAACCCTTGATGACAGCGGTAAGTTCCATGGGGATTGATGTTAAAAGCCCCTGGCTTGCGCGATGAAGAACTCGAATGAGCAGGAGGTCACATTCCATAGTTTTGGGTCGACAGTCATCCGGTGACATGCAGGACTAAATCCCTAGAAACTCATATCATTCGACATTCGAGATTGACATTCTATATTCATAAAATACATAAAAAAAATTCATATACTTGGTATAGAGATGTGCTTAATAACAAAACTGATTATTGAAACTTGGCGAAGCCTTAGACCCTATCATCATGGAACTTCTAATGGAAATTGCCGCATCGTCGAGGCAGGACCCATGAAGCACAGATCACGAGGACGGCTGCGATAATCAATGAAGCTCCAGAAGTATCGTACGTACCGTGTATAATAGACATATTAAGCTCAGCTACGTGTTCCAGGGACCCATGGGAACCGACCCAGCTCGCTGGGTCGATCATCGCAGCCACAAACACTAAACCATGGGAACGCCTATAGTAATGCTAGTATGGACTTTTGACAGTTCATGAACTTGGTATGCGACTGTAAACAAGCACCCTGACTAGTAATTGCCGTTGTCAAAGATCGTCTTGACTCAGGCTAGGACGCAGGCAGCTGCTATTGTTTTACTATTTAGTAGGCTACTGATGCATGCAACCCTGTCGCTCAGGGCAAAAGTCCAGTAACGATTAAGTGCTATGATATGGAAGTACCAAATATCCCGTAGCGCTTCATTGTCATTGATGCATGTAGTCTCGCAAGTGTTGCCGTTAAAGACTGGTTTTTAAGCATCCCCATCCTTCGCGTCCTGCCGATCATTATAGTAAAATCGCCATCGCCATCATTCCGCAACAGAAATCCCATGGCGGTGACCCGAGGAATTGGTTTCCGCGCGCCGCCCCGTTGTTTAGCTGCCGCCGGATACAACTCTATGCGCTTAACAATTCCCGTCTCGTCCTAGCCCCAACGCTTTCTGGCTATGTAGGTGTGTTCGTGGGGTGGCTAACCCCCTGACTATAATATCTATAGCATCTAAAGACTACAGGCCGCGGGTCGCTCGCCAATCTAAAAGCCGGGTTAGCAGCGGGTTTACATATGCTGGCACCATCTTCTTCGTTAGCATAGGGCGAAAACCTTGCTAGCTTCTAATCAAACTCCGCCTTCGCATTTACACCATTTCATTACCTATCAAAAGGACAATGCTTTTCCAACTAGGTCTGATATCGAGGGACTTATAATAGCCCAACCATGGATTAATAGAACTGTTATAGAGCATCATGTCGCAAGTTATTACGGCAAGTTCCAGGTCGAAATACTGCTGCCTACCTACTGTATACATTCTACTGTATGTACTTTTTGAAAGTGCGATACAGCAGGCCGTAATATAGATCGCCGACGCAAGATCTACTCCGCGCCTAGGCATTTGGGGTGATCATGCGCGTGGTTGACGTGGAGCTCGGTAAGAGGAGTCCTCGCCCTCCGTGTGGCCCTCACGTACTTGGCAATGGTTAGGTACAGGGTAGTTTCGCGTACCAGTCATGAAATCCGTCCGCGCCGAGGTATTTTCTCGTCATAGCACGATAAAGGGGAGTTGGCGAGAAGAGTTTCAGGGGAACCCCATCTTACTTGGACCGTAAATGCTCCAACCATCACCGTAGACACATCACCACCTCGGACCAGAGGCATTTGAGTCGGTCTAAAACGTGTAGTTGAGCCTCAAACGGGCAGGGTCGTAACCATCCGTGACGGTACAAGATTCGACTATGTATTGTCAATCCCCGGTCGTGATTTGGTTTCGACATGCAGAAGCGAGATCATCACTTGGCAGATTTCAGCAGCCTTCAGCGTCGCATCGCGCGAAGATCTTTTCCCAACTCCACGATACCTCACCGCCGCGGGTTAGCTATAATGCATATATTGCATTTATCCTAGAGGACTCCAAGAGACAGTTCAGCACAGCAGCGGTCGCGAATAACACCCGAGTTGGAGCCGTCGTTGGGTTGTAGATGGATCCCCCTTATTCGTGGAACCAATTCCTGTGCTCTCGCGGTACGTTTTTTTAGGGGCCACGTACTTACACGCACATGCGTTTACCTTATCGCCGACCTAGCCTCCATTTTGACCTTTTCAATCCGGGAGTAGCCTTTTCAGCCAACCGCGGTACGCTCGATGTCTTGCAGGTCCAGGGTTGTCATGCGCGCGGCTCATCTTGCAATCACAGGCGTCCCCGGTATAGGCAGCTTTCAATAGTTTGGCTCTGACCAGTTAGTAAAGTTTTTCGTCGCTGTGTTTACAGAGCCGCAAGGTAACTTTTGTTGCTATTTTGCTATGTAATTGCTTGCTAATCAAGGCCTCGTCGGGTCTCAACCGATGTTCAACACACGCAAAATACAGCTGACTATTTCGCCCGATGGTATCTCTCCGGGTGACAGCGAAGGAGAGATGGACGAGTTGGATTCCAGAACTACAGACCGACCTTCTTACTACTTCTGCATGCATTTGCTGTCTCATTGCTCGGCGAGCTAGTTACCTATTTCCCTAGTAGTGAATGCGAAAGTCATAGACCACCCGCTGCACCGCATAGGATGACCGACGTTGCAGTGCCGTACATGAACTTACGCCACGCATACCTAAGACATGTCAATCGACGCAAAGGGAGCGCCCGTCTCCGTCGGTAATTAAGCTTGTTTATTTCTCAATTCCTAGAGTGGCAGGAGAGTCAAAAACTTGAATATGCGCATCACAAGAGTGGATAGAGGTCAATATTATCGTAGTCATCGGGCGATGCTTATGTCGCTGGCATGTCTCGTTGCGGAATCCTTCCCGTCCTCCAACGCCGTCTATGCAGACGCAGGTCCGCTCCTTCGAAGCATGTTCACTGTGGTTAATGATCTCGAATGATCCCACACGGTCGCCTGTCAACACGACTTCTTGTGTTACAATTCCGCGGGATGTTGTGCCGTATTCCGATGCTCGAGGTCAGATGGTCTCGTATCCAGTCGCTTACGCGCAGAAGTGCTCGTCGCAAGGAACAAATGAACATTAGTGACTGGTCATCTTGACTACAAAACTCCGTGGTGTTGGATTTGATCGTGCAGATCTAAGTGCACCACACTGATCACAGAGTAGGTAACTAGGGAAAAAGCAGGCATCACAACAACATCATCTAACTTTGTGAGCTATGCTATGCTCGTATAGGGGCACCTACAGGACTCATTACTAGAGGCTAAATATACAAATACTGTATAGGATAACTAATAAAATAATTCGAAGTCTCGGTATCTAATATTGCCACCCCTAATATCTGTATTTAGGCCTAAGATTAAAGATTATCTGCCCTCTCATCAAGACTCATTCCCACTCCTCTAGGATATTATCAAATCCTGTCGCACCTAGAGCTTCTATAAACATGCGATACCGGCTTGGACCCTTATAGATGGCGATATCACGAGCGGTTAGCTCTAGATAGGCCAGCTCAGGGTCTTCAGGCAGAGCTGCCGGCAATGTCTTCTGTCACGGGTCAACGCCATGTTGTAGAACCATTCTCGTCACCCTGGGGGCACCGAAATAGACACAGCAGTGTAAGAGAGTCCAGCCATCGCCATCCAAAGTTTGATAGACATATGAGTCAGAATGTCGAACGATAGCTTCAAAAGTTTCTACATTGTCGTGTGATGCCGCGAAAAACAGAGGCGTCCAACCATACCATTGGGCGCGTTGAGCGTGTGAGCCGCCAAGTCGAACAAATTCATCGATGTCCTTAGAGGTTCCTATTGCTGCAGCTCAATGAAACGGGGTCCATCCACGATCATCGCTGCTGTTGACCGCATCAAATTCGCCAAACATGTAGAGCTTTAAAAAGTCTACTGAATTTGACAAGGCTTCCTCGGATACCTACAAGTATGAGAGTACAGAGAATCCGTCACCATCAACTGGGTCAATATCTGCACTAGCGTTGAGTAAGATTCTCGCAATATCAAGCCTCCCTCGTAAGAAGGCAGACTGCAGCGGGCTCCTGTTAAACATTCAGCACTCTAAAGCCAATATCATTAGCGTCGAACTACCTACATTGTACTATCACCATATGTGATGTTTGGGCCTGCGCCGTTGTCAAGCAAAAGTCTCACTGTTCGTGCTGAGCCCCCTTCGATGGCGTACTAAGATTCCTATCAGCAACGTAACTTTGGGTTGAGGATCACTCACATCGAGGACCGGCCATCTTGAGTCGGTAATCGGTAATATCGTTACCAGGTGCCATGCCGGCTTCGAATAATCTCCGAACTCTCCTAAAGTCACCATCCTTGCAAGCCTGAATCATGTCTGCTCCGGTGGGTATAATGTTCTGAGTATGAAGCATATTATCAAACGAGAAACCAGATGGTTCAATCCCAAAGTCAGCCGTGTACAATTTCCCAAATGCCGCTAAGCTCAGTGATAATTTGTAAGATGAACCATTTTCTTTCGGCAAGATCACAAGCTGGGCAGAGAAGCCACCGGCTTCAAGTCGCGTTCTTCGTGGCGAGACTCGAATTGCTGTGTCCCGTTTGCTCGAAGAGATTTCTTTAACTTCAACCCAGACTGTACTGGGCTTTTCTCGCGGGCTTTGTTGATTTACCATCAGTGTCCTGAACTCTTCTTGCTGCTCGGCTTGCCGATGCTCAATCCGTTCGAGAGTTGACCTCTGCTGTAGAAGGACTGATCACATTCTGCGAGTAATGCGTCTATATCATGTGAGTTTCTCCCTCATAATGCTCTATCATACTGAACTTACAGTTGTTCCATGTCTACAATAGTCTGTAACGTGCTCTCCGTATCCTTGAGGTTTTTCTGGAGGCCGGCCACCACAACCTTCTCTTTCAGAGTCCAACCCGAAGAAATGGAGACAGGAGATGCTGTCTATGTCTGGTTTACCGGGCTCTTCCGCCCATTCAACGCTTATTTTCTTCGTGTACGGCCAATGGGGTCGTCACAGAACTGAACTTATACGAGGCTTGTGTCCGAGCTCACCGGAGTACTATGAGCTTCTTAACTATGTCTTCCGGCCCTATTATTCCCGGCTTCCCAGCTACGAGGCAACGTCCCCTGATTGTGTCCCAGTGGCATTCCTGGCAACTGACTGGCAGAATGACAAGTTTGCCGGGTACGGATCGTACTGCAACTTCCCCGTCGGTGTTTCTGATGGAGCGAGAGACGTAGCGACGATGCGGGAAGGTATGCCTGATAGTGGAATCTGGTTTGCAGGAGAACATACTGCGCCGGTCGCCGGGCTAGGGACCGTTACCGGAGCATATTGGAGTGGTGAGGCTGTAGCGGAGAGAACCGTGAGTTTCTATAAGGGGCGAAGGCTAATATCATAATCACTGTCAAAACAGTCATGTATCGAATCGCGTTTAAGACGGTGCACAAACAAGGAAAATGCAACCTGACATATATTTCCTGCTGGAAAGTGAAAAAAAAAGGAAAAAAAAAAAGGAAAAAAAAAGGGCATGGACATTAAGGGGTTCAGGAATTAGAATATTTCATAAGCATTCAGCTAAGCTGCTAGCTACGCACATGTATATGATTTGTCCATTCTCCCAAGTAAGATGCGTAGGTACTTCATTAAGTTATTTTATACAAGTTCGTACATATATCTCTTCCACCACCGCCAGAGTCCATCACGTCCAAGCATAAAAAACAAAAGGAAATATATATATCATGATCCTCGCTTCCAATGCTAGCCATATGCCAATGAAAATAGGTACATGTGCTACAATGTGCGACGAAGGTCGTTCTGCCTTTTATGGCACTGAAAATATGATGTAAATGCTGCATTCTGTGCAAAAATGTCGAGGACAAGGATAGGGATGGAAAAGAGATCTCCCTGCCCCCTTAGTGGCAGGTGGGACGAGCCTCGAGGAAACAGAAAGGAAAAAAGGGGATGAACACCGTATTGACATATTGGACTGGAACCATCGTCAGAGGAGTAAAAAGACCAAATTGTTGCTGTCTGTCTGCCTTCTGTTCTGGTATATCCAGCTCGGAAACAAGAAAAGTATGCCTGACAAAGAAGAGTACCACCGAGTCGTCTGTCACGCCGCTGCGCCCTTCCACTTCACATCAACGTCGTAGTACCAAACGCCAAATAGCTAACCTTGCTCTATAACGCATCGACAACATCCATAACACCCCCTATAGGACCCATGGCCGCACTCCCTGATATTTCATTAGCAAAAAGAGGGTGCTCTATTGGACTTGTCCTAAGCATGATATAAAGCGAGCTTTGACTACTCGTCCAAGTGTATAAACTCGTCCTTCTCGAATGCAGGCCCAGGGCCCGCATAGCTCGGTTCTGGTATGTCTATAACTAGGTCTTTCCTTGCGGCAGTTGCAGAACGTCGAGCCGCAACCGCAGCTGTCTGCGGCGTTGGCGTATTTTCAATAGGGATATTCTCCCCCTTTTCAAAAGCAGCACCGGGACCTGCGTAGCTCGGCTCCGGAATACTCGCAATATCCGCCACAGCACCACTTTCAGTCAAAGTCGTCCTCGGAGTCGACTTCGCCTCCAAGTTCGACTCGATGTTGTGCACTGCGCTCAAGCTAGCGCCGCCTTTCACCGGCTGCGGGCTTAACACCTTAGCGGATTGCGCAACGTAAGTTGGGGAGACTAGCTCTTCCGAGCCGAATGGCAAAGGCCTCGGAGGTAAATCGCTGCTATCTCGACCAATGCCCTGGAGCTTCCGCAGCAATAATTCAGACTGTTGCCTAGACAGTTCCTGAAGCTTTTGCGCGGGGTCCTTATGAGAGCGTAGTATGTTAGTCAAATCGCATAGGCAGTCTGCAGGAGTCCACCGGTGTCCATGCACACATACCCAGTCTGTCTGCGCTGGCACGCCCTCCGCGGCCGGCAGCAGCGGGTCGTCCTCGTCGTCGTGGCCGACGCCGGGACCGCCACCCCAGAACTTTGGTCGGCGGATGGGTGCTGGAGTGACTGGCAGGCTAGGACGCTCGACTTCGCTAGGGAAGTCGGTTACCTTGCTTCCTCGCCGACGCCAGGCAATCTCATCAACCTCATCGCCGTGACCCGGCAATCCGATCACGCCAGGAGATTTGAGACTTCGCGTACGTCGATGCTTCTGTATCTTGTCGACGTAGCGCTCAATCTCAGGTACATCATCCCAGGCATTAGTCAACGTGAACGAGGACCAAGTATCTGACGGCGTGATGCGGATGGTTGGCGTGCTTGGAGTTGCTGGCTCGCTCCTTTGTTCAGCCGTGGACGCTTCTGTCATAGAAGACCCAGCTGAGGGCGCAGGGCCGGGGCCAGACCACGGCACACCGGTAGGCGTAGCGGATTCATCGGCTTGGAGCTCATTGTTCTGAGGCACGTCATCGGGGAACACGCGAGTCGGTGGCGACCGGCGTTCTTCCCAGGGAAATATGGGCTTCGGTGGCTCTGAATAAAATGTTGGAGGTTCCTTGGGAACTTCGTACCACATGTTCTTTGGAGGGCTTGGGTAACGTTTAGGGGCAACGAACGGAGTAGTATCTTGAGACATCTCGTATATAGTAGCTGGGAAATTCATAGCTTCGGGCTTCGAATCGGAGGGAGGGGCGGATCTATAGTCAAGTCAGTACTCTTTTCTTCGGGGGTAATACGGGACAGGGAACTAACCTTTGAGCATCCCAATTTGACATGGTAGGCTGGAATGGCGGTGGGTTCTGCTCGTGCTCTTTGCGTGGAGGAGCCCCGTGGTGGGGCTCGGTAATCTGCTCTTGTCGAGCCTCAGCATGCGTTCCCTCAACGTGAGTATGAGCAGAAGACGAGGCAAAAGCAGAGGGATCAGATTGAGGGGCGGTGGCTCCAGGAGGTGCCTCTACGAAACCATGATGCTGATGATCATGGTGATCATGGTGGTAGTATTCGTTGCCGCCGTAGTGCTCACGTGCTCCATGATCAGGAGTGCCATGAGAATGGCCTTGATCATGATACTCATGTTGATGGGGATGCTGGAAATGCTGGTGCTGCTGATCATGGCGATCACCACTATGAAGCTCACCAGTAGTCTGAACATGAGCAGCCTTGGGTTGGTATTCTCCTTTCGTAAAATATTGCACCAGCTCTGATGCTGGCTGCGTAGTGGTAGTGGTAGGTTCAGTAGGCACGGTCAGTGTAATTGTTGGGGTCTAACATATGGTAAGCTAGATGTCTAACAAAAAAAAATGAAAGAGTATACGAGGGAGAAACTCACAGGTACCCCGTAATGCTTATCGTAAACTGCCCACCATCTACCAGTCATCTGGTCATATGGAGAGCTTCCAGTGCTGGCGCGTCTCCCTTTGAACCACGGTTTCTCGGGACCGATGAAGTGAACCATATTTATACCCGACTGAAAATGACGATAGGCGGGGACATACTGGTAGTGGCCAGAAGGCGTGACATTGTAGGTGAAGCTGATACGGTTATAATTGTTCTTGAAATGCATATTGATAAGACCCTGATCGGCACCGTCAAACGAGACGTTCCTCTCGGCCATTGCTATCATGGCGTAGTAGTCACCCAAGTTTGGAGTCAGAACCATAACACCGGTGTTAAAGAGATCCGGCCAGCCAATGTCGGGAGCTGCCGAAAATGGTTGAGCTATGTCGAAGAGCTCGTCCGGAGCTCGGTAGGCAACGACATCGGAATCTATGTAGACGATCTTCCGAAACTGGGTCTGCTTCCACAGCTCGATCTTGGTAAAGGCAGAGTGTAAATCGGCTCGGTTCATCAGATGTAGGTTTGCGGGTTGCAGGTTGCGTATTCGGCTGACTGGAATAACATAATCATATACGGCCTAGACAATTTGAGTTAGTCAGGCAAGGTGTTTTTAGCTGCGGAATAGCTACGAACTTGCCTTGAGCTCTGTTACAACTTCAGCTGATACGGTATCAAGCGTGACCAAGATGGCCAGCTTCTTGAGAGTGCCGCCATCTCGTAGAGAATGCGCAAGCACTAGGGCGCCTATAGAGAGGGGTTAGAAGGTCATGGTGAGGCGTCTTAAGCTGTGCAACATACCAGGTAAATATGTGTCGCTCAAAAGAAGCTATACGAACGCGTATATTAGCTACTGTTTACAATCTAAGAATGTGTCTAAGTTTCACGAACTGTGGCGTACACGTCCTCTTCCGCTCCGCCTTGCACAGCCATCGTGTGCAAGGAATGGCAACGAAATCACGCCAGATTAAACGAAGCCAAAGGGGGGAGGATGAAGAAGGCAAGTAAATATACGAAGAGTATCGTTATTGACCGAAAATACAACGAGCTCTTTGCCTACGGGTTGGCTTTTGGTCCAAAGCTGATGAAGTAAGAAAAGGTGTAAATAATGTTATAAGGTTAAGTATGGATGTTTGCGCCGTTGATGCGGGACAATTTCCTGGTTGGCTGACGGACCTAGGTTTGTATGTGTATTTTGTTTTTTTTTCTCCTCTCTCTCTAGACCTTCCCTTCCCAAGACAAAAAGTGACAAGGGTAACAATGTTGAAGAGAGTTCATCGAAATGGGTCCGTGGTTGATGGGAAAATGCGACATTAGCGTCACTTTAAGAAGACAAGGATTACCCTTGGTCTTGCCCACGGTCTTTGGGTTATTATGTATCTTAGGTCTCGAACATTAGGCACATGTCTAGGTATTGACAGCTCTGACAACTTAAGAAAATTCTTAAGATAAACCGATTCATATTGGTCCAAAAAGGGGATCAATTATGCAAAGATACGAAATAGAGAACAGAGATCGCATGGCCAAAAGAAAATACGTGTACATATATGTGGGAAAGAGATCGCACAGCAGCTACTAAGGTGCGGCAACGTTGATGGCTGAGATCCCCCTGTAATGCACGGTACTACCACCGCCCATAGCTCCCTCGCTAGAGGTACCCACCCACTTCGTGAATTATGTCATTTATTAAGATGATTGTCTCGCAGTTGGAAGAGCTCGAGCTTATGGTGGAGCTAAGACAAGATTTAGACGAGGAGGGGGATCCTATATGTTCTTGCAGCCTTTTGGCTATACATAGTACATGTAGAATAGGTATATTTCCTTATCTCCTAATGGTTGATACAAATCTCGTGTATGTACGAATGGATACATATGGGACCAGAATCCAATTTCAGCATTTTCATATCTAGACATCAGGCCACTAAGGTGTGAGGGCAGCTGGGCAGTTGGCACTTTAAGCGCGCTAACCTGCACCAGTAAGTACCTACCTACACAGCCAGGCTAAGCGAAATGTGTTGTGAGAATAAACCGTGCACCCAACATTAAAGAAAGTGTCAGGCTTTCAAGGCACATCAAACTCCCTCAAATACCTAGGTAACGTTAATGTACATGATTGTAAATTCATTCGGAGCTGTAGAAGGTCATCTGATTTTGGACTATACATATGCAGCTTCATGTATGTAGGTCCCCAAGGTAAGTACCTAGGTATGAAGCTCAAGACATGACGACACATTTGACCTTCCCCGACCGGGACTATCCGACAGCGAATCAGAATACGTATTGGAGAACCCCGCAAACTGATCTTCAACTAATTGACCAACCAGCATCGACAGACTTGGCCGAGAAATCCAGGTTAGGAAACAGCTCTTTCCCTTCTTTCAACTGCACTTATTATGTACCGTAGCTTCACCTTTAAATCTGCCCGCACGTTGCCGTAGATGCATGTACCTAAAAGGTGGGTGACGAAACTGGGGAAATATGTATTAAATCGTGTCTAGACCTAGACCTAGACCTTGCTTGACATTTTCCCCGCACAATATCTTTCCCCAGACCTTCAATCACGACAATAATCGGGCTTCTCTACCCAGTGCTTTACTGGTGTTAGAGAAGTACAATTCTCTTTTCCTTGGGAATTGTCAATTATCTGCCACCATCTTGAAGATCAATTTCGGACGATCACAACACGTCATGCCACGAACCAAGGGCCAGAAGGGCCCTCAAAATATGGTCATCCGCTCATCTGCAGCGATGATCAAAGGACACAATCAAGGCCGCAAGGCATCGGTGATGGACAAGGTAAGCCTGATACTTTCCTGCTACTTTCCCATATCCCTGGAACACCCTCCCAAATACATGTACAAATGCATGTAACCCCTCACATTAGAGCACCGAGGAAGTGCGCCGCCACCCTTTATCCCCACACATCTCCGCATTCGTTTCCCCGATCCCATTCTGGTACCCCGCAGGGTTAAATGTCACAAAATTAGCTCAGTGATGGACCTAACCCGATGTATCTAGGCCAACCATCCTCGTGCTTCACCCAAGTCGTGTTTCGACACGCTATTCTTCAAGCTCCCGTACGAACTACGCCTAATTATATACGAGCTTCTACTATCTTCGCAAGATTTCATGGTGTGTTCGCCTCGCCGTCCGTTGTATCTTTATGGACGGGGAAACTACACAAGATGCGTTCTGCCTGTCGAATTGCTACGCACTTGTAAGCAGATCAATGCAGAGGCCACTTCTGTCTTGTACGGACAGAACAGGTTCATTGTTTACCTGAATCGTAAGTCTTCGAGCCCTTCCATACCTGTCCTTCCCTCAGTCGGAAAATGAAGCATAGCGTGAGACATCAGATATGATCAAATCCATGCTAACAATGCAAAATCTAAAGACCTCGATCGCCCATGTAGCGAAAAACACAAAAAACTCGAGCTGGCGCACTTCTTCTTGAAGTCGCTCCGAGAGTCGACCCTGTCTAGCATCAAGTCTATTCGATTCCAGATCGGATGCCGCTGCAAAAGACAGATAGAGACGCCCTTGTATGCGCATGGGGTAGTAAATGGCCTTCAGCTAGTCAGTATCTGTTTCCCGCACCATAGCGAGCCTCATTGGTTGCCATCGCGAGAGAATATTCGCAAGGCGCACGAATTTCTCTTCAAGCGAACGGCTGCTATCATACACCCGGACATATTGAACCACTGTATGAAGTGCACAGGCAGCCACGACCACTGCCGCTCATGGTAATCAGATGCTCGCCTACGAGTCACGGCGTTTCTAGCACTAGTACGTGGGTGGGGTTTGGCTAGACCAAAGCCCGAGTGTTAGGAACCCAGCAGCTCGAGTGTACGGTATGGTTCAACGAGCAATGGCTAGGGAAATTCTTATCCGGCCTTACGAATCGAGGTTACAAAAAAGCCGAGTAGTGCGCTGAAGTAGGGAAGGGGGCTGACACTTATCCTCCGCTGAGGGATATGATTTGCATGAACTTCAGTCATCGAGGGGCGACTGACCTCTAGTGCAGAGGCAGCATTTGTATGAACTGGTTGTGTTGTTCATGTTCAGTTCAAGGGCTACATGCTATGAGTAGGTAGCACGATAAGGAATGGAAAATGCATTGCATGAAGTGACTAGTTCCAACCCAAGGGGACTTCACACCAATTACACCAAATTAATCGGTGGATTCGCAAAATAAGATCCTAAGGTCATATCTATGTCTCTCGATCGGGGAATTGAACCCCGGCCACCTGCGTATACGGTCCTCGTTTGAGTCTATAGCCGAATTTACTAACGCTACTGCCAGCTGATGACAAGCAGGTATCCTAACCACTAGACGAATCAAGATTGTTTCGTATGTCTACAATTAAATTTCCCGGCCCTAAAAATAGGTAAATGGTGCGCCGTTTGTGCGTTTGGGGTGGGCCGATTGTCTGCTTCGCCTACGGGATGGACGGAGAGAAATGGAGACGGCTAGCCCAAGCAAAACACTACCTACTAGTGGGGACAGATATCACAGGCAAGGAAACAAAATGTCTCATACTGTGGTAAGTACATGTTCTGAGGCTTACTCAACAGACAACAAGTGTTGTTCGTGCCTCTTGAGTGACTTGAGGAAGTATCGCTATGGGCCAAGACTGTCAGACGTTGTATTGAGCGCTATGATGCTTACATATAAGTCTGATTAAGACATATGAGGAATCTACTGATCTGGCTTAGACGAAGACGCGATGCTTTGATTTCTCGTGGTATCTAGTCCGGAGGATATTCTCAGACTGATTCTGATTCTGAGTAAACCAGAATGAATACAGAAAATAGCCTATGTGTCGATGACATTGCAGTTATGTATATTCAAGCAACACACACCCACACCCACACCCCCCATACAGTAGGTACCTAAGTTATTGAAGGATAACTCCCCAACCGTTATACTCACTTCATTCGATGCTTATGGCTCTAAGCTCGATGTGTTTTAAAACGTGTATTAGGTTTCAGTAGAGTCCAAGTAATAGACGACCAGACTCTAGCATATCATGCAGAGCAGCATAAAGTACGCCCGAGTGTCACGCTCCACGACCCTAGGCATATCGAGACCGACTTTTAATATTAAGAACTAACTAACCAAAAAAAATTCATGCCAAGGAATCACATTCATTGCTCGTGCGCTTCATATCTACGCCCTCCGTGAAACCGAATCCTAGAGATCACCTCATGGTCATTTTCTTCTTTCGTTTCTATACTCTTGTGTAAATGCCGCGACGCCCTGTTCCCTTCCAAAAACATCCCAACCATCACTTTGTCTGGCTCAAAAACCATCCTGCCATGAACAGACCACGTTCCGACATCAACCCTACACCTCGAACAACAACGATCATAGATCCTTCTTCCGAGAGTGCTCTGGCTTATGCGATGTCTCGTAGTCGACATGGACAAAGGCCCGGCCCACATGGGGAAGCTGCTCCAACTCATCCTGCAGGTTCTGGGAAACGTCATGTGAGTTTTTCAGCGATTCCGCGGGGTCCATGACGATGTCGACCTCGACGATGTACTGCGGCCCAGAGTGGTATACCCGAACGGTGTCGATGCCTTGGATGGAGGGGTGGAACGTGAGGCAAATGTATGTAATCAGTTGCTGCATCTCGACAGGAGCTACCTTGCCGACCAGTTTCATGAACTCCTCCCATGCCTCGCCCAGCCATATGCCAATAATTACAAGCGACAGGACGATAGCACCCGCAGGATCGATCCACCAGGCAAGCTTAGAGCCGCCAACAGAAGTGAGCACACCGAAGCCATTGATGAGCAGGTCGTTGCGGTGATCAATCCATAAGGTATGCACCTGGCTATACTTGTCCTTTAGGTGCCAGCAGAAGAGGAACAGAGCGAACTTTGTGGCGAAGGCAACAGACACAGCGATTACCGACGGCAGGTTGAAGTCGTTAACTACGTCACCCGTGCCGTAGCGTTCCGCGATATCCTGGCACGAGAAGGCGACTAGAATGGCGCCCACGGTTATCATCAAGAAACAAAATATGATGTTTCCGACGCTCTCTAGGCGCATCTTGCCGGAAGGAAAACGGTTAGGGTCCACACGCTCCTTAGCCTTGTTGCAGATGATCAGTTGTACGTTGCTCAGTGGGTCGAAAATCGAGTCTGCCATGGTAGTAAAGAGCGAAAGAGAACCTGAAGATATAGCGGCATACATCTGCAGAACAGCCAGAGCGCAATTGGCCGCAAACGAACCGTAGACGGCAATAGACCATCGCAGGTGGTCTTCGCCTTGCTCGTTCTCATGATCAGTCCTGTGTTCCTCGACAGACTTGAGCAGCCACTGGATCCTGTCATTCTGCATGTGGTAGAACTTATGGATCTTCTTAGCTTGTATGTCGGGCGCGATTTTGATGAGGTTGAAGCTGCCCTCACTCATGCGCTTACGTGAGGTGTTAGCTCTGATCTCGTCAAGCTGCTCAGCTGTCTTCAGGCCTGAAGATAGGTTGTAGGGGTCGCTGTCCCTATAGCGCATATTGCCAGATTGCGACTCGACATCCGTCACGACGGACGGGTGACGAGACACGGGCTGCTCGTCAGTCTCACCCATGGCTTCTACACCAGTGCTCTTAGCATTGCTGTGCGAGTCACGGGTCGGGTGGGAGTGCGATGCGGGCGTATGACTGGAAGCTTGTTCGTGCTGCGAATCGCGTGAATGCGACAGCAACGTAGGGGTAGGTGGACTGTTAGGATCCATGGCTGAGCGAATAGAACTATTCACTTATAACGGCAGATTGAAGTGAGCTCGGAGTCCGGACATACGACCGGGCGTCCTGGTAAATCCTACCTATCTAGTGGTGAGGAATTAGATAGGCGCGGGATGGTGAGATGCAAGATGATGCGGTGTGCAAGGGAGAAAGAGGGATATTTGAATACCCCCGCGGCCTGGTCTGGCGCAGTTTGTCGTCTTACAATGAAAGTCTCCCTAGTTGCCTAGCAAACCGATATTGCGGAATGGTAGACTACCTAATTAGCCAAGGCGAATATTTGATCCCAAGTAGGTTCGTCTGGGTGGAATGATCTGTAACTCGATTAAAGTAGAGGAAGTGGGAAAAGATAGGTATTATAAGGGAAACGAGAATAAGAACGCAATTTCTCTATGTAACCATAGGAGAAAGTCACACAATAACACTAACGATAGGAATACCCTAGTGAGAAAAAGGATTCGTAGCCTTTTTGTCGATGAAGATAGAGCAGTAGCTACTGTTTGCTAGCTTACCTGCCTAGGTAGCTACCTACCTTGAGTATTGGAGCTCTGAGAAGCTAGACCCTGATTCCGTCACACCGTATGACGACGGTCCTTTATTCCTCGTGGCAAAGAGCCGGTGATGGTGGGTGCAAATGGGGACGCCCAGAGAGCCCAGAGAAATGCCAACTACGGCAATAGAACACGGGCACAATCTGGCCATTGTGATTGAGTGTGGCTTAACTAGTCCCTTTGTGGGTGGAGAGGGTCACTAAGTCGCTTGTGCCTGTGAGATGTAAGACGGGTTTTATTGGACGGATATAACTGAGTCACGGGTAAGTTTGAATTGGGTTGTCGTGAAGAGAGATGAAGAAACAGAATGAAGATTTTTGAATTTGAAATGTTTGAGGAAGCTGGAGTTCTTATTTTAAATACCACGTGCAGGGCCGGGGCAGCTGGGGCCTTATTAAATCGTCTCATATATGCAGCGACTGTCGGAAAGTGCATTCTATTCTAGGTAGGTACTTATTACTCTGACCGGTGGAATCCATACTCTGGGTAGTGTAACTGCATATGTATATCCATATCCATAAAACCCCAATAACCGAGCACCGGCCGATGGTAGGCTCCAAATTTAGGCGATAGGTAATACATAGCATATTTGGAACGGGTTCGAGTCTTGAGAATGCAGTTTTAATGGTATTATTGTACACTGATTTCTCCATCAGTAAAACGGAGGATTTAAATACCAAAGTCAAATCTGGCTTAGGGGTATCAGCTCTAGACAGACCCAATAATCTCGATTGTCTACAACTCATTAGGTAGTGCTTTGCAACTTGAAATGTGCCAAATCAATATCAACTGTAGCCAACTATCTAGCTACTAGACTGTGAGTATTACCGTAGCTCATAAACCCCATCTATCACCGTTCGACGATCGTATTACCGCGCAAGACCGACTCCAGGGGGGTATCAAATCTTCATCCTCTGCCGTATATAATAAGCAAGCACCTAGGTGTTTGTTCTGTTCTCTTACGCATCTGCGCGTCGAAGCGGGTGTGCCTCCGTATTCAACACCCATTCATCCAAACTAGCCAGGTCCCAGTCTGCGAAGATCAGGTAAAAGTACTTCAGCGTTTCCGCCAGCCAGAAGCTCTCCATACTGTCCGCCTGAACCGGTTTTTCCACCGTCACGTCGTCTAGCGCCGCCGAAGCAAACTTTGTTTTCGTCCACTTCTCGACAGCTTCGAACATGGCCCAGGCCTGCTCCATAAACTTGGTGTCCCCCGTCATGCGCCACATCATAAACACGGATTCGATAGCCTCGGGCCGCAGGATGTACCGGCGGTCGTCTACTTCAACCATACCACGAGGCAGCCGTCTCGTATCGATAATTTGCTGCACCCGTTCATCGGAAAGTTCGTCGCCCTTGGTGTTCTGACCCCAATACTTTCTGATAGCTGCAGCCCAGCGCGCCTCGCTCCACTGGCAATCGTCCTTCGCAACATCTGGGTCACAGGGGATGAAGTGGAAGATCTCTGGACCGATACCCGAGACCGTATTGTTGTAAGACCACACGCAACCCTCCGTCAGTTGTTCAGCTACGTCTAGATCCGAGGGGCGCTCAAAAATCTTGGCTGCCATTCCGACCATCCCGCCTGCGAAACATGTCAGGTGCTGGGCTATCGGCGTGGTGACAATTTGCTTTTCACCCGTAGGTAGCATGACGACGCGGGCATCACCAAAAAACAGCAGAGGCAAGTTGTCTGGATTCAAGGCGCGACGAAGTAGGTGTTTCTTGGCCACCTCGATGAAACCTTCGTACATCTTTCGCGGTTGATCGAGCGAACCTCCAAGTAATAGATATTGCTTTCCTAGATACTCGTAGGTACTGTCACTCATCCCACCGAGCGTAAAACCATCTCCTGTTGATTTGAGGGGCGATTTCGAAGCGTCCACTATGACGGGCCACATCCCCGGCAGGGTGGTGGTCTTTTGGTCCTTTTCCAATCCGTCAGAAATTCTCTGCGCAGCATCGTAGTAGAGCATGTCATTAGTCAACTGGGACAGCTTGGTAAGCTCGAGACTTAGTGATCCAATTTCGGCAAGTAGGACATGGCCCCGAGCTACCTGTGGCTGGCCCTTGACATATTCTTTCCAGGGGAACCGCGTAATAGGCATACGGTTGGGCGTATCAAAGGAGCTCATCACTAAATCGGCAGCCTCTCTTGCCTTCTTCAGGAGGCTCGGGTACTGCTTCTCGCTTAGTTCGTAAGCCGCTAGGAAGCCTCCTAGGTATCGAATTGTTGTCTCAAATATGTTGATGTCGCGTGTCTCCGTGGTCGTGAAGTCGATGTTATCACATGCCCTGATGGCAATTTCAAAATCCTCCTTCATGTCGAGGAGCCATAGGCTATCCAAGGAGTCAACAAGTGTAGCTGCCCATCCGCCAAAAGGGTCCTTGTATTGTCCCGAAATGGGCTTGATCTCGTCATGACCCCACGCGTGCTTCTTGTAGCCTTCCCAGCTGTGCTTAAAGCTGTCTTTAATAGCAGCAAGCCGTTTCAATCGCAATTCCTTTCCAGATGTATTCTCCTGTGGTCTCGCCGCTTGAATACGTGGCACCGGTTTCTTAGGTTTGTTGGTGGGAAGAGTAGCGAATGTTTCTACGGGATAGCTCGGCGGTCGTTTTTCCCATCTAATCTTTCCTGGAGTAGCAGAGTCTGGAGGACGTCGGTCACCGGGACCGTGGGCAGGGCTGAAGAAAGCCCCATCAGGTGGACTCCAGCTATAGTACCAGGATGCAAGCACCCAAATGGCGACGACAGCGAGGAGCACTCGAACGCGACGAATTGCCATTGTTGCGATTGGCTAATAGATGGACGGCTTCAGAGCTAGCGAATGTAGTTGAAAAAGAGACAGAGCAGGTCTTCACATCGCTCGAGTCTAGAGCAGATTAGCCCGGAGCATTGACAAAACGGTCCGCTTTCCTAAAGGCAAGCGGAGGAATTATGAATTCGTAGCTGTACATCAGACGTGTGGATTAAAAAGGCTTCCGCCCAAAAAGTACGTGAATCAATGAATAATATATGTATGACGATAGGTAAGGAACGATTGTTAAGGGAAGCTTAACTCCAATTTTTCCAAAGTTAAAAGCAATGTTTAGGTACCTACATAGGCAGCTACCTATGTAAGTTGCATCATCCCGTGTCCCACTAGCCTAGCTCGGGGAGTTTCCTATTGCTCAGGGGCTAATTTTTGTGGTCCAAGCTCCCATTTAGTAAGCCCCTGAAACTCGTCTACAGACAATTGAAAAATTATTAACTGAAGGGAATAAACTTAAGATATATTTAATAGCAATCTCTCACGAGACATGACGACTCACATATGCAAGGCATAATTACAGATACGTCCTTAATACTAAGGAACTCCTACAAAAAGCTGTCCCATCGGGGTTCTTATCTGGTGATGTCATTTTGATTGATATACGGATTAGTTTAAAGACGGGTGGCTGCATTTGATATTGTGATGGATCATTTACATGTCGAAAATGCTCCCCTAGTGATACTCTTGTAATATAGCATTTCGTCATATATCTTAACTCAAATAATTGCTATGAAGGTTCTAGCCAGATTCAAGATGGCGATCTTGCATCCCCTGTGATGGCTGTATGCTGGTAGCTACAATACTACTATGGTGTCTGACATCCGCTTTTACAGTAAAGTGCTTGTCAAATTGTAACTTAGCTAAACCCTAAAGGTATTTGACTAAACTATACTATCTTGGCAGCTGCTTGGTTATAAATATCTATCCCAACCTTCATCACTACCTATATTTTTGTGAAAGATAGATATCGAGAGTCTATCGCGGCGAGCTTATAGAATACTTGGTGTTCACCGCTATGTCCGTATTAGGGCGAAAGGAGGCTGATTTTGTTAGTGCTTGTTGTGATCTGATCCATTAGGTGTACTGGGCGTATAGTAGGGGAGTGCACAGGTTTACTCCCCTAACACTTGCTTCCTTCAACCTCCTCCACCCGGCTAGAATGGTCTGGTCGGATAAAATAAATACATTCTTCTGTCGACATGTCTGTGCTGCTGCTGATGCTATCTTTTATGCTTGACTAGAATACGCCAACTGATACATATACCGCCACTGAAGTCTTGATATTTCATTGTTAGAAGATAGGTAGTCTTTGTAATGCATTGTGAAGGGCATCTAGGTTGTAAAAGTCAACACTAATGTCATTGACTAGTTAACATGACTATGTCATACCCATCAACCACTTAGGAGATTTGTTGCCTAAGTAGTTTCCGTATTAGATGGTGAATTTAATGAAGTTGATTTGGCAAAGAATCCGGCTCACGCAAGAGCTATCACAACTGGCTTACGGGTATCCATTGCGAGATACTTCTAGGAGATAACGCGTCTCACATTGAGACTAGATAACGTATATGATTTCCAAAGTCACCAGGCACGAAAAGTTCAAATGAAGACGTTGGTCTACTCAAACTCGAGTTAATTCTATCGGGAGATGTAGAGTCAAGACAGCTGTTGGTGGAGTAGATCCTATCCGTCTGCCAACCTAACACCATTCTTGCGTATACCCCTGAGCTGACAAAGTCGGCTCAATCACTAGTGCACCTTGGTGACTGTCCCGATAAAAGAGAAAAGGAAAAAGCGCATCGCAACATAAGAGGTGGGTATGACAATCATTAAGTTAGCGAAGGTCCAACTAATTCCTTTTCCCATTTTATTTCTGCATCATCAGCTGGACGAATTCGTTGTCTGAAGCGGCAGAAGTTAGCAAATGAAGTTTGAGAATTCAGAGCTCTTGCGGTATAAGACTGGGACCTACAGTCAATACGTCCATCGCCATCCTGGTCAGCTTCGCGGATCATCTCGTCCACTTCGTCATCAGTGAGCTTCTCGCCGATGGAGGTCATGACGTGACGGAGCTCGGCAGCCGAGATGAAGCCGTTGTTGTCACGATCGAAAACCTATTTACGTATAAGCCATTGAACATTCTTTCTGCAACAAAGGCATCGAACCTTGAAAGCTTCTCGGATCTCTTCTTCGGAGTCGGTATCCTTCATTTTGCGCGCCATCATGGTGAGGAACTCTGTGTAACCAATATGTCAGCCTTGTTTCAAGTGTCGATGCGACGTTGCGCTAGGCAGCAACAAACTCACCAGGGAAGTCAATGGTGCCATTGTTATCGGCGTCGACCTCATTGATCATGTCCTGGAGTTCAGACTCGGAAGGGTTCTGGCCCAGAGATCGCATAACAGTGCCTAGCTCCTTGGTCGTGATTTGTCCTGGCAATATTCTGTTAGTTGCTTCGGCCTGTTGACGCAAGAATGGACAGAGACATGGGGAGATATATAATGCAGCCTTGCATATAGAATTTGGAGAGAAGATCATTTAGGAGAGCTGGCAAGAGGCCAACTTACCATCACCGTCCTTGTCCTATTTAGTTGTTAGCGGGATACGTCATCAATGGCGAGGCCGTCGAGCAACGAGCAACGATGCCCGCGTAAAGTAAGGCATAGTATAATATTAGAAGGTACTTACGAAGAGGGAGAATGCCTCCTTGAACTCGGAGACTTGTTCCTCGGTCAGAGAGTCGGCCTGCGATGGTTGAATTCATAGTCAGCGCGCGTCCTATTTTCACCTCGTTCGAGAGCCCCTCATCGGCGGGGCTCTCTGGATTGGCGGTGACCTGACGGGTGAAAGCTTGTTACGCACCATGGTTGAGCTGTTTTTTTGTGATGCAAAGAAGATGGACGGGTTTCGTATTGGTAGCGAAGGTTAACGAGTGATCGCGGTTGCAGTTATCGCAAAAAGGTGTTTAGGTGCCAAGGAGGAAGAAGAGGGCCTTTCAGTCTCGTCAAGGTTCTTGAATAATAATATAACAAGGCAGGGCTGGACTTCATAAAATAGTGGGGAGGGGGGGGGGAACAACGGTGGAGGGGCTTTTAATACATATGCTCTTATGCTACTACGCTAGTGCTGTATGTATCGTACCTAGGTAAATTAGGGGGTATAGATTGGGTACAGAGGCAGCCAAGCGGGTTGCCTAGGCTGTCAGTTCTTTGTCGCCTCTTGTCGCCTGACGAAGATAATTCGCCAGTCGTACGAAAGTGACAATTAATTGACCCTAGTCATGCTAATAAATGCATAATAAATGCATGTGGTGCGACAGTTGGGACTTTGTATTAGTGGCCTGTGCGCGTCATTGTGATACATAACATACACGCAGTTTCAGGTTGGGCTGACTTGCATCTAACCGTAACACGCGAGCACTCGTTTAAATGCCAATTGAATCTCTATTTACTATGTACGGGTGTTCGTCAGCCCTGCCTGGTAACCGTTAGCCGTTTAGATAACCCGGGGATATCGGCAGACTTTCTTATCAGGTACTGTAGTATTTACATACAGTATTGTACAAGCCATGTTCCCAAAAAGGACACTAAGACGGTTGGAGCTACGTCAGCTGTAGGGAGCTGACAACCTGCATTTACAATTACTTGTCCAGTCGCTCACTTATCGTCAGATCAGATCGCAAAGGTGTTCCATCGAAACGTATCAACCTCTTTGTCGTAGCCGAATTACTGTTTTAAACCCCAAGTCTGATCCTAAATTCCTTTAATCGATATTCCAACAGCCAAGCTGAGGGTGTTAACACCTTCTATCCGCGTCCGCCATGTGGCGAGACCGCACCAACCTGTAAGCTCCTTATATCATGATCATAACGCCCTTCTAGGCTTATACGACTATGCAGCTACATATCCTACCGCCAATCCTACGCCCACCACCCGGCCAAGAAGACGCGGTACGGGCCCGGTCCGAATCTCAACAGCGGCGGTGGAAATGGCTTCTCGGAATTCGGTCGCGGTAGCGGCGCTGCCGGGTCGGAAGACCAGCAGGGCTTGTTGGCCGGCGCCGACTATCACGACGACGGCGACGCCGTGATCGAGATGGACCTGTTACCACCGCGCTGGGCCGACATCAACGACGAAGTGTCCGATCTGCTCGCCGACGTGGCTCGCAAGTCCCAGACCCTCGAGCGCTTGCACCAGAAACACGTGCTACCGGGATTCAACGATGAAGAGGCCAAGAAGCAGGAGGAGGGCGAAATTGAGCGCCTGACCCAGAACATTACCAAGAGCTTCCACGAGTGCCATAGGTGCATACAGCGCATCGAGTCGATGGTGCGCGAGAGTCAGCGCAATGGCACTATGACGAGGGCCGAGGAGACCATGGCCAAGAACATACAGATTAGCCTTGCGGGAAGGGTGCAGGAGGCGAGCGCCGGTTTTAGGAAGAAGCAGAGTGCATACTTAAAAAGTATATCACCCGAACATGTACATGACCAAGAATATAAAGGGGGGACATCCAATGCTAATTTAATCGTAACTTAGAACTTCGCGGCATGTCCGGCCTAGGCGCCGCCTCTCCCGCGGGCGAACGATCCTCCACCCCCTTAGCAGGCACCTCCTCGAACTACGCCGCCGACCCATCGCTCCTCGAATCCGACGCGGACCGTTCGTTCTCGCAGTCCACCCTGCAACAACAAACCCACCAAAAGCTGCTACACAGCAACGACGCCGCGATTTCCCAGCGCGAGCGCGAGATCGAGGACATCGCGCAAGGCATCATCGAGCTGTCGGACCTGTTCCGCGACTTGCAGAACATGGTCATCGACCAGGGCACCATGCTCGACCGCATCGACTACAACGTCGAGCGCATGGCCCACGACGTCAAGGGCGCCGACCGCGAGCTGGTCGTCGCCGCTGGCTACCAGAAGAAGACTACCAAGCGCAAGCTCATACTACTGCTGGTGCTACTTATCGTCGGCGCCATAATACTGCTAACCCTAAAGAAATCGAAAAATCGAGATGGAGGTTAATAGAGGCTGGGGACTAAAGTGTCGAACACATCACACGCAAAAGTCATGTAAGAAAGTGTAGGAAGTAAGGTATTATGCAACTTGGCTCACGGCACGGCACGTGTCCTTAAGTCGTCCACCCTGGATGACGAACGAGTTAGCAAGGTCACTACTGTAGATATCAATAGGACCAATGTATCAAAACCGGTTTACTTAAAATTTAATTCCATTTTGTACAGCCAGTTGCCCCCTTTCCCCCCCATCTATTCTAATATGCGGACCCGCGGGTATCTCAATGCTACCATATATCGTATTGTACATCTAGGTATATATATATATATAACAGAATGCGCTTTTATAGCACGACGTGGAGCTGAGGAGTCGTCTTGCCTATTTTCTGTAGGTACTTCCTATCCTTTTGTAACCTCTTCCGGCCGCGCTTCTGGATATCCGCTTGCAAATCCTCGAGCGGCGGAAGAAACTCTTCTCCCCAAGCCTCGTCTAGTAGCTTCTTCATCTGGGACAGATCTAGGCTATTGCTCGCCCTAGCAAGTTGCAAATTCCTTTTGGTTGGGTAGCCTGGCCCGTAAAGCGTGACGAGTCGCAACTTGACCGAGGTAACCAGACGTTCTTTGCTTACGCATAAGCCCCTATCATGAAGCATTCGGACTAGCCTAACAGCCCGACCACCCCCTCTAGCCTGCCGACGAAGCTCCGATACCGGGGCTGACCAGCTGTGCTCGGTCAAGGAAGAGTAGAACGAGTAGCGGATAATAGTCCCCAGCAGCTTATTGTCGAATAGTTGGCGCAGAGGATGTAGCGACGTTCCGGTGGGTAAGTCCAAAGGTACGTACACACCTAGGAGATTCTCGACGCTGGATAGAGGTTTCCTCATAGGCTCCGGTAGGTCATCAGGATGAACAGGGACGAACCCTGGACGGGAAGACCGAAAGGAAACGAACATGTCTACCAGTTCGACGCAAAGCTTTTCTAGGTCATCGATTCTACCTTGTCGAGCAAGGCCGAATAGAAGTTTTCGCCAACAACGAACCGGAACGGGGACCTCCATAGACGACAGCTGGCGGCAAATGGATATGTAGAAGTACAGGGAATGTTTAGGGAGATAGGTAGACTTGGCTTCGTGGAGGAGGCTGTCATAGATGAGACTGGTATTGTCGTGACTAATGGCGACCTCCATCGCCTTCATATTCTCCAAGAGCCTTGTAAGCCCTTGGCGATCATTTCGTGAGATATGAAGGGCAACGAGGGTGTTGGCCGTTTCACGTGCCGACTTCTCCGTGACAACCAGTCTCGTAGCAAGCATGAGTCTGTGTGCCCGCCAATCCTCCGAGTTGGCGGTGGAGATGACGAGTCGGGCTTGTAACTCGGAATCGTCGAATACATCAGGATGAAGGTCGCTGTTGAGGAGGTCTTGGAGTAAGTCGTCATCTTTGATCCGGGCCAAGTAAAGCACCAATCTAAGATAATTTGATTCGATGATGGTGATCCCCTGTTCCTTTAATTGTTCGATACGGTTCAATACGCCCTCCGATGTTCCTTCTCTTAGAGCTATGGATTGCAACGACAATGGCCCAATCCGATCGATGCCTAGAGCGGCGATCGTTGATATTGCCGTGTCCAAACTAACCCAAGAGCTGGCAAGCCACTTAGCTCCTAGTTTATCGTTGTAGTTCTTGACACTTATACCGAACGTCCCGCCATGCACACGATTGATGAATTCTCGAGACACATCAATCCGCTCCGCATCCTCTTCGTAATCAGAGACAGGGTTTATGATGGCTTCTTCCTCGGGGCAGAGGGTAACATGACGAAAGTATCCGCGTAGATATCTTAGAAAAGGTCGAACAGGGACAGGCGCCTGGGGTAGATCGTCCTGCTGGACACATCTTTTTCGCCACTTTGCTGCTAGCTGGGATGCGCCCAAGTTATACAGATACGGTACGAGACTATCGTATAGCTGATGATGGGGATTTACGACATATAGCGATTCGAGGGTGGGGGTACGATAGAGCTCGGGGTCTAGTGCGAACTGTTTGATCATACCCGCAAAATCTTGTGCGCCGGGGTAGAAGTTGGGAGTTAGCCGCAGTTGCCATTGCAAGGCTGGCTGATGTTGGTGAGTCCGCAGGAAGTGTGATAGCACGGTCGAGTAGAGATGTGGCCACCTCACGCCGTGTACGTCGTACATCCACTCGCTGTAGATCCATACGCTGTTCAAGAACTTCTCGTCGTCTGATCTCACCGCAGCTTCTAGGATGGCTTGCCAAAACGTAGGCGCAAGCGGACCATCGACATCGTACAACGTCTTACGCCCCCAAAGACCTTTCCATACGTTTAGGACCCCAACATCCCCGTTGATTCTCTTCTGGTAATCCAATAGACAACTCCATAAGGCGAGATCACTACGGTTCTCGAATCTGTCTACCAGCAGCTGGCTTCGCCACGTCTTAGCAGGTCCACGTCGAGCGAAGTCGGACTCGAGTGCGAGACGAAAAGGGTTGGTCAAGAATGATTTCCATTTCCCGAATAAATGTTTCTCGTCGATCAGGGAAACGCCTATATCCCGCTGTTGCGTATGCGTCTTCTTTACCACTTCGGTGTCTTCGGATAGGGGCGATAGAAGCACGTGCAGAGGGTTTTCCGCATTTAGGGACGCCGTCGAGAAGAAGCTTCTGGTGTCTCTTCCATGTTTCGATGTGGACAATCGAGCTTGCTGTACATATAGCTGAGAAAGTCCAAGTCGGGAGAGGAACAGAGGATGGAGGACAAGACGCTTTGGCTTCACATCTCGAAATGCTATGCTCACCAATCGCATTACTGCGACGCGGTTACATGCTAGACAGCCTGGTCTAAGGACTCGCGCCTAGAAAGAGTTATACGTGCTAGGTATGTAAAATACTAAAAACTCAACATTTGAGTCTTATACTATTATGTAGAAGCGCATATTCCTCAAGGTGGGTCTCGTTGGAGCTAGTACTGATATGTACATACTTATTATGTATGTAGGTACATACATATGTAGCTCTCGCAAGGATGGTACACGTAGTTTTGCCGGAGTTTTCACGCTTAGTCATGGCATAAACCCAGCACTACCTATCCGGGCTGTCCAATCATTCCGAGCTTCTTTTAGAATCAATCAAATCGTTCGATACTTGAATTGCTTCACTTCATATCACAACGGGCAGCTCTCTAAACCACGCGCATCCATAGCCAACCTTCGAACACCTTTAGAATAACTGTCAAAATGGGGTATGTGCGAACCTCGTGATCCAATTGCTAGCGAGGCAGTTCACGTGGCCTCCAATGGCTTTACCTCTGTCATCTAGCGACCGGCTCGACTGTCATGCTTCTTTGGCGTGCCTTAATGCTAACCAGCCGCACAGTATGGTCAACGCCCCCAACAAGGTCCCCGACCACCAGCGATTCTACCAGCAAGCCTACAACCAGCACACTCGTCTCTGGAAGATTGTATGTGTCCCGTTTGAATCATGCCCGGTAGAGCGAGCCTCCGGTTAACCGAATATAACGCAGAACCCGCGAAGCAACAAGCTGCTGATGCCCTACTACGTCTTGCTCTGGGGATCTTTCGGAGGTTCGTTTACTCAAAATTCAAAACGCATCCGGAATAGATTTGGTACTAATCGTTCATAGCCTCCATGTACATGATGGGACGTAAGGTCTTGGGCTACAACACGTGGTTCGGCAAGGCCTAAGCCAGACATAGCACCACGGAGGCGCAGTTTCGTTGGCTATTGGAAAGGCGAGGACGACCGCAGAATACTTCATAAAGCCGAGAATAGACAGTCGTTCAACACAAATCCTTATGAATTCCTTTTTCAGTTTCGTTTCGTTTCGTTTCGTTAGCTTCGTAATCCTACCTTGTACACATTGTACGAATCTGTAGACTAAAGGAGAAGAATGTGAAGTTGGTAGAAACCAGTCCATTACGCCCCAGGCATCAAAAAGCCTACAATGCCTGCTATTTACCACACGAATGTTGTCTAAGTACAGCCTGAATTGGCAACTCGATTTGAGCCAACCAGCCGGCTCCATTCATCACCTTTTTTTTTTTTCCCTGGCGAGAACCTAGCGAGAACATGTTTAGTATCCCTCGGCTCCGGGAGCCTTCTCGTCCTTTCGCAAGCTCATCAGCAACTCGCGGAAGCGTTCCTTGCCCGAGCCGCCAGCACCGCCCTTCTGACCCTTGCCGCTCACGTCGACCAACTTGGCAATACGCTCCCAGCTGGTGCCGCCCGAGGTAGTGTCGTCTCGGCTCGCCAAGAATTGTTCGGCTTCCTTCCGAGTCTGCGTGATCATCTTCTCCTTCTTTGTGTTGTAGTTCTCGTAGAAGTCGTCGATGTTCTGCTGTGCCTCCTGGACAGTTTCGGCCTTCTGGGCGGCGAACTGCTCGGCTCGCTTGGCGTTGCCGGCGTCTCGCTTCTCGCGCCATAGCTTGATCACCTCGGGTTCCTCCTCCTGCTCGACGTACGCGTTGTAGCCCGAACTGAAGCTGACGGACGGTCCGCCAGTGATAGTGCCTCCGGGTGCAACTTGCTATAATTCAGAATTAGGGGGAAAGCTTCTTGTGGTCATCTTAAAACACTACAAACCTCGTTGGGAGTGCTGATGTCGGGGAATTGGCTCTCGAACTGGGCGCTTTCGCCTCCACCTCCTAGAAGGTCGTCGGATGAAGGGTCTGCTAGAGCAGCAGACTCGTTGCCTGTTGCGAATTGTGTCGCGTCGTCACCGAGGAGGGCGCGCTCGCGGGCGAGGAAATCATCGGCAGACGGCGAACCAACATCCTTGATGTCAGTCTGAGCTAGAAGGCAGCAATCAAGAGTCAGCACACAAGCTGAAACGAAATAATAATAATAATAATAATAAAGGAGTGTCTTGTTTTCTTACCACCAGAGTCGAAGTCGTCCAAAGACGGGAATCTGTCCGCCATGTTGACGATGGCAATAGTGTGTGTAATAGATTGGATTAGATACCCTTTTTTTGTTGTTCTAGGCGACGTGTTGATTTCGTAACTAAATGCCGTTATTTGGGGATGTCTTGTCGCAAGCCAAGGTCTAATTTACAAGGCGCAAGCTCCAGATTCAGGTACGACGTCTGTACGAAGGAAAGATTACAGTTGCATGCCTGGAAAGGGCATTGCACTAGGCTATCTTGGGTTAGTCAACGGCCCCCTTGGAGACGGGCTGGAGAAGAATGCCCCATATGATTGGCCTAAATTGAATATGCACATATCTGATCACGTGCATCAATCACGCTAGAGCAACCTTATGTTCTCATATCTCAATAATCGCAGTTGGCCTTTTTCTCACCACCACCACCACCACAACAACCAAGTTAGATACATATTGCAATCGCACAGAAAGAAGCAGTCTAAGGAGGCTCTTGCCATACCTTATCCCACTGCTACCTTCTGTTTGTGCTGGAACTCGAGTCATTTCCCTCTTGATTCATGATATTTCATGATATTTCCCAAGTAGCTAGACTAAACGCGCCCACACGCACCTTCGCATTGCTCTGCCTGGGCTCATGATGAAACCTGGTAGACCAACCTGTAGATTGACATAACGAGTAAATTACTTCACAACCTACGTCTCAACACCCGGGGAAACATCCAATTCAACCCACAACACCAGATCTGCCTAAAGCCTGTCAACAAACATCACCATGTCTTACAGTCCGGATAACGTGTTGGCCAAGCTATCTGCCCTGTCCGAGACGACAGACAGCATAGTGTCGGTGGCACAATGGATCATGTTCCATAGGTAGGCAAACTTAAGCTTCATGCTTCATGCTTCATGCTTCATGCTTCATGCATATCGCGCATACTGCACGGCCCTGTAGATGGTTGCTGACATGTTTGCTGCAAATTAGGCGTCACGCGGACCGAACAGTCCAGCTATGGCTTCAACGACTTAAGGATTCTACAAGCACGAAGCGACTGAACCTCATCTATCTCGCCAACGGTAAGCCCCTTCCCAAATATATAGCTTCTAACAAATCACTTTGCTCGTTGCCACTTGCTACTTCTCCAATAAACAACAAACACTAACCAATAGTATAGAGGTCGCACAGCAAACAAAAGCTCGTAACAGAGAAGACTTCGTTGTTGCCTTCTCGCCTATCATGGCAGAAGCAGTCGCCACCGCTTATAAGGGTGCATCGGCGGAAGTACAGCAGAGAATCCAACGAGTTGTTGACGTCTGGAGAGACCGCGGCATCTTTGAGGAGCCGGTCCTGGAGGCCATTGCCACTCGCATCAACGGTAAGCATTTTTATCCCTTGGGACTTATGTATAGATCTTCGTGCTGACATTCTCAGAAATCAATCAGAACCGCGGCACTGCTAAGGCTGGGCTCGGCGGCTCGATTTTCGGGTCGGCTACCTCCATCCCAGCAGAGTTGGCGCCTCTTACTACTCCCCAGCAGAATGTCACGAAGCTGCTCCTTGGCATGAAGACTTCGGTCAACGCTGCCAATCAGGAATACGACAAGTTGTTGGGCCCGGGCAGCACTGCCCCTTCTGCCCCTGTGTTTGCGGCTCGTCTGAGTGGACTGCTCAAGAACCTAGCCCAGGCAGAAGGAGCGGTGGATCAATGCGTGAAGGCCCGTCGTGAACTCGTCGCAGCACTCCAGAAGGTATTGGAGTCCAACAGGAACGCTCTGATAGCCGAGGAAGATCAGCTGGAGACTTTCGTGACACGAAGGATGGAAGTAGAGGGCAAAAAGACCGAGGTCGAGAGAGCCATTATGGCTGGGCTCCCCCATGATGAGCCCTATTCGCCCGCCAATGGCTTCAACGATCAACCAGTGCCCGAGCCTGCTAGACCCGAGATCGAGGCGCTCACACCACCCGACCTCGGCCCAGATATTCCAGAGCAACCAGATACACTGGATAATGCAGACCTGCATTCGTCATCAACCCTCGCCCAAGAACCTAAGGCCGAGGATGTCGACACTCATCCTGGCTTTGGCAGCCCCTACAAGTCAGTCATGGTTAACGGATCCAAGAAGCGAAAGCTAGACGACGAGACCGACTTTCCGGACCTTGGAGAGGACGGTATCGATTCGGACGTAGCTGATATTCTTCGACGAGATAGTGGTTCATGATTATGGTAGGACGTTGATGAATGGTAGACATGGCTACAATATCAGCTGGAAGTATCGCTGCGGCCATTTGCACACCACATGTCCCTGGTGACATGAGGCACGATACAAGGGTCGGTGTATAATAATTGCTTACTAGGGTCCAGGAGGGCATTTCTTTTTCTACGGTATAGTGCTGAAACTATACTGTTTGCTGCGATGTTTTTTTTATTACAAACGAGGGATGCTACGGCCTTTCACTATTTGGCCTGGCGGTATAGGCTCATCTCGATAGTTAATGCTGATGATTTCCCATATTATAACGGGGTCCCTTTGGCCTGCTAATAATGACTACTAGGGAGCTAATCAACATGTTCCGCATGTGCTGATAGATATATGAATCACAATCCAAGATGGCGACAAAATAATTAACACATCCATCAAGCATAGCACCTGCCTAGGTATCCAGCTTTATCTACTTCTTACTCTTGTTCTTCCAAATATTCTATACAGCTTTGAGTGGAAGATAGTTGGTGGGAGACCGTGCGCCTACGAGAATTTAAATGTTGCCTGTTGGTAAGATACATAAACTGCACGACTTCGTAGTGTACATCTAGCAGGTGTATAGTTGCAAGTATAAGCCGTGGTGCTCAGTCTCATAATGTCACGATGGCTAGCCATAATATCTAAGACCGAATCTGCTGAGCATTACCTAGACTCAGGACTCGGAGATGTATATGTACCATACGGTCAAGCCCGGAGCTTCGTACCTGGCCAGACCGGAATCGTTTACCTACCTAGGTACTTATTAACGTTTTTCACGGTATTATATTACTTTTATTAATATTTTTATAATTCTTACTTTCAACGTTTTTCTTAATGAAAGCTCGGACCGAAGCATAAATGCTGAGAATAAGTAGCCCCTTTTTCGACTTTAAGATTTTGGCTCGGTGGTATGAACCACCACAGAACTTTAAGGTACTTAGCCCAATAGGCATCTGTTAAAGCCTTATTGTAACGCTCTCCGACACAACTATCTAACCTACGTACTTTCTTCCTAAATCATTATAACAAACGTCAATGCTATGGCTATGGAGCAAAACAACCCCACGCCAGACTACCAAAGGATCGGTGCTGCATATGATATCCTCGGTACTGAGATCCCCAGGATCAGGAACATAGAGGTAAACCACCAACATCAAGAAGTAATCGGCGTCATTAGGGAACTTCGCCAAGACATCCAGGATATTCGACAAGACCTCCAGGGCGTCCAGCAGACCGTCCACAATATTCAACAAAGCCAACAAGGATTCAACCGCCGTCTTGTCTCTATTGACAATAGTATTATTCGTTTCACAAATAAAGACAACTTTCGGTCTGACCCTGAGAGTATTCTTCTCCCACTTCGAGATACCGTTACTGGAGATATTATACCAGACTGTCCTACCACGGTTGACCAAATACATAAATTATCTGCAGCCGAGACAACTCGTATCCTTGAAGCCCTACAAGCCAAGAGGGTCGCGGTTCTACATCAATTCCTCTGACCAATCAAAGATTAGCCCAGGGTTTTGGGACTCTACAGGGCTACAGACGCACCGGAGTTGTGCCGATTAGTTGACCACATAGGCAAGTAAGCGCTAAAGCATAGTGCTGCTGAGCAGGTCTGGCGAATTACTCCGCGCCGCCGTCCGCCGAGCTCAGGGTACCTAGCCAGGGACCTTAGTGGATGACGGCATTCCTTTCTTTTTTCCCATTTTTACCCGGAGGGAATAATTGCCAAACCGAAAATTCGCACCACGCGCTCGCAGATCCAAGTGGAAGCCCAAGCTAGTTTCGCTTTGATTTTCGTTGCGACTTGTGCGATCGACTCTATGTGAACAATCAATGAGGGCACGACGAGAATAAAAAGCCCCCAAGATGCCTTCGGGATCGTTGGGCCGCACTATATGGGGGAGCTTCCCCCAGCGCGGTGCCGGCATCGCAACGAGGCTCACCCACCACCAGCTTGCCGCCGCACCTCGCGTCGAGCTCTCCACCCTCGCGAAGCGACCAATTGCTGCGGAAATCCCCCCTCAATCTTCCTTCCAGACCTCCCCGACCATGTCCAAGACAAACTACTACTCTTCGTCCCGCATCGGCCGATCGCAAACACTACCAGACTTTTCTCCGAGACCCCTCGGCGTTACTACCACTTCACCATCACCCATATCAACCCCGTCATGGCGATCGTCAATTGGTGTGCTACGACGCTTCTATGCAAGTCAGGTGTCTAAGCCAGAGAATCAGGATGTGACAAAGACAGACAATCAGACGAAGGAAGTCGCAGCTACTATATCAGAGACGGCGAAAGCAGGGAACGATGGCACACAGTCCCACGAGGGTTTCGCCAAGAGCGAGAAGGCATCGCAAGCGGCTCAGGTCAACATGAGAGCCCGGCTTTCTCACGAAGGCAGTAAGGATACCAAGACAAAACTTTGGGACTCGTGGAGTGAGCTATGGCGCCTGATGAAGATCGCAAAGCCCGAGGCCAAAAATCTTACGCTCGCCATCATCCTGCTCCTCGTCTCGTCATCTCTCTTCATCTCGCTCCCTTTGGTCGTTGGCAAAGTCATGAATCTCGCTACGTCGAAGCCCATCGAGGAGACGGAAATCTTCGGCCTGTCGCTCTACCAGTTCTTCGGCGCCTTTGCTCTGGCTCTATCTGTCGGTGCATGTGCTAATTTTGGGCGTATTGTGCTCTTACGCATCATCGGCGAGAGAGTCGTCACGCGCCTGCGGTCGCAGCTCTTCAAAAAGACGTATAGCCAAGACGCCGAGTTCTTCGACGCGAATAGAGTTGGTGACCTGATCTCCCGTCTTGGTACCGACACGATCATCGTAGGCAAGAGCATCACGCAGAATGTCTCGGACGGGTTGAGAGCCTTGGTGAATAGCATTTCTGGACTCGCGCTCATGGCCTGGATCAGCCCTAGTCTCACCGCCATCATTGTAGTTGCTGCTCCTTTCATCGGCAGTGCTTCCTTCGTATACTCTAGGATCATACGAAAGCTCAGTCGTAAGATGCAGCAGAACCTGGGAACCCTGACTAAAATTGCGGAGGAGCGCTTGGGAAATGTCAAGACGAGCCAGGCCTTTGCGGGCGAGGCGCAAGAGGTCCGCCGCTACAATAAGCAGGTCAGGAAGGTCTTCGAACTCGGCAAAAAGCAGTCTATCTACGATGCCACGTACTTTTCTGGAACATCCTGGATGGGTAACATGACCATCATTGCTCTGCTCTGGTTCGGTGGAAATCTCGTGAGGGACGGTGTAATGACTACTGGCGACCTTACTACGTTCGTCATGTACGCATTCTGGGCCGGCGGTGGTCTGTTTGGTGTTGCTAACTTCTACTCGGAACTAATGAAAGGAGTGGGCGCGGCTACACGTATCTTCGAGCTTCAAGATCGAGACTCGGGTATCTCTGCGACCAAGGGCGTCAAGGTCAGATCGGCACAGGGTCCTATCAAATTCGAGAATGTTTCATTCTCTTACCCTACGCGTCCTGCCGTTAGCATCTTTAATGGCCTCAGCTTTGAGATCCCTTCGGGAACAAACGTGTGCATCGTCGGTCCGTCCGGTGGAGGAAAGTCGACAGTGTCATCCTTGCTACTACGATTCTACGACCCCACCGCGGGCCGTGTCACCATCGACGGCGTGGATATTGCCAAGATGAATGCAAAAGCACTTCGACGCCGCATTGGCATGGTGTCCCAAGAGCCGGTGTTGTTCTCGGGTACTGTGGCCGAGAACATTGCCTACGGAAAGCCCCATGCCACGAGATCCGAGATAGTATTGGCAGCGCAGAAAGCCAACTGCGGGTTCATCAGCGATTTCCCTCAGGGCCTCGAGACCCAGGTCGGCCCTAGAGGTGCACAGCTCTCTGGTGGTCAGAAGCAACGCATTGCTATTGCGCGGGCTCTTATCAAGGATCCCGACGTTCTCATTCTAGACGAGGCTACTTCGGCTCTGGATGCAGAATCGGAGACGGCCGTCAACCTAGCTCTAGCAGCTCTACTCAAGGGTCGTCGTCGAACCACTATCTCAATCGCTCACCGTCTTTCGACTATCAAGAGGTCGGATCGGCTCATCGTGCTCTCCGCCAACGGCACTGTGGCCGAAGTTGGATCCTACGAAGAGCTCAGCGCGAACTCCAACAGCGAGTTCACCCGTTTGATGGAATGGCAGATGAGCGGCGGCGACATCCCAGCTAAAGCACAGGATCCCAAGCTTTCAGAATCCGAAATCATCGAGGAAGAGCTTGAAGAGGCGGATGAAGAGGAGCTGGGCGAAGAGCAAGAAGAAGCGAAGCAGAAGTCAGAGAAGTAATTATCAGCACGTGGCTGATACAGCACATTTGCATGCGAAAGTAGGGCACGAATTGGTCCTGCTTTTTCTTGTTGCGTTTTTCAGGGGAAGGATATGCCAATAGGAAAGTCGTTGTTCGGTTGGCCTCTCAGAAATGGACCGAGGTCTTTAGAAGGGACTTCAGGTCCACGATATAGGGAGACGGGTGAGGTGATCAATGGACAACTGTATATTATAGAGTAATATCGTCCGGAACACTCCACTCGATACCACGAAGATAAATCACTACGCACGGCGGACTCGGGATGAAGTCCGAAGTCTACGAAAAGGCTTTTCATGGCAAAAGGTGAGGTTGGGGGCATGCGATAGGGCATGCCGGAACCCGACGGCACAATGAATAAATACGGAATTGTCTAAATTCCAAGTCTATGATGATTCCTGCTCGTGATTAAATAAATCTTGCCTTTTCAATTCAAGATTATGAGTTCTATGTAGAAAGGAGGCTACTAAAATGTACCTAAGTCTATTTGTTAAGGTAGCACAAAGTCGGCGCTGTGTGTCTATCCGCTGCGGAGCCGAACCTTGGAGTCTGCACATGCAGCTAGTAATTGAAATTAGTGGACGATTCGCCTGTACATGGTAGTTGTACCAACCCCAGCTTTTATAAGGGTGCACGGTAGATGGATTTCTACCTACATGTATGTAGGTACCTACATACTACATAATACTCCAATTCGAATGGCATGTGAATATAGGTATGTATACATGTACCTACATGTATGCATGCAACCCTGCGGAGCTATAGGCGATCCCGAACCCCACTACGTCAGCCTTTTCCAAGCTTCACGAATTTAGCTTACCTCGGTGAGTGTATATAAGAAATAGATAGTTCCCATTCGAGGGAATACGATCCCATCATTGAATTTTCCGACATCAGTGCCTCACAGTCCTAGCCACGTAGTGTTTAGACGCGGCTTATCAACATTGCCTCGTCTCAGCCTCTTGTAGCTGACTACCTAGGTTCTGTAACATACGTGTGTTGCTATTTCATATGTATCATCATTCCAACGTCGACCAGAAGGGAAATACCTGGAACATATAAGAGCCGCGTAGACACATCATTCCTTTATTTTAGACCGAGTTGAAATAGGCACGTCCTATTTGTTTAATTTGCCATCTTTCGCCATCTTTCGCCATCTTTCACCATATCAATTCCTAGGTACCTGGGTTATCTTCAAAATGGGAAGCGTAAAAGTCGAAGAGGGTACCTTCAGGGTCGACGACGTGAGCCTCCACACCAAGTCCTGGCTCGTAAGTAAAAATAAATCCGTCCTGCACGCCCCTAGACGTACTCATTCTTATCTGCTAACAAAACAACGTAGCCCGAAGGCCCGACCAAGGCCAAACTAGTCATGATCCACGGCTTCAGCGATCACGTGGATCGGTACTACGGCCTTTTCCCGTCGCTCGCCGCACGCGGCATTGCCGTCTACGGCTTCGATCAGCGCGGTTGGGGCAAGAGCGTTAAGCGGCCCGCTGACCGGGGCCGCTCGGGCCCGACCTCCACAGTTCTCGCCGACATCGCGGCCTTCGTGCGCACCAAAGTCCTCCCCGCACCGCCCATCGACGTCCCCGTCTTCGTCCTGGGCCACTCCATGGGCGGCGGCGAGGTACTGACGTTCGCTAGCACGCCCGAGTACGAGGACGTGATCGCGCAGGTCCGCGGCTGGGTGCTGGAGGCGCCCTTCCTTGGTTTCGCGCCCTCGGTTCAGCCCCACTGGATTACGGTTGTGAGCGGCCGCCTCGCAGCGCGAGTGCTGCCCAACTTCCACCTCGTGCGCGTGGTGCCGCCGGAGCACCTATGCCGTGACCCCGCAGTGCAGAAGAGTATCGTGGACGACGCGCTACTACACAACACAGGCACGCTGGGGGGGCTGTCGGGGATGATCGACCGCGCCGAGTTCTTGTCGGCCGGGAAGCTGGCGCTGAGCCCCCGGGTGAAGAGCGTGCTGCTGACGCACGGCACCGAGGATATGGTGGCTAGCTTCGACAAGGTGAAGGCGTGGTGGGCGCAGCAGAAGGTGGAGGATGGTACGTTCAAGGCGTACGAGGGCTATTTCCACCAGTTGCATGCCGAACCCGGCAAGGAGGAGTTTTACAAGGACGTTGGGGACTGGATACTGGAGAGGTGTAGTGGCGGCGATAGTGAAATGTCGGGAGGCGCGCCGGGGCCGAAGTTATGAATTGATGTGCAGATGCAAGGGATGCCGCCTTCGAAGCAGGATAAAAGTCGCCAACTCGTTATTAGTCCACGTCCTAATTTACATCACTCTTCAGGCGCAAAAGAGGATGTATGTACCTATATAACCGATCGAGGTTTGTAGAATACCACAAGTCGAAAGGGTGAGAAGGGGCGTGAAGACGCATAGCGCATTCCCTGTTCTACGATACTTGCATATTGGATGATTCAATGTTGGTTATTTTAGGTACGCAGTTACTAGCTAATACTGCCTAATTATCATGTTTGAATTGTCTTGATACCTATTGAGTCGACCTGGGTACCTATATACATACATATGCTTCTGGGGCTCTCCAATCAGCTGAAGCCGGTAGTAACCACGGCCTCAAACCACCAAGAACGAACTTTCTCGAATTGACTAATGAGCTATCACATCTTAGGTGGACTGAATCCCTTGACATCTGACGTGGGTTTCCATGCTTTCGTATAGTTCCAAGTTCTTGATAGTGTACTGTCGAAAAGCATTAACATACATACATGAATTCGATCGAGAACGGCTCTGACGATATGGCGTTACTAGTTATAACTCTCGTGTAAATTAAGAGCCTCTCAAGTACCGTCCCGTTGTGGTTCTTTATATCCGCTGCCCCTGTTTCTGTTCTTGCTAGTAGCTCTGGATAGTGAGGAGCAGGTCTCGTGCACCGAATCACCCTGTACATCTCTCTTCTGGTGGACGCCATTCCAGGTCCAATCGCTCAAAGACTCTCTTTTCTGCCGTCAGCATGTTCGGAGCTGGGCCGTTGGCATCGCTCTCTAAATCCACCCAGCTGCCGTTGGTGCGATTCCGAACACCGCTGCTATCGAACTTCATTGCCTTTTTATACTTGCAGTATCTTCTAAGGTCTCTCTCGAAGGTGGTGCCACCAGTCCAGCCGATAACCGCACAGCCAGCCGTCTTCCAGGGGGTAATGATGATATCGACCCTGCGGTGGGGGTTAGGGTTTTTGGGCGACGCTGTCTCGTCCCAATTCGGATCTTGCCATACTACCATAGTCTTGTCCAGTGTATCAAAGCCGGCGGTTGCATTGCGCTCCCCCTTCCATGACACAGGAGTCTGTCCACGCTCACTATTTTTGGTGCTCATAGTAAGTGTATGTGTGATATACTTGTCTCGCTCTAGGCTGCTAACAATATCCACGACAAAATTGGAAGTCACTGAGGAGTCCGGGTGGCTGAGGAGAATGTCGACATCGCCGCTTTCCTTCTTGCCCCTTCTATAACCCCCGACAATGACCATTTGGAACCCCTTGCCGAGCTTATTGGCGTGGGTTAGGATAATATGTCCGATATCTTCGACTTCACGACGAGGTATCTTTTCCTGTAACTCGTCATAATACTTGACACCGATCTGCTGGTCGCGAGTAAGGCTGTCCCATCCGTATTCGATTATATCGTCGAGATCCCGCCAACCCTTCTCGAAGAATTCTCGAGCAGTCGTGCCTGCCACGCCCCATATACCATAGAAGAGTTGTAACACGGACATTTTCGGGTCCGCCTTTGCATTTTCTACCTCCTCTAGAGAGCCGTTTGCTTTCCACTGACAATAGAGCGTAGCTATTTTCTCGCTACAGCCAGGTAGTCTCTCTACCTCTAAGTTATACGTTAATTAAGTATAACTTCCATCGCAGATTTATATGACTCACTTACCATCTGGATGGGAAATCAGGTATGGGTAAGCTGCCAAAGACGCGATAGCTGTAGAGTAGGCTCTTATGCCAGTCTGGTCGCCCTCAAGTGTTCTGAGGGTTCGAACCTTCTTTAGTTCCTCGACGAAGGAATCATTAGGTGGGTCGAAAGGGGTTGGACGCTGACAAGAGTATGGTTTGTGAAGGTAATCTGGAACTGGTGGCATCTGGGAACGACGCTCGTCTTCTGATGTCGACCTATACGCCAATGCAGGACGTTTTGCACGAGCCAGAGTCCTACAATGCTGGGAGGAGCTTCCCGTCGCCCTGCCCTGTACCTCTTTCCTGGCGCGCTTGAGTACGTCATCAATATCCGGTGGGGGGTTACTGGCAACTTGCTGCATTTTGCGACCTTGATATACTAGATAATTTTCTAGCGGAAGGACTGACCCTCTAGCCAAGCAGTCGGTAAACCAGGATAGCTTAACAACTTTAACGATAGATCCATCAGCTTCCTCCGTGGTCCGTCTCAGGTTCTCCGGATTCCCGTCCACATCAGAGATACTCAAGAATCTGGCATTATGTGTGGTCTTAGGGGAGACCAAAGATAACTTTCTCCATTTTGGCGACGGGGACTGGTTACCAGTCTCAGTCTCTGAGCTGTGTAGCGTGATTGGTTCTGGCTGAATTTCTTCAGTTATAACTTTTCTGCGCCTCAGCTCAAACTTTGCTCTTTCACCGTTTGATATCCTGCCGAGTATGATTTCTGCCTCGTTAATGTCATAAGTCAACGTAGGGATTGTACTCTCCACTTCCGGCAGCTTCTCGCGCTCAATATGGGTGGGTAGTAGGTAGATGGTAGGGAATTTAAGAGACATGATGGTGAATAAATTCCAATGAATGGCAGTGCACCCGTTACTTATAAGCTTGCCTTGCTTTTTTGTCTGTATGATGCTTGTTGCATCTCCGAAGATATCGCCTCGATTCTGTTTCGATTCACTCGCGATGTTTAATAAGAGATATTCCGGGATATATTGGGAGAGTAGGAGTGAATACTTGACGTATTTACGTCATCATATGCTCTTTAATATGGCATTAATATTTTTGCCCACCAGGGTCATACCTAATAAATAGGTAGGTAGGTACATACCTACCTAATGGCTACCTCTAGGTACAGGCGGCAGGTGCCTTATGGACATTAAACATTGCCTGTAAAACGTGCATGCACCCTTTATTAGGTAGGTACCTAGGTAGGTAGGTAAGGTAGGTAGGTATGCTGAAGAGAACCCAAGTACCTAGGTACCTAGGTACCTACCTATACTCCCACTAATTGAACCTTCCACCTACATGTAGGTAGGTACCTTAGGTACTGTAGTAGCTCCCTGCTAAACATGGGGCCAAGAAACTGGCGAACCAGAAGACAAAGACATCGAAAATTAAATAAACTTCGAAACAAAAGAAAGACCAAGAGAAAGACGACAATAAGATAATAGAAAGACGACGAAGATTTACAATATGATGAAGAAGAGAGCTAGGTACTTAATTACAACGGCATAGATGCAACGTTGGAGGTATGTAAATTATTCTGTCACCAGAGATCAGAATGAACAATATACACTACCAACTGTTATGGCATGAATGACAAGTTTAAAAAGCCGGCTGCGATTGCGTGGGCAACCAGACAACTTCTCTTATTAGATCTTAAAACTCTTTTAATTACAACATATTTTTTTTAGGAACGGCACCGGTGGAACGAGACACTGTCGGCGCAGGTCGGTTGTAGAATGAAAATCGCCTTGCTTCGGCGTCCATGTCAACCGTAAACTCGCTCATCTTCAGTCCCTTGCCATTGCTGTCCTCTCGTACTTCTTCGAGGGTTTTCGACATGTTCGCCAGTAGCGTCTTCACCACCCGGAGCCAAGCATCCCCGTTCTCTTCGAGTTGTTGTAATTGAGTCTCTATCTGCTGCGTCGTGTCTTCCTCCTGCGGCTGCTTCGTCTGCTCCTTTTCCTTTGGCGGCTCAGGTTTGTGCAGACCGACAGTCTTCGCGACTAACGCAGAAATCTCCTCCTCCCGGGCCGATTTCTCCTTTTGTAGTCGCTCCTTGACTAACGCAGCTCGCCACTTGTTATCATATTCTGCTTGGTCGGTGTCCTGCCATTCGGATTCCTCTGGCTGAGGTGGCTCCTCAGGTTGCTGTAGCTCCTCTGGTTGCTCTGATTCCCTCAATTTCGAGGGGGCGTTCCATAACAGCGTAAGAGCTCCGACGGGATGACTCCTCCTCCTTATTGACAAAGAAGATGGAATATCAGGTGACGGTGGTAATGTTGGCATGCTAGCCAAACTATGACGATTGAGTTTCTTTGTAGCCAGTGTAGAACGTTCCACGTCGCCGGTCGCGGGATTCCTGTGTATCATGATTGGCGTGGATTTCTGGCGAGATTGTGGTATTATCTTGAGTTTATGTTTAAGGGATAGCCTCGAGGGAGGATGGGGTGTTACTGGAGTATGTATAGGGGATACGGATAACGTTGGTGAACCTAGTCGAGGTTTTGAGTCGACAACTACCATGATGGGTGACATGGTAATCTTGTTGGTTCCTAACGATGGTGTTGAAGTATAAATGCACGGTTCGGGAATTGTTTCCGTAATCATGATCGAAGAGAAGGACCAGGGGTTATTTGAGTCCGGGGCCGTCGATCCGGGTTTCACTACGTCTGTGATGGGCGTCGTCTGTGTCTCCGCTGATGTACTATTGTTCCTGTTAGGCAGAGAAAGATTCGTGGCGCGTGCATTCAGCCCGCTGTGAGTAGACTTAAATTGGCTCGTTGATATGTGAGAGGGTTCCCGAAGTGATAGTTTTCGTGGGTAAGCAACACTGTCGGGAAACCACCCGAGAATAGGAGAGTCTTTCGACTCGGCGGTAATCGATCCTAGTGCTGTAGACTTTAGCGAAAATTGAGCTACGCCGAGGTCTCGTCTTTTGTATTCCTGGACTTTAGCCTTCCGTGCAATTCGGCGCTCAATAATGCTCTTTCGTCCGTCCGCATCTTGACTTGCAGAGATCGACATCGGTCCGTCTATGGCAGACTCATCGCTTGGGTGTTTCTTGCAGCCTCCTGACCTTAAATTCGTTGCATTCGAATCTTCATCGTGAGATGACTGTGATAGAGTTGAATTCGGGATTGATACCAGATGTGTGGGACAGTGATGCCTTGTGACCTCGTTCACATCAGGAGTCAAAGTTATAGCGCTAGTAGCCGAGCTTCTCATAAGTGTATTGTATGACTCATTCGTAGTGGGAGGTGTCCAAGGCGAACTCGTTGTTGTCGCGGTGTCACTCAATACGGACTGCTTTTCCGAATTGGCAGTATCACTGATTGCAGATGCGAGTGGATCGTGGTCAGGCCCGGCTGGTATAGAGCAAGCCACTGAGAGTGGCTTGGATTTCGAGTCGTCCGTTTCTAATGGAACGTCCTGTGCTGATTTGGTTATATCCGCCGAGCTCGTAGGTACAATTTTGGCTGCGGCGCAATTTTCCGGTATGTTGGAATCACGTAGACCATCGCTAGGTTCGGTATGTGGAGGAACCGGTCGAGTGGATTGCATTACCAGTTCATCGAGAGAGGCTGTAGGTACTCCGTTGGCGGCGGTTAGGGTTAACGCGCGCTTACTCGATTTACGAGGTCGCACTCTAGGGGGCGTTGTAGAATCAATACCTTTCTCTAAGGAGGGCGACCTCGAGCGTGTAGGCGGAGAAGGGAAAGTAATTGCTGCTAGCATTTTAGGGAACCCAGGTGATTCGGGCACCAACGTGTCTCGAGGGGGTGCTAGAGTCAATGGGGCAAGAGTGCTTGGGTTGAGTGCTAGACACTGCTGGGAGGTAGACGAGGTTCCAAGACCATCTAGGCCTGATTGTTTGAATCTCGGCCTTTGGTCTTCCATTGGTGATAATGAAAGTTTGAACCCTCCTTCCAAAATTGTCGGTTTGTGATGAACACTGCTGGGCCCGAATTCAACCGAGGGAGTTTGCGCAGTCGCTCTATTTCCGTCGGCGAGTGCGTGATCTGCTGTAGACCGCCCATCCCGAGCCGTAGGTTCATGGCTATAAAATTCTCCAGCAGGTGTGACATTCGTCTTTAAAGCCTCGGAAACGGCTATCTTCGTCGATGAGTAAGACAAGTCGCCCTCCTTCCCAACTGAGGATCGTGTTCTTGGTCGTACATTATCTGAACGAATGACCCGAGAAAGCGTCTGAGACGAAATGCTTGTCGTAAGTGAACGACTCCATCCCTTTCTGGACGTGGTTCTCTCTGGCCACTCTTGACGATTGGCCAACCGGTCTAGCGGTGCGCTAGAAGAAGACTGAGATCTCAAGCGGGTAATGTGGTTATGCTCGGAAGGTATGGATATCGCTACGTAGCGGTGCCCATCCGTCGTCTTTCCCGGCACTGCACTGTTGGGGAGATACGACAGCGACATAGCCTGCGATTTGGACCTCCATTCCTTCCTGAGAGATTTCGTGGACCATCTCCTGCGTGCGCCTGGCGTAGATACGTCGGGGCGATTATCAAAAGACCCGTGAGGATTTGAAGGTGGCCCGGTCGTGCGGAAGAATTCGGCCAAGTTTCGCAAATTATCCACCTCCATTTTCTCTCTGTCTCGAGATTCGTCCCTTGCCATACTTTGGGAGCCACTAACAGCGTCCAACATGTGGGAAGTTGACCGAGAGCGAGGCAAGCGGGAAGGCCTCGAGGGTCTTCCCTCTAATGTATATGATTCCATATCTGCAGGACGAAGTCAGGCAGAACTAGAAGTTATAATCGAGGGAAGAATACAGCCGGACTGTGGCATTAGGATGCCATACACACCAGCATCCTGACTGGCGCAACAACCTCCGACTGGCGGCGCGACTACTGAGGTGTGACCAAGAGTGTGAGATGCTCAGCACGAGATTTCTAAGACACCGTGGCTTAATGAAGAGAGACCGAGCCTAACTTAGCTCGCTGGTGCAGCCGATGAAGTCTGGGTACGATATCAACAGGATGAAGATGCGAGCGAATGATAGAAAACGAGACACGCCGCGTCCGTATCAATTGGGATTTATCTAAATCTATGTATGTAGGTCTTCTCGGTATGTAAGGTAGTACCTATGGTAAGGTAGGCAAATTACCTAATACCCAAATTGGATTCGGCTCTTCATTAGGTGGACTTACTATTTCTCTCATCTCATCTCCTTCCAACGATCTAACGAACACCCCTCGGCTCCTGTCTTTTCCCTGGGTGTTAGTTACGTTAGAGGAGCTTCCGACGGCGATAAACAAGGGTTGGGAGTCCATCGTGTCAATTTCACTGGCTTGTTCCTTGCCCCGCCATCCCCGGAGAGGCAAAGCTCAAGTGATGATCTGCAACGCCTTTCCTATTCGCCGACGTAGCCCCTACGTACAAGCCTCGGGGGTGACAAGGTTTTTTTATTCGTCAGTTTCGGAGAGGCTGACGATGTATGTATGTATATATGTTTAATAGGTGCGCCTGTTACCTATGTAAGATTGAAATCCAGCCACGTGCGAAGTAAGTGGTCCTCGACCACGCATTGTGTAATAAATGCCTTGCTGTTAGAATAATATCGGAAAAGAGCACATGGCCAAATCTCCCGTGAAATTTTATTTTGTTCACTTTTTACGATAAGATTTTGAAAGAAAAGGGTAAATTGTTCGTTCGTACTTCTTGAATTGGGTTGTTTCCCTAGATAAAATATTTCATGGTATGACTAGAGGTAGGCCGATAATAAAGGTAAGCTTGTAGAAACATATGTATGTATTGTAGTTACCACTCTAAAGAGGTGACCATCTAAAAGAGATATGAGGTCTTGGAACTTACAGGGGTACTGTCCATGCTTTTTTTTTCTTACGTAGCTGCAACTTGTCCATATCTCTTCCATCATACATAACCTGGAACGGTACATACCTGTCAATACGGTACCCGACACGGGCGACATCAGCCTTGACTCCGACCACACCCCCACACCGAGCTAGTCTGTCTGTCTGTCCTCAAGCTCTAGAAGCTGGCACATTACACATTGCGAACCCAAAAAACAAAATTCACCTACTCGACGTGGTCTTCTAGACCTTTGCCTAGGATATCGTAGATACTCCCGACACCATCGGCGACTGCTATAGCTATACGTTATCAACACGAAAGGGAGCTTGGCGGCCTATCGAAGGCGTACTGACGATATGGATTATGAAGCTTTGAAGGAGCAATGGAGCGAGGTCGAGGACCGCGATGGCGTTCGACTGAGTTGGAACGTCTTCCCCAGCTCACGAATGGTTAGCTATTCTCATCCCCTAACATCTCTAGTCGATCAGGACTTTCTCGTCAAAGACAACGGTTCTGACGTTTCGCATAGGAAGCATCTCGCCTCGTCGTTCCCATTGGCGCCCTCTACACCCCTCTAAAGGAGAAGCCGGATACTCCTCTGCTACAGTTTGAGCCCGTAACCTGCAAGCAACCATGCCGCTCTGTCTTGAACCCTTTCTGGTTGGTCGTCCCCCTTCGGCTTTTGCGACAGTTTTACTAACGAGACCTAGCCAGGTTGATGTACGCGCAAGACTATGGATTTGTCCATTCTGTCTCTCGAGGAACCCCCTACCTCCTCATTATAAGGACATTACGCCCAATGCCATACCCCCGGAGCTGCACCCGTCCAACACCACCATCGAGTATAGACTCTCACGACCAGCTCCCAGCCCGCCCATCTTCCTCTACGTTGTCGATACCTGCCAGGAGGATGACAGTCTCTCAGCCCTGAAGGAGTCGCTCATCATGAGCTTAAGCCTCCTTCCCGAGAATGCTTTGGTCGGCCTGATCACCTACGGCACAATGGTATGCCCTATTTCAAGCCCGCCCATCTTTGGCGACGAGTTTCATGGCTAACTGGACTTCTTAGGCCCAAGTCCACGAGATCGGATATACCGAGTGCGCCAAGTCGTATGTCTTCCGTGGTAGCAAAGATTATTCCGCCAAGCAGGTCCAAGAGATGTTAGGCTTGCTCGCCCCAAGCCTGCGCCCCGGCATGCCGCAACAACAACCCGGCCGACCTATGCTGCCCATGGGACCTGCCACCAGATTCCTATTGCCGGTTCAGCAGTGCGAATTCCAACTTACTAAGATCCTCGAGCAATTGCAGAAGGACCCGTGGCCCGTTGCTAGCGACAGAAGAAACCTCCGCTGTTCCGGAGTTGCCCTCAGCGTTGCTGTCGGGCTTCTCGAGTCGTCTTTCCAGAATGCTGGCGGCAGGATTATGCTCTTCGCCGGCGGCCCTGCAACCGAGGGCCCGGGAATGGTTGTTGGACCCGAGCTTAGGGAACCGATTCGCTCCCACCACGATATTGACCGCGACAACATCAAGTACTATAAGAAGGCACTGAAGGTTCGTTCCTTCTCCCCTCTCCCCTTTCTTTTCTTCCTTTGCCATCATGCGTTCGCATATGTACGCTAACGTATTCTAGTTTTATGACAATCTTGCGAAGCGAACGGCTCACAACGGACACATAATAGACATATTCGCTGGATGTCTTGATCAAGTCGGCCTGCTGGAAATGAAAGGCTTATGCAACTCTACTGGTGGTCACATGATCCTCACGGACAGCTTTACTTCGTCCATGTTCAAACAGTCATTCATTCGCGTCTTCGAGAAGGATGGCGACGACAACTTATTGATGGGATTCAACGCTGTGCTCGAGGTTCTGACAACTAAGGAGTTGAAGGTCACTGGCCTTATCGGACATGCTGTGTCATTGAACAAAAAGTCGACATCAGTGGGAGAAACCGAGTGTGGCATTGGCAACACGTGCTCGTGGAAGATGTGCGGCATCGATCCTAACGCAAGTTACGGTGTCTATTTCGAGATCGCAAGCCAAGGCGGCCCCACACAGCACCAGCAAGGTCAGCAGAAGGGCATGATGCAATTCTTGACATATTATCAACACTCGTCAGGACAGTTCCATCTGCGCGTAACTACTATCGCTAGAAACCTAAGCGGCCCGGCTGGAGATCCAGCGATCGCCCAGTCTTTTGACCAGGAAGCGGCTGCGGTGCTTATGTCGAGAATTGCCGTTTTCAAGGCAGAGGTCGACGACGGTCCCGATGTCCTTCGATGGGTAGACCGCATGCTCATTCGATTATGCTCGCGTTTCGCCGACTATAGAAAGGATGACCCTTCGTCGTTCAGGTTGGAAAAGAACTTTACCCTGTACCCTCAGTTTATGTTCCATCTCCGCCGAAGCCAGTTCCTCCAAGTCTTCAACAACTCACCTGACGAAACTGCCTTCTACCGCCACGTATTGAACCACGAAGACGTGAGCAACTCTCTTATCATGATACAACCAACTCTTGACTCGTATACCTTCGATCAGGACGGTGGTCAGCCAGTCCTGCTGGACTCTACGTCTATCCAACCGACACATATCCTTCTGTTGGACACATTTTTCCACATCCTTATTTTCCACGGAGAAACTGTTGCAGAATGGAAGAAGGCTGGTTACCAGGATCAACAAGGCTACGAAAACTTTGCTTCTCTACTCGAACAGCCAAAAGAAGATGCGAGGGTAAGTCTAAATTCTCTCTCTCTCTCTGTGTGTGTGTGTGTGTAACGAGATCAATGCTGATCCCCCGTAGGATCTAATTGCCGACCGCTTTCCGCTTCCTCGTTTCATTGTTTGTGATGCTGGTGGTTCGCAGGCGCGATTTCTGCTCTCAAAACTTAACCCCTCGACTACCCACACCTCAGGGGCTTATGGCGGTGTTGGTGCTCAGACTGCGCAGACCATATTCACAGATGATGTTTCGCTTCAGACTTTCATGGACCATCTTATGAAGTCAGTAGTTAAAACCCCCGAGATTTAGGCTTCTAAAACTAACAATTTCGGTAGATTGGCTGTGAGTGGTACCAATTAGGCACGCTTCAACTCATGATACTTTGAGGATTGGGCTGCCCACCCTAGGAGGTTTACAGGGAAATAGCAATGGTGGATCACCGTCAAATTCAGATGCTATAATGCGCTCAATTCATCATCTCTTGCTGTGCTAGATAGCTTTGGAACGCTAATGATGCATGGCTAAGACACAAATTTACAAAACTGCCTTAAACCTCTCTGTGACTGTAAAGAATTAACACGCGTTAATATATATGTACCCCTTCTACACCCTTTATTGTCGATATGTTTTTTTATGAGTGATCCTTAGGTTTGATGTCCTATAGTTGCATATTCCTATAACTGGGTAAGCTCCGGTAACCTACCTATTGCTAATCGATACTTACCTTAGGTATGAATTGACCTCTGGAAGCGAACTTTTAGACCCATGCGCCCAATCAGCTCTCAATTCGCACCTAAATCCCCGCCTTTTTCTCACAAATCCTAGGTAGTTGCACCAAGTACGAAATACAAACCCCACCGTCTAGGGCTTGTCAACCCACAACTGATTGATTTTTCCTAAGAGAACGTTCTTCAACTTCCACCCTTCTATTTGATTGTAGGCGTTCACGACGAGGCCCCAACATATCCTGCACCAAAGTCTCTGACCATTTTCCATAGGCCTTACCATCGAGACTTGTCACTTGAGCCAAAATGCGTACGTCTGACTGATTCAACCCAATTTAATGCTTCTGTTGAACTGAACTGACCCATGTGACAAAATATAGCTCCCAAGATCGACCCCAACGAGATTAAGGTGATGTACGTGGGCACATTGTCGCCGTACCCTTCTTAGAAGGAGTTGCGTGCCGCGCATGATCCGACAGAAGACTAACGAATGGACTCGTAGTCACCTTAGAGCCACCGGAGGAGAGGTTGGTGCCTCATCCGCGCTCGCCCCCAAGATCGGTCCCCTCGGTTTGTCGCCCAAGAAGGTCGGAGAAGATATCGCGAAAGCTACCGGTGACTGGGTAGGGCATTTACTTTACCTTGTAGAGATGCTAATTGACCTGGGCTGACGATCTCGTGACGTACAGAAAGGTCTACGAGTCACCGTCAAGCTTACTATCCAGAACCGTCAAGCCGCCGTCTCGGTGGTCCCGACTGCCTCCTCTCTCATCATCAAGGCCTTGAAGGAGCCCCCGCGCGACCGAAAGAAGGAGAAGAACATCAAGCACACCAAGAGCGTCCCGCTAGACGACATCATCGAGATTGCGCGAACGATGCGATTCAAGTCCTTCTCCAAGGACTTGAAGGGAACCGTGAAGGAAATCCTAGGAACCGCATTCAGCGTCGGATGCCAAGTCGACGGACGAAGCCCGAAGGACATCGGTGACGACATCGAGAGTGGTGAGATAGACAGTAAGTTCTAACCTTGTCCTGTCCACGTCTGCTTAGCTGGACGCTGACGAACATTGATGCAGTTCCGGACGAGTAAATATGGATTGGATGGGCTGAAAATGGGCTTCTTTTTATTCCGATGCATTCTTCGACAGGAGTTCAGGAAGGACTTGCGATAGTACTCGCCGAACGGACTCTGAATTGAGACGAATCAATTAAATCTCGGTTTCCCAAGTGATATGCCAAACGCCCCTTAGCACCCGGTTGAAACCCCTTGCCTACACTCTGAGATAAACCTTGCTCCCCATGGTCTATTTCTATTTTTGTGTCAAGGAAGATTGAGTTGAGGCCAACTACTCACCGCGGCGTTCTTCCGCAAGGCATGGACGTCGAGGTCCATCTTTTTCGGCCAACATACCTACTATACCCGATTTCATGATTTAAGATATTTGTTTTGATGTGCGTCCTTGTGGAGGATCCTCGTTCTATGGTAAGGTTCCCGAATATGGTCATTGTATTTCCGCATATTTAATTCACTGCCTAACCGTGAAGGGCTATTGTAGTTGTGGAAGTTTCAGAATTTAGCCGCCTGAAGGCTTTATCACCCTAAGGTCGTAGAAATATACTAAATAGGTTAAACAAGTGGCTTGAACATCGCTGCAACCATCAACTTTTGCGAATGCTACCAGCCTGTTGATCTGTTGTAGCAACATATCTTCAGCTAGATTTTGGCATACGGTGTATCCCACGCGCGATTTCTACATACAGTACATAGGTAGGCCCAAAGAGTAGAGGAAATGGATGGATGCGACCTGTCAGCACAACACACACACACACACACACACACACACACACACACACACACACACACACACACGCCCTGTCCTGCAATATATAGATCTACATAGTACATGTAGGCAGTGAATAGTAAATTTTCCGTTAGCTGCAAACTGGCATGTACCTAGGTATATTAAGAGGACTGAATTGTAAAGCTTCAATTTCTAACGTATACTTTCTACCTGCTTATTGGTGCCCATCAACGAAAGATGTATCCATTTTTTATATTACATACATAAGTCGCCCGTATGAAGGAGTATGGCATATGGTAAAAATGGTGGCTCCGAGGACACATTGGATGCGCTCTTTTTACGTATGCGGATTGGATACGTAAGGTACCTGCGCTTTCAGGGATTGTGAGGCGCTGAAATTGAAGGCGAATCCATGGATGCTTACATACATGCATGCGCGCACACTTACGCGTATGTACCAACAAGTATCAAGGTTTGCTACTTACATGAAATAAAAGTCCGTTAATACATTCAATATTTCCATGCCTAATACGTGCAGACATGTACCTACATGTAGGTAAGAATAACTTGTTCATTTATTCCAACTTATTTTATACTCTTTTCTAGTCATTGTGTGTATGTGTAGTCCTTGGACGTAAGTCGTACATATGTAGGTAAATAGGCGCCTCTCAAGTGCATAAGTATCTAATGCACATGCATGGTTTGTGATCACCGACTTCACTGGGTTCCTTGAGTGGCTTACAGACGAAAAGTGTGGCGGCTTTTTGTAATTATTCATCACACTTCCATAGCATGAAAAATAAGAAAGCATAGCAGAGCGCATCTCCTTTTCCTATCATTTTTGCGTATGTAGGTTCAAGTTGTTTTTATAGGTAGATTAGGTACCTAAAGTGAAAGGCAACATTAGGTATGTAGGTACATGTACCTACATGTAGGTAAGCTGGGTGAGGTAGCCGGGTCCAAGGCTCGGGTACTTATAAGTACGTCTTTCCAGGTATATTACCTCCCCCCTTCCCAACCGAAGCAATGTGACAGGATTAGATGGAGACCATTGAACGTGAACCAAAATTCAATTCAGAGTCTAAACCCCCCCACGTATTACCAGCACCGTTCTTTTTCGAACTAGTCATTACCTCTTCATAATCTTACCTCACTCTATCACCATTCCCTCAACATAACTTGAAAGCGCATGATATAACGAGCCTCTCACTATTAGTTCTTTTATTACTTCCTTTGAGACTGTTGATAGGTGTTCTGCCTTGTTTTTTTATTGTTTTTTATTTAAACAAAATCTTCCGAGTTGAAGTCGGTTCCCTCTCTAATCTCCAGGTTCGAGACGAATTCGCAGCCGTGTCCCTCTTTCGCACTTGATCACCTACTCCACATCTTTCTTTCTCTCCCCGTCCCTGCCTCGCCTACGTCTTTGCGCCTGGCTGGCTCCGGAGCTTCCCCGTCGTGCGAGGCAGAGTAGAGGGTGAGGGATCGGATCGATAGGATCGAATACTCGACTCGTTGCTTGGACAAAGACAAATTGGTCTGACCGATATACTTCGGATGACAGTCTCGGCCAGCAGCCCCCGAATGAAGTTACTTCGGCCTACCTTTTTTTCGGCGCCAGTATAAGGAGAAACAACATTGTTATATTTGAAATGCATACGGCCGTGCTCTAGACAGCGGGCTATAATGAGAGTGCCTATCGACTCAGGCCTCGACACGCCCTTTTCTAAGCCTGTTCGGTTCTTCACCAGATGTTACCCTCAGTTCAGATGCACCAGAGGGTGCCTTCTTACCATCTCGACTCTCCGTCGCCTTTTCAACTAGACCATAGAGAGCGACATCCTTACTCTTTTCCAAATTATGGCCGAAACGCCGCGAGAACTTCTGAACCCTTACAAGGCTTCGGCTTCGCCTCTTCCCACCGTGCCTTTCCCATTCGTTCCTCGCAACCACCGCCGACAATGCCGGCTCATCCGAGACCTAACGCTTTTATGATCCCCCCTCACGTATCCGACCATGACGAACATCAGCTCAGACGCAAAACCCCAAATGGTACAATAGACGCCGGGTATGACGGAAACCCTGCCCAGCTTGCTTCTGGCCCCCCGCCTCTGAAGCATATGATTTTGCCTACTTCCTCGAGTCACATGCCTAATGCTGCCTATGCACAGCAAGACCATGCCACGAAACGCCCTGTGAAGCCCTCGAACAACGACTGGGCATTTCAGTCGCCGCCGCTCTTTAATATGTCCGACCGTGGTGGCTTACTGACTCCCGATCCGAATTTATTGGCCTTGGACGGAGGTTGGAGACAAGCATTTAGTAACGATTCTCGCGGCTTCATGGCCCTCGATTGTGCGCCCAACGGGCCGTCTATGGCCTATAATCCTTATAACAACGGAGTCCAGGTACCTACAGCTCTGCAGCCTATATATCAGCACCATCCGGGTCCTGCCATATTTGACAACGGGGGGCTGCTTCCGCCTTCGGCTTGGGCCGAAGCAAACATGCCCACTTATCATCCCAGTGCACACCCGGGAGGCTTGAGTTATCATAACTTAAACCATCAGCCGATAGGCCATCTTCGCTCGTCTAATGCTTTCATACCGCCAAGGGCATCCTTCAACTCCTCGGCTCATTATGAAGGCCCGGTAAACCTGCAGACCCCATCTCAAGGATTGGAATCTCTAACACTAGAGCCCGCTCAATATAACAGTCCTGGACTGGATTTCCATGAGAATGCTGCCCCTGCCAGGTTTAGGGAAAAGGCTCTGGCAAGTGCTCATCGGTCGTATGTTGAGCTCTTGACATATCTACACCAAAGCAAGAAGTCGCACAGTCGTTCTGCCCAAGATTCTAAGTCTTCCAAGATGATCATATTCCCGAAGCTTCCTAAGCCTCCAAGCAATCTCGGCTGTGTTCTCACTCCACGACGATCCCAAGTCGTACATTCGTATAGCGATGTGAATGGTGGTAGCCCCCATGCGATGAGCGGCCAAGATGCACCGTCGGACTTATATAGGCAGCACGCCCTGGGGCACCAGTTACGAAGTAACGAAATATCAAATTCGGCTTTCTATCTGTTCAACTCGGACAATTCGGAATATCCTGTTGCCAACTCGGAGCGAGGGCGGAGGCCAGTCACGCCTCTTTCTAGTGCCAAAGCCGCCGTTGATATGTTGACACATTTATGCGAACAAAGTGGCTGGAAATGGGTCGACGGGATGTTGCTCGGGGGCTGCTTACATTACGGCCTTGAACATTACGAACAATCCCTAGAGTGGTTTCAGAGGATCATTTCCATGGATGCGACGTAAGTTTCCGTTTTTCTCCGTGGACCCTACGTCCCCTCCCAATTACTGTATTATATCTTGGCTAACTGACATTATAGTCACGTCGAGGCGATTTCAAATGTGGCAGCTACTTACTACTGCTTGAATCGACAAGAAGACGCCGAGAACCATTGGATGCGTGCTGTCCGCTTGCGACCAAGCTATCTGGAGGCCGTTGAGCATCTCGTGGGACTGTTGTGTTCCAGCCATCGAAGCAAAGAGGCCGTCGATATAATCAATCTTGTCCAGCAAGCCATTCGCCTCCCTGGTGGTCGGATTAGCTGCGACGCAGATCTTGAATCAGGTAATGGAATTGGCAGCCTTGCATACGGCACAACCGAGCCGCACGTACATCCTGACTGCGGACCAATAGGCAATGATAATGACGCAGAAGAATCTAGACAGCCTGGTTTCGGTTCGAGCGGCTATCGTGTTGCTGGAAACGAGAACGGCCGTGTCGTTGCCCTCATCCATGCCAAAGGGAACATGCTGTATGCGCTGAAAGACATCGACCGGGCGTCTGAGGCGTTCGAGGAAGTGGTGCTCATTAGCGCCGGAAAGAAGCTGAAATGCATCAATTCATTAATCCGCAGAATACAAGCAGTTCTATCCCCTCTAGATTTCCAGGCATTTACAAGATCAAACAGTCCACACGGGTCATTCTCAGGGCCCTTGTTGCTACCACCTGAGCGGGCGAGGCTTACTGCCCAGATGGTTTTCACCACTCATGGCGAGCTCCCCGGATTACGCTTCGTACCGGACGGATCACCTAAAAAGTCAGCTGTTGCTACAACCAGTAATTCACTGTTGTCGTTAGCAAAGATCTTCCAGGATGCCATGTCCAACGGAGGTGCCTTTCCAAGGCTCCTGCGTCAGCCGTCTGGCATCGGTGATATCTTGGCGCTCTACTACCTGTCCCTGTCACTTTCCGAGAGTCCTTCGACGGCTAATAACGTAGGGATTCTTCTGGCGAGCGTTCAGCACACTAATTCTGCTCCGCAACAGCAGATGTTAGAGGGTTCGAACACGCCGCAGATACCTGGGATTGTCCCCGGCAGTGGTCTCGCCTTAGCCCTCGCCTATTATAACTACGGCTTAAGCCTAGATGCCAAACACGTCCACCTCCACACTAATCTTGGGAGCCTACTAAAGGACATCGGGCAGCTGGACCTAGCAATACAGATGTATGAACGAGCTGTATCATGTGACGGCAACTTCGATATTGCTCTTACAAACCTAGCCAACGCTGTCAAGGACCGTGGACGGATTAGCGATGCTATCATGTATTATAGACGAGCCGTCAACTCCAACCCTGAATTTGCAGAAGCAGTGTGCGGGCTTTCTACAGCTCTAAATTCCGTTTGCGACTGGAGTGGTCGGGGTGGTGTCATACTGCATGGCGGAACATATGATCGTTGGCATGTTGACGACAACGGGATGCTTCGAGACGCGAAGAATGAAGGAACAGGCAGTGGCTTGATGAAGAAAGTTGTTGATATTGTCTCGAAGCAGCTTACAGACTCTAGTCACTGGGGCGCTGGCGTTTTGCGGAACGGCGCCCTCGAGCTACTGGTCCCTCGACTCAACATGCTTGCAGTGGATGAAGCGCGAAGGGGATTGAATGTCGAAGGCGAGCTTCGTAAATGGGCTGGCCGCCCGTGGGAAGGCTCGAAAGTCTTGCGACTAATCGAGCGCTCGATGAAAGTCGCAATGCGCCGTTGGTATCAAGACAAGTACGTTCACCGTCGGCCATCGCAATCGGGCTACCCTAGACTTAGGTTGCCAGCCTCGCTCGCCGTACCAGCTGCACCGACGGTTCTTCCTTTCCACACCTTCACATGCCCGTTGACAGCCAAAGACATCCGCATGATTTCTCAGCGGAATGCGGCTAGGATCTCGTGTTCAACTTTAAAATTACCATGGCTTCCCAGCTCCGCTTATACGCCGCCGCCGCCGCCTAATCCTCACCTCAATATCGGATACGTGTCTTCGGACTTCAACAATCATCCGTTGGCACACTTGTGAGTTTCGTACCTCTCATTTCTAGTCCACCAGCTAACTTCATAGGATGCAATCCGTTTTCGGATTTCATAATCCTTCACGAGCGAAAGCTTTTTGCTACGCCACTACCGCCAGCGATAAGTCAGTCCACCGGCTGCAAATTGAGCGTGAAGCACCTGTTTTTCGTGATGTCAGCAATTGGTCCTCGGAGAAACTGGTAGAGCAGATAGTCAGGGATGAGATCCATATCCTTGTCAATCTTAATGGTTATACCAGAGGCGCCAGGAACGAGATTTTCGCAGCTCGGCCGGCACCAATCCAAATGTCCTTCATGGGCTTTGCCGGGACCCTCGGTGCCGAATGGTGTGATTATATCTTGGCGGATAAAACTGCCATTCCTCCATCGACGCTACGTCCAATGAGAAATAACATCAGTCTCGAGGACGTTCTTCGGGATGGCGAGTTTAGCGAAAGTGGAGATTGGGTGTATTCCGAAAACATCGTTTTCTGCCGTGATACTTTCTTCTGCTGCGATCACGCCCAATCATGTGATCCAGAGGAGAGGACTATGACTTGGGTGGGCGAGCAACGACGCAGATGGAAAATGCGCAAACAACTTTTCCCTAACCTTCCAGACGACACGATTATACTCGGGAACTTTAACCAGTTGTACAAGGTAATGGCGTTGAGATCCCATAATTTCCAATTGAAGAGCGCTGATTAAACTGGTTAGATTGACCCCTCAACATTTCGCACGTGGCTGCGCATTCTCTCCAACGTACCGAAAGCTATACTGTGGCTCCTTAGGTTCCCTGAGCTCGGTGAGAACAATCTAAGGAGAACAGCCAGGGCCTGGGCCGGCGATGAAGTCGCAAGTCGGATCGTCTTCACAGACGTGGCGCCGAAGCAGCAGCACATCTCACGCGCACGTGTTTGCGACCTGTTTCTTGACACGCCGGAATGCAACGCGCACACGACGGCGGCCGACGTTCTGTGGTCAAGTACTCCACTGTTGACTTTGCCAAGGTACCCGTATAAGATGTGCTCGCGCATGGCGGCGTCGATTCTCCAAGGGGCGTTGCCAAAAACTCCCCGCGGAGACCAAGTTGCTCGGGAGCTCATCGCTTCCGACGACGCCAATTACGAGGCTCTAGCAAGCAAGCTTGCAGGAAGCCTGAGTTATCGCAACGTGGATGGACAGTACTGCGAAGGGCGTGGACGACTTGCAGAGATGCGTAGAATCCTCTTCGAGGCGAAGTGGAATTGCGCGCTATTCGACACCCACAGATGGGTGAATGACCTAGAGGAGGCCTATCAGGAAGCGTGGCGGCGTTGGGAGGCGGGAGAAGGCGGTGACATTTATTTATGAAATGGCGAAGCATACCTCGAGCGAGACCAGGTTCGATGCCTTGAGTTCTCAAACTTGATGTCCGCAGGAAATGGAGTCAGGCGTATTTATTGTTGCTGGGGGCATCGTTTTGTCGATCTGGACGCGGTATCCCTTCAACTAGTAATTGAAGAGCAGGGAGTTTTACAGGAAGGGAAAAATTATGTGCCAAGCAGGCTATTCACTGGTCTTTGGTTGCATTTTAAACCTGATGGCACCAGGTTTGCATGAAGAGTTCAAGGTTTCTATCATAGAACAGGCGGCGGACTCGGACCAAGTGCTGGCAGAGTTACGTTCAAGTAGGGACAGGAACATTGAGGTCGTTTCGGCAACGACAGGAATAGGGCGTTCGGCAATGGACGACAACTCGTTCTTTTCAACAGGTTATGCGACGGATGGAATTTTATGTAGATATACCCAAAGCCGACGCCCTGGTGGGCAAGGCTCGCGTTATCGTATTAGGTTGTGTGGCCTTGGTTTTGCTCGTTTGTTTTATCTCCTTCGATTTTGGTTCTTTTTTTTTTCTTCTCTTTTTTTCTTCAAATTTTCTCTTCTTGGTTTCCTCCCCTCACTATTTGGTCATTAAATCTACCTGCCTGCCTTCCAGGGTCTTGGGACCTTGCTAGTATTGATCATCGTTTAAATGACCCCATTCCTGTCACGCAGAAGTCCGGCAGCTAGACCCAGTCTCCACAAAGGTGCTGGGTAGATGTTCCTTCCATGGAAATGTGCCGACTCGTCCAGCTATGTTGGTTGATTGGTGGGTTGGTAGGTAGGGAGGGGAGAGGGAGATGTGGAGAAAATTTTCAGCCGGTGAGAATGGAGACCTGTGCGGCTGAGGTAAGTGACTTGGCTTTTTTTATTTCCTTCTCTCTAACAGTCACAATGCCTGGCTCCATTAGGCAAGGGGGTCCCCGGCCAGCTGGGTTAATCGCTTGGCTTTGCCGTTTCAAGATGACAATGGCATTTGGATGCCCCGTCTTTTGAACAGTCTCTTGTGCCTACGAGCCATGGCTCTGGAAACAGGCTTTAGACTGGACCCGACCGTAAGGTGAGTTCAACAATATTGTCCTGTCTATCCCGGCGTACATGTAGTGGGTACGAAGGGGAAAAGACGCCTTGGTACATGCACAATGCCGCACTGCCAAAGACATACATGTACTTATGTAGGTAGTAGGTAGGGTTTGCATGTATGTCTGCGAACGTCAAGTTTTTGAGGCCCGTGCCCGAAGGAACTTAGGTATCTAGGTATGGTTTGTAGAAATGTCATCTGAGGTGCAAGGTGCGTTTGAGTTCACGCCAGCCTACTGTCAAGATTGGCAGAAAAGTTTGATGTACGTGTTACTCATTCGCGGTGCAGCATAAATAATAGGTACCATGGTGTGCATCCTACCGTCGTTACGGTTCAGCCGGTCGGGCTTGGATCCAAGTGAATGGGTCACTAGGAAAAGCCACGCGCGCGAGGATCGCCACTCCAACGAACTGTAGATAACCGGGACCAGGGGACTAGCACATATGACGGGTACCAGTACAAGGAGATAAGACGTACATAGGCTTAACATAACGTCTTGCTACCAGGGCTTTCCTTGGACCTCTTGTCGGATCCGGGGTCACAGATAGGAACTACATCTATATGGGAACCTTCATGTCCTACTGCGAGTACCAATATAATAATTTCAGGTCGTTGGCCAAATAAGGGGAATTTTGCGAAAATATTGACGCCGTCTCTTGGGTCTAATCCCTACTCGGTATCTGTCATATCGAATTGGGAAACCCTCGAACTTAGCTCTCCACTAAGATCCCAAGCACCACACTCTAGCTACATAACTTAGCCTACATATGCTAACCTCCTACGTAACATACCTATGTAGTAGTGACTTTTACGCCAGACTATGCCAAAGAAGATAGAAATAAAACGGGATGAAAAAAATAAGGCAGGAAACGTTAATATTAAAAAGAGCTAAGGAGAGGGTATTTCGACCTATTAAAAAAGGGTTGAAGAAAGAAAAAAAGACAACAAACCTAAGAAACACCCGTATTTATGTATTGCATTGCATTGTATTGTACCGTGCTGTAGGTACCCTACGTCCCTATGTCCCTATATACATAAGGTAATGTAGGTATGACCTATGTAGTACCTTTCCCACGTAACATCCTTTTGCTTTTTTGCTTTTTTGCTTCATTTTTTTATTTTTTTACCTTCTAAGCAGGCTTTAGTTGGGCTAGAGGAAGCGTAGTGTCACAAACCTTCAGAAGCACCGGCCACAGCCCCCCCAGTACGTCTAGGCAAGTAATCAGTTAGATACCTTTACCTAGCCTGCTTTACACACATATACACATGGGACGTTGATGAGAATGGGGGAGAGTGGAACGTGGGTCTCTTGGGTCTCTTGGGATTTTAGACAGTTAGTTCTACTACTGCAACATAAACGTCCACCCCCGTCCCTTGTTCCCTCCCCTTCTCTAATCCACGACCAAGACATTGTTTACTACTTACATGTAAGCTCGCTGATAGGTACCTATCCACACGTAGGCGAAGTAGGCACGGTTGCGGGTGTAGATGATACTATTATCTATTGAAGTCAATCGCGCACTGGCTAGACCTTACCCTACATGTATCCGTTCTCACACCTGGTTCCCTCCCGATCTCACTCCACCTCCCGCGTAACTTAGTACATTATCCTATATACTACCATCGTCCGTCCGAGACCCTTTTACATGTAGCCTCTCCGCCAAAAACCTTCGCGAAACTAGCTAACTTTGACTTTACGCTCGCCTCTATGACACTCTCTCTCTCCCAACGCTTTCACAGATGGTTTTCCCTCTATGTTAGAAATGCGCTTGGACGAAGTCTGATTTTTGACAAGTCCAAGCCGGGCGGCCAACGCTCCTGGGTAAATATATATATAATAACTGCCGTGGCTCTCTGTTTTCTCGATGAGAAGTGAACAACTGCGAAGAACTTGGGAAGCGAGCTGTCATACAAAATAACAGCTTCTGGCCTCGACTGATTTATCCGTCTTCTCTTCCAACAACAAACCACACACATCACATCACATACACTTACACACTCTTACACAAATAAAACCATCCTATCTTTTCACCACAGCTTATTATATACACTAGGTATATATTTAGAGCCTTCGTCATGTCACCACAAAAGAAACAACAAAAGACACCACCAAAGAAGCAAGACTATAGGCGAGGGCCATGGTCCAATACAGAAGACAAACTTCTCAGAGACCTTGTCGATGCCAATGGTCCCACCAACTGGGTTGGTATCTCTGAAAGAATTATGTCCAGGTCGGCTAAGCAATGCCGGGAACGATATCACCAAAACCTAAAACCGTCTCTAAACCATAGTCCCATCACTGCCGATGAAGGAAAGTTCATTGAAGGCCAAGTCGCCCTCAAGGGGAAACGTTGGGCAGATATCGCCAGAGCCCTTGATAATCGCAGCGATAATTGTGTCAAGAACTGGTGGAACGGCAGCCAGCACCGTCGCAGCCGCCTATCCGAGAGACCTGCCGGAGCTGACAACGGCAATGCCACCACCCTGCAGCAACCTGCCAGCTTCGCAATGCGGCTAGAATATAAACCTCCACGCCCACGGCCACGTACCCTTCAGGCAAGCTGGCAGCCTAGTTGTACAGAGAACAGGCAAGTCTACCAGCAAAGTCACGCACAGGACTATTCCTCTTCTATCAACGTTCTCGACCCTGGCTATATCCTTCCACCGCGACAGGAACTCTATTATCCTTCTCCGCAATCACAATGCGCGCCCAATGTTGAAGATGTACTAGCTTCATCACGAATGGACCGGGTGTCATCTAACACTAGGGACACCCATCGTTTGCCTCAGTTGGAAACCAACATTTCTGAGTTGACAAGGAGTCAATACCCAGCCCCCGTTACCAGCACATACGACCCCCCGAGGACCGCAAGACAAATGCCACGCAGCCCTGGGTCACGACATCCATCGCATGGCATCTCATACGACATGGTTCAACTCCCGCCAATGAGGGATCCTCGTTATCACACCGAGAGTTTGCATACGGCGCCAAGCTCGCCGGAATATAGTCCGGGATATCACGGGTCACAGCAACTACCACCACCGTCATCACTTCAACCATCTCCTCGTGAGGTTCCCCAGCACGTAGACCGTGGGATCTCTTCTTACATAGCAGAACCGGAGGATAGTATTCGACACTCGGCAGAGCCCTATAGTCAGGCTTACTCGACTTCTATCCGTCATCATGCTCACTCGACGTCCACCCCTTATCATAATCGCTCAACTTCTATCACTCGTCATACTCACTCGACGTCAAACCCTTCGACGTCCACCCCTTATCATAATCACTCGTCTTCTATCCCTCATCATGCTCACTCGACGTCCACCCCTCATTATAATCACTTAACTTCTATCCCTCATCATACTCACTCGACTTCTATCCCTAGGATGGACGACGGGGAGAGACTTCAGCAATCATCAGAGTTTGCTACAGCTCTTCGAGGTGACGAGAGACAAAGTCAATCGCTGCTGTCATCAATTGGTCGTACGAGATTGATGGAAACGAGGGAGCCGAGAACTCCTTATTCTGGCCATGATCCATCTCCTCGCCTCCCTTCTGCTCGCATCAGGGGGACAGAGGAGCCACCACAGACGGGCAGAGCTCCACCTCGATCTTCTTCTCGCGTGTCTCGCGCATCTACCCCTGTCCGGCCAACATGCTCTCCTGAATCGATGAAGGAAAGAATGGGATTGAAGAGACTCCTACACTGAACATACAATGGAGGGAACTACTAATGGGTTGGCAAGGGATATTATGATGTCTTTCGGAGGTTGGAGTAACCGAGAAGGATGTTTTGGGACCATGGCTTACAGCCTTGGTGTTTAAGGGGTGTTTTATTTTTATGTTTTATAGTTTGGGATAACCACGCCTTCTCGGCATCGGGGATGCCACAGTTCAGGGGCGCAGCGTTGGCGTTTAGGATTATACCGTCGCAGGGCCAGCAGGCAACGCTGGGTTCTTCGGCATCGAATTTTGTTTTTAACATCGTTCACGATGATATCTAGGTACTTAGGTTGCTTACATTTTGTAGCCTACGGCGCAACGAGGTATCGCAGGGCAACCAGTGGTACTCACTGCGCTGTTGCAAAACAAGTCCCTCCGCAGCGCTGATGATTAATGAGTTTTATAAAATAAAAATTTACTAATAAATGAAGATGGCTTCTCTTCAATGGGTGTGTGATATGTTCGGCCGGCTTTGAAGACGATCGTTTCGGGAAGCTGATAGGGCTATCTAGCTACATATTCTCTTACGATTTCGCTCTACGATAGGAAGACGAAGAATGATAGGACTTTGACTAAGGTACATCATTTAATGGCCAATATCAGCAGTAATTCTGAGATGGTAATCTAATATGTTCTAGATGCCTGACTAGGTAACTAGCCTAGAGTACATAAAAACTGCATTTCTTCGCAGGGCTCTGGGCCGGGTGGGGGGCTTCGTACAGATTACCTGATTAGACTCTACGAGATTTGATTCACTGTCGTGCCAGCAAGGTAAACCCTAGACAGTACAGCGCAGAGACGGAATCACTCTTGATATTTTATCACGAGAAGCTTAGTTTGGAGCGAGACTTCTGCTGTGTTCCCATTGAAGTAAACAGCGGTCAGGACGCTGTCGAGGGTCGTCATCGAGCACTGTTGACCCGTTCCACTCGCAATGAAGATTGGGGCTGCGAGGGCGCTTTGATGACGTTGTGGAGCACACCTGGTATGTACTGAGAACACACGACTATTGTTGGGTGAGGATCTCAGTTTAGGTATTTTCTCTCATAAGACAGAAGGACAGTGACATTACGAGATGGCTACAGGGGTTGCCCTTCTTCTACGCACCCGCCCGTTCGACACCTTATTCCAATAGCACGAGATTGTCTTCAAGCTTAATATCGTGCTATGGCAATGGTAAGACGGTACCGATTCATGGAATACAGACACTGCGAGCCCAAGCAACCGAGCACCTAACGAGCGGCGGCAGAGACGTACACGCTGTACGGACTGCCTGCGATTGGGGCAATGTCAGCTTATGATACATGTAGTAGCGAGACTTCGATATGTAGGCCTGAGCCCGGGTGGCAGAAAGGCCAGCAGATTGTTGAAGAGGATGATGGGCAATGATGATGGGCAATATAACGTTGCCGCCTAAGTCCGAACGAATAAGCTACACAAAGCAAGCATCCCCCTTGTCAAGATCGGCCAACCAGGCCGTCCCCCGTCCCCTTGTCTCGCAGATCTACATTGTACCTCATGAATCTTGCTGCGTCCCGTTGGAACTCCATCTCCAGTACCTAGTCTTGCCGTGCGACCCTCCACTTTGGCTGAGCAGCACAGCATGGACACATACCAAAGTAAACGGTGACGGCAGAGCCTTACAAAAGAGCACGATAACATTGAATATTCGGGTAGAACAGGATCGGGGTATTGTACTGGTGGTGTAAGAGAACGGTTGTATGTACTTCTGTATACGTGTGACATTTAATATTTACGTGCACAGATATGTACCTTGTCAACTATTTCGTACCCGCTTCTGCCGCTCTGCCATCCCATCACCCATCACCCATCACCCATCACTCCCCGATGACGGCCAACCTTAAAAACGGTTGAACTACTTGGCCCCCTACCCAGCGCCCTTGCATATATCCATAGCCATGTACGAAGAACCGTTGGCTATGATGCACTCATCCGATCTCCCACACACCCTGGACGGATCGTCGGCATATCGTTGATTAGTGTGAGAAAACGGCCGTGCCAGGATGTTAACACCCCTGGCCCTGCGATACGAAGAGAATGATTCATACCTCTTTACCTTATGCTTACCCGCTGTCAAAAGCAACTACCCATACATCCTCTGCGAGATGTATGTGTTTGTGTATGTGAGATATTTATTAACTCCTATATGTATAGGATAGGTATCGATGCGGTCTGCCGCCCTGCAGACTTCCTTGGTAACGATCGGATACGATTTAAAGTTAAGAGGACGAGCTTTGGCGTCCCAAACTGCTGGGATACGCTCTATCAAGGTGCATGTATGTATTACATAGTATGTTGCGTTGTACTGTGCAATGCGGGACAGACTCTCTCGTGCGTAACCTTGGGGACATCGATAGCTCAAATAAAGGGTCTTTCCTCTTTCTATGTTGTTCTCTCACCTCCTGCTCGATTCGTACAGTTCATACGGTGAAGATTACGTTGCCCAATTAAAGCTGAGTATGTATACAATGAATGCCGTTGTTCAAACGGTAGATCATTTGTGAAAGAAACAAGGATAGGGGGATGATCAAGGACATGGACATGGGGATGAAGAAATAGGGCACTATTTGTTCAATAAATGAGTTGTCCTTTCGGTTACCTCCCGGTTGATTGGGATCCCGACCGTTGACTTAGCGTCGCGTTACCGACAGGCCGGGATTGACCTACACAGGGATCATTTCCCATGTCGTAGGCCGTAAAGCGTAATACTATGTAAGTACCTAGACATACGAAGACACGATCCGTTGGCCCCCTGTTCTCTCTAGGTCCCCGTGTGATGTTTAATAATCTCGTAGTATTAAGGTCGCCGATGAGATGCAAGATCCACTTTCAGATTGTCCTACATAGCACGTTGCAATCTGGACGTACCAGGTGGGCGTATGAAATATTAACAATACTGTAGCCTCTAGTCCTTACAGTATCCTATCTACATGTCTCTAGAGGTCTTACCCGCCTATATACGTACAGTCTTTGCTTAGATTCAACGTTATGTCTAAGACAATAGGAGTCGGCGCCGCTGAAGAGGCGGCTTTTTACACGAGGGTCAATTCTTCACGTCTCACACCCGAAAAATTCTGCGTCAACGAGCACATTATATTTAGTAGATGGAACAGAAAAAGAAAATGGAAGAAAAAAAGACGTTGTGGCTCAGTACCTGACTGAAATGCATTCTCCGATCTCCGCAGGCTACGCAGGCCCGGAGATCTGGGTCAGCTGTCCTCGGTTATCGAGAACCATCCCCGCTGGCGTCGCAATGGACAAGGGGGCGGAGATCTTAAGAGCCAAAAAACCTTATGGAACGGGTAAATTTCTTAATTCTGTTGAGTAAACATTCATTACGATATAGATGTATTCAACTTAATAAAAGACTTAACCCGTAGAGTTTTATGACACAAATATTGACTTTCGAAAATTGCCAGGCACTTTTCGGGAGACGCCGAGGCTAATTACATGTACCTGCTGTCAAATATGTAACGAATACGTACCTAGGTACTATACATATGTACACACTACGCAATCTCCTGCCTCCCCAAAATGAACTCCAAAATTTCTGTAGCGCCAACGCCTCTCGACTTGGCCCATGGAAATTTGCTCAAACCCATATCTGTTAGCCTTTCTTGGCCGCCAAGGTCCAATGTCATCTGGCACGCCACCAACTATCCATTTCCCACCACGTCGGTCTAGATCACGACATCTGTTAACGCCTCTCCTACCTCTTCTAGATTCACTACGTACATGTAGGTATCCATCATCATGTATACGGTACATATACCCAATTAGGTCTGATTTCATTTCCTCACCAAACTTTATATTACATCAACAATTCAGGCCTTGGCCGAGTAGGAGTCAGTAATCGGTTGAGGCCGTAAATTTCGACCAAGCTTTCTGGTCTAGAAAGATACGAGCGAAGAACGAGAGTCGAGTCTGAGCAATAGAATAACCGCATCGGCATTTCTGACAACCTTCTGCTTAGTGATGGTTTACTCTATTACTACTAGAAGATATCGGTGCTACTAAGCATCCAGCACTCTGGGAATCATGGCGAGTGGCCGCTGACTTTGATTCTTCTGCAAGACTCCGTGGCCGAACCCTCGCTCTGGCTAGCGACAGCCGGCTCTCCTAAGATTTTGATGGTGATTTTAAGTCGTGCCATATCTCAACGGCGTCGTGGCCCGTCCTAACGACACTACCTGTAGTTATCTCACGGCTGGCTCCGCCATCTATAGACGCGGATAAAGCGTCATCTCCTGGTTTGAAAGAGAATCCCGACGACCTACGCATGTCCTCGAAGCCTGGGTCCTTGATGCTTGTTTCTTGGGAGGCTTGATCAGCGGTATACTTGCTCAAAGTTCTGTCATCGTTCCTTAGTGGCGGACAGGCATCTTTGTCGTCATGGGATGTCTCACGACTGAGCAAACCCTCTAGTATCTGTCGTGTATGGTGTACTGTATGATGTACTTTCTGCGCCTGAGATGTAGGGGGCAAGGTGGGAAAGTCTGACGCACCATATATATCATCATCTGAGAAAAGTGGCTGCACCTTGGGGTTATTGACAGAAATTGTTGACGGACTTGTTTTATTCTCCGTTTTCACTGCGTCGTTAGGTGGTTTTGGAGCTACCACTCGTTCGTGACGCAGCCGTCCACATCGGGGGTGGCATTCGCTAACACTGGCGGCAGCTTCAGATCGCCGTATCCTCTCACTCACGAGGAAGTCGTTTTCGTTGTCTAGGATCAGTGGAAGGGGAGCTTACAGTATAAAACATTAGTATATGAAATATATATATAGGGAAGAGAAGAGAAGAGAAGAGAAGAGAAGAGAAATAATAATAGGTTACTAACGTCTGCTCTTCTCTGGTTGGTTCTGTGGGTGGTCTTGCTCAAGTGAAACACTATACTTTGCGATATCTGTAGGCTCGGATTCTCGCTTGTTTACCGTACGTGCTTTATCTGGAGATGTCTCTGTTGACTGTCCGCTGAGTCGCTTCAGTGTGGAGACAAAGCGCTTCGCATGGGGCCCGTTCCTGTCGACGACGCTATTGGTCCTGGCCAAGGTGACTGCTTCCAGCCCGTCGCGTGATGCTCTGGAGAGTAGCACCTCGAGCCTCTTGACCTCGGCCTTATACTGGGACTCGCGTTCGAGCCACTCGTCGGCTACCGACTTGAAGTGTTCCAGGTTTTGTTCGAGCGACAGCTTTACTTGGGCATTTTGGTTCTCGACAGCCCTCACACGATCTTGGGAATTGACAAATCCCTCGACTAGGTGTAGTATATACGAGTTGAACTTGACGTGGATGGGATGCAGAACCCCATTGGTCATGATCTCGACCTGAAGAGCCTCGACCATCTGGTCCAGCGACGGGTTATGCCACAAGTTTTCGTGCTCGCGAAAGAGTGGGAAGCTGGCGTTGCTGGCGGCAGTCAACGGTGTTTGGGGGGATAAGGGATCATCACCATCTTTTAGACTCAAGCTGCTGGGAACTCGAGATGGGACCCGTTTCGACGGCGTGGGCGACTTGGGAATGCTGGGAGTACGAGAACGCTGAGCGATCCTCATCCAGGGGAATTCAGCCATGCTGTCACCCTTTTCGAGTTCTAACCTAATGATAATATTGGCTGAAGTAAGATGCCTAAGTAAGTGTAAACAACACACGAGGCACCCGCTAATATAATCAAGGTGGATGAAATTGGTTTAGTATGCCGGGCGAAGAAGGGCAGGAAGCGAAAAGGTTTATTCCGTTATCTGCACGTAGTCAGTTAGTTGATACGTTGGTTGTGTAGGAAGTCGCAGTTGGGTGTCTCTAAGCAACCCGATCATCCAAAATACCTGAGGTAGGCGCGTAGAAAAGATTGGGAGAGGAAAGGAAGGAACCTCGGAAACTTTGTATCACACCACATCGTTTACCTTAGCTAGACCTACAGGTAAGAGGTACATAATGGGAGGTTAGGTAGGTATGCACCACGAAAAAAAAAACCGAAAAAACATTAAGAGGTTCTTTGGAAAGAGCAACGCAGTATGCCCTCTTCTATTTTCGAAGCGTCATCGTAACGCGTTCGCAGCGTAGCACTATCCATGGATATGCTACAACATGAAGAGAAAAATAAAAACCATCGCCCTTGTGACGTAGCCTACGACCATCTTATGCTTCCTCAAAGGAACATTCTTATGTCTTCAAAGGAGCATCAATGTAGGCAATTAATCAAACAGGTCTCCCGCCCTCCGCCTCTGTCTCGACCTGCCTTCCACCCTGTCCGCGAACAGCTCCTTTCCGGCATTGGCACCACCGAGTTTATCGGGGAAAAGTTCCTTGGCCGACTTGCCGGCATTGCCCTTGATCGAGAACCCCTGATCCGAGCTCTTTTGGCTGGCTGTGCCACGGATATTGAATCCCGAACTCGCCATGCCACGAATGCTAAACCCCCCCGAACTCGCCGTGTCACTCGCGCTGGATATTCTGTCCGCCAACCTACCTCCTTTACCTGGAAACGTGACTCGGTCCTCGAGTCTTCGCCCACCCGCGGCCGGTGCCACCGCGGGTTCGTCGTTGCTCCCGTCCATTAGAGGTAGCATGATCCCCTTAGCCAGTAACGTAGCAGTGTCCTCGACCTTATCTCCAAGACGTCCAGCTCCTGCGCTTGACTGTTCTGGGAAAAGCTCCCTGGCCTCCTTGCCACGAGATATGCGGCTTTTGAGCGCGCGCGCGTTGTCGCGGTTTCGTGCTGCTGCCCTGCGATTGGACACGTCGCCCATCATCCGATCGCCATCTCGGTCGCGCGTAGGAGAAGCTGATCGTGCCCTTCGAGACCCGTTGCCGTCACTACTTAGGCCGCCAGGGAACAGCTCTTTGCCACGATTGTCGTTGCGATACGAATCCCTCCTTCTTCTGTCCCCGTCACTGTCTGGGGTGTAGGATCGCCTACGCCGAGGTCGTACTTGTGCTTCGCGGGTAGACAACGCAGCTTCGTCGTCGTCATACATGCTAGCGTCAAACGAACCTCTAACATCCTCGTCCCTTCCTCGCCGGCGCCTATAACTATCGCCGTCTCTCTCGCGATACCTTCTAGGCTCGCGCTTTCGTCGTTCCTCTGGGTCGTATTCCGGGTTTAGAAGGTAGAACCGGCTCCTCGACGCCGCACCAACTTGCTTCTTGTCGGTCGAGACAGCCGGTCGTACTTGCAGCATGACTTCTGGTTTCTTCGAGAAAGGCTTGGCAGGAACAAATTGTCGCAAGGGAAGCTGAGAAACGTCTTCGATGTACTCAGCTGCTAGGGAGATGAGTGCGCGAGCCGCCGCCGAGTCTGAGCCGAATAGTAGGTTGGCTGAAGAATCGTCTATCCATTCTATTCTCTCCATTGGATCCTCTGGGAAATGCTCCGCGACATAAGCTTTGATATCGCCGGGGTTCATGATATCGAGACCTCTGATATGGACCTTGGTGGGCACGAGGGAATTCTCGTCGTCGTCGGCTACATCATCAATTTCCCCAGGTGAACGTTCGCGCTGGCGAGACAAGCGTTAGCATTCCGCTCGAGCTTATTGACGGTTAGCGATAGGAATAGCTCTCACCTGCTCAGGCTCGGGGACTATAGGCTCGTCAGGCACCAGGTCCACATCCACGTCCATCTCGACGTCGAGATCCATTGTATCCATTGTCTCGTTGCCACCTGCGAGGGCGAGGGCGAGGGCGAGCGCGCGTCTAAGAGAAAGGGACAGCTGAGCCTTGGGGCGGATTGCGTAGAAGAAATTAGAGGGAGTCGCGTTATTTTCTTCTTCCTGAATGTGAAACTGGTAATAAGATAGGTACCTAAACAAGTGCACAGGGAAAGGATACCTGCAGCACCATTAACAATTTGTTGTATTGAAGGTAAAGATGATGAATTGTGAAGGAGGCTGAAGCTTTCTTGAAGTACCCTCGTACCAACCTACATGAGATAGGCGGGTAGGCGGTGGAGTGTGGAGTTTTAACGGTTGCACTTGCACACGCTGACTACATAGGTAGTAACCCCACAAATACATAAGGTCGTACATAGTAGATCTTTTGAGGTGGGTCTCTCATATGTACATACACCGATCGTAGCTATGTACCTCTTCTGATTCAAGCCTACATACGACAGACATGCCTACCTTCCATGATAACGTGCCATGTAAGTTACTCCCCCAGGTAAGAGAGGGCTCATACACTACATGTAACATTGATTCCTATCACTTTGATACTCCCATTGTACCTATTCACTACCTTTGATTTATTAGCTAGATCGCAGATTGTGAATTAGAATAACTGGGATTCGATACTAGAACGAAAGATAAAACATGGCTTTCCTCCCCAGCTCTCTTTTCCAGGACAAATCTGAAATCTGAAATCTGAAATCTGCAAAACCTGCCCTCTTACCAGAACATAAAAAAATAAAAACATAAAAAAACTACATCAAAATTCAATATGTGTATACAACGTGTATACACTGTATAGGGAGCTATAGGGAGCTATGTGGTGAAACCAGGCAAACCGCCTGGCCCGTGTGGCTTGGGTAAGCGGACATGTAGTGGTATCCACTGGACATTCTGACATTCTTGACCGTCGCTGTTCGCCTTGTGTTCATCTTTCTACCCGACTCCAGTATTCCGCCGCCCGTCTAAATCATCTGTTCCGGGTGTGTATACGGGGCTCCTGAAGCACCCTTCGGAACCTCTGGTTACATCCTTGCACCTTGAAAGCCATCGCCATACGCCTTGGTTTCTACCTCGTCGAAAATAGCCACCCACGCATCGGGCTGAAACACATGTCTTCTCTAGGCGTTTGTAGAACGAGTAGGGGGCGGATAAGTGAGGTTAATCAAAATTTGTCGGATCCTATTGGACTTCCTTTCCAGCCATCTGTTTGCGCCCATCTCCTACATACCTACCTAGGTAAGATATGAAATGAGAAAATTAAAGAAAATGAAAACGCCCTCCCATGTCTATCCGCACTTCGTCGCGCTCTATGTGGTATATCCCAAACATCAAATCTAAACCGTCTCCACCCCTCGTCTACGAAGTTCCATAGATGCCTGAATACAGGTGGTCCGTGGCAATTTCTGTCGTGAGCTATCGTTTCCCTCGTTTGCCGAAGATGCATTCATACTCGGCGTCCGCGACATCTCCGATGCTGTCCGTTTCAAAGACGGCAGAGGCGGTACTATCTCCCCTGCCGACCGCACATCTTCCACCTCGTTGTTATCATCTCCGAAGTTGACGTTCGGGTCAAGCATTGGGTCAAAGGCCCAACACTCTTCGAGGCCTTCCAGATAACATGGTGACCGCCTCAGGAATTGCCACGAAAACGTATCTTCCAACATAGCAATGTACAAGGACTCCACCTTGCCGTTTGGACAGCAGACTGCGCAGTATTTGCGCAGAAAGGCGAGATCGTAATTCCCGGTGACTAGAGTCCGGTCCAGGGGCCGGAGCATAGGAAGGCCTTGTAGTGTTGCGGCGTCACACAGCCGGGCCTGCAGCGGAACCCAAGCGCGACCTCGGAGGAGACTACCAAAAGCCTTAGATACAGCGGCGACGAAGGAGTCGGCACCCGTGCCGTTGACGGCAATCATTTGATGACACCCGCGGGATAGGCATCGTTTGTACGCGTTCGTGTCCTTCTCGAAAGGGAAGGGTTGTGCTGCTGTTGGGAGCAGCGACACGTGCACCGTCCACGATCCTGTTACCTCCACCGGTTTGCCCTCCATGACTCCCCAGCGAGAGTCCGAGACCGAATTCGACGCGGGTTGCGCTGCAGCACTACGATCGTAGTTGTCTGGCGAGCGGTATTGTCGTGCTACAGCCCGCGTAGAGTTTTTTGATGACTCCGACCCTGACGTGGACCTTCGCCTGCGCCTGCGGAAAGGGATACGGGGGCTGTCTTGTTCCTCCAAGGCATCCATACGCTCTTCTAGTACCATGGATGCTTCGTCAAACTCCATCAGCCTGTCGCCTAACCTCTGCAGAGTGTCGTCGTGGCTGTCTAGTTTTTCGTCGAACATAAGGAATCGGTCCTCGTACCCGGCTTGCCGCTTCTCAAGTTGGGTGACCGACTGCCACATACGATCAACGTTCCTGTAGCAGCCTTTCATCTCCTGGCTTGTCTCGTCCTTATTCTTCTCGACTTGCTCCTCCAGATCCCCCAAGCGCCGAACCACATTGCCCAGCGCGCCGCCAAATCCACTGTCATTATCTCGGTCTAGCTGCTCTTCCAGAAGCTTGACACGTTGTCGAAGCATGTCAACTTCGGTCTTATCTAGTGGTGGTTCAGCGGACTTGATGTGATAACACGAGAGATGACCGCAGTCGCAGGTGACGCCTGGCAGTGACTTGTTGAGGTTGAAGCCGACACAGGCACAACGCTGCCCCTTGATCTCGGGGTTAAGTAGAATATATCGACACTGGCCGCTGGGAAGCATATTCTCATCGACGTGCTGAGTAGAAGCCACAGGCTCAGCCTGCGGGGAATGAGAGGATACGGACATATCCGTTGCTTTGGCTGTATAAGAGCAGACTCAAGGCTAAAAGATGCCTTCGAGATACGAGGGCCTCGCCTCGAGGCCACCCAAGTACGGAAACCCAGCGAAATGTCGTGAACGAGCAGCAAAACACTCCGGGGCCAATCAATACTATTGGACGCAACGCGCGAAATACAGTAGCTGGTTGAAGGGGTTTACTTGGTCCATGGAACGACTTGTGAGGTACCCATATACCAGGTTCACGATGATAGGTATGGGTTTCAACTCACGGCCGTTGGGAAAACGCGCTTGTTCTTTTCCTCGCCCGGAATGATGATGGGGTGGTGAGAAGGAAAGCAGGGGGGATCCCAAGGTGATATAATTATGAAGGATACGGCCTGGTGGTAATGGTGAGGGATGATACCGGGTCCCACAATCCGTTATCAAGCTACCCGCGGCGCTCGAGGCCAGAAGCTGGTCAGTGGAGGCCGATGTATGTAGGTAGGCCAGGTCCCTTGGGCAATGCAGGTGCCGTTCTGGTGGTACGTAGCGGCGGAGACACGCGCGCACTGACGGGTGGAAGATAACAAGTACAAGATATGTATTTGGGTTACTGGGGGAGGAAGATGTGCCTAATGGATAATAACAAGATGGATGAGAGAAAGAGACAGACGGAGTACTTGGACGACCTGACGAATGTACAGAATGCGCGGACGGGTATGTTCGAACGGGATCCGCTGCAGATAAACCGATAGGCTAGGAGGGTCGAGATATCAGATAATACCGGGCAAGGATTGCGAAGGCCCGGCACACTTCGGATCCCTAGTCCTTCTTTTTTTATTCCTCACTTATTTATTTTATTATTATCATTTAGATGGTGGCCTGGCTGCGGGCAGACTGTAATGCTGCCTGGCATAAAAACAGGATCTCTCGCGATGATCAAAGAGAGTCCTGGCCAACTTGCGAAGCCGAGTAGGCCCGATTCGGAAAATAAAAGTATTTGCGTTGGTTTTTTATTATAAAAGATATTGAACGAGGGCAGTGACTACGTTAAGGGAGTAAGGGAGGGAGGTGGGCTGTCTAGGTAGGATGGGGGAGGGGAGGGGAGGCGTAGATACAGTGATGAAGAAGATGATGGATGGATGGGTGGGTTGGGAAGATTTGACATGTGCTGTGAAGCGTGTAGGGGCGTGTAGGGGCGTGAAGGGGGTCGATGGGGTCAATGGGTTGCGGTATTGCAAATTGGACCGCCCTCGAACTTCGAGGATGGCCCGCATTTCCTTGCTGCGACTTTAATCAATTATCAGAGATTTGATCAAAGAACCCCCTGCACAAAAAGTCAGCGGTGATGCAGTACCCAGGTAATGTATGTGGGTGATAGGGACATCTATATAAAATAAAAAAGCCACAATGCCACATGGATGGATTTGCCGCAATGCCTTGTTAGACTTGGAAGAATTAGGAGACGGCCCCATGCTTGTGACATCCATTACCTTACCTACCTAAGGTAGCTTCCTCTGTGTGGGGGTTCTGGGCCGGGTGGGAGGACCAAGGTCTTTTTTTCTCTTGGGGAGGCCGATAAGGGACACGGGAGGACAACTTGGACAAGAACATCTGGTTAGCTGTTATTGGCCCGGCTGTTCCCATTGGGGATTTCCCACCCCACCTCTCTGGAATAGGTATTTACTTAGTTACATAGACTACCTACATATGTAACTTACATGTATGCAGTATGGTATATTTCAAATGCAACAGTAACCCATACTGCCGTTGCCTCAAGCGACTCGGTCTGTCTTACTAGTGCGCCGTAAAAGGCAGAGGTCCAGAGGCTGCACTTATAAAGAGTATAAGTGAGAAGTGATGAAACTGACCGGTGAGCGAATATCCTGGCTTCTAACCCCCAATACCTCACATGTCATGTCGTATACCCTCCCCATTATTAAATTCGCTACCATAGATGCAGAGATGCAGAGATAGACATCTGGAATCCTATACGGAATCCCACATTCGGCTGGTCTCTGGTGGTGTTGTCGTTGTCGCTCGAGGTACATACATACCGTTATGATTCAATCTGTAATAAGCGGCGACTTGACCTAAACTGGCGGGTACATATCTAACCGACCCAAGCGAACCGTTACACCCTGGCCACGAGAGCGAGCGAGATAGAGGGAGATTCGGGTGATATCCCATATCCCAAACCCCAAGTCCCAAACGTGTCAGCAATGCCGAAACCAACGTCAGCATCGAAGAAGAAAAAAAACCCGCGCAATACAGTAGGAATACATGGTCGGAGTGATTAGATGCAAGACATTATCAGGTACAGGCCGGTATATCTTACCTACATACATACCAGCTACCTAATTTGATGATACCTACCTACTGTCGGCCAGTGCTCCACTAAGGGGGGATGATGCAATAAATAGACTAATCTGTCGAATCTGTTGCGTAATAATGTAATTCGTACCAGAGTTAGCAAATGCGGATATGAGTCCCAGTTAGAAAATATAGGTACTGGACATACCATAAATAAATAAATGCATACCTAATCATAGACTTGGAACTCACCTTGGATCTAAGCAACAACCCATCGTAGCTACATACATACATACATACTACATACCTAGGTACACTGTCACTGCCATATGCCATACCAAATCATCGGCCCAGGTCTAACATGGTATGATATCTACCTACTGTATGTACATGTAGGCATGCATGCATGCATGTATGTACCTATGTATGTATGTAATTGATTGCGCATTAAATCGTGCACAGCAGTTATCAATCAACCGTGCGCGCAAGGCCCCCCACGCCTCTGAACGTTCTAGTCCGGCCAAGGATACTGTTGTCCACGAAGACTTCGGCCCTTGGAAATTTGATAGTATTTATTATTACGCTCATGCCGTCCGACACGAGCGGCAAACATTGGATGCCAATGCGGTCGAGATTAAATGTCAGACGCATCTTGATATTCCGACAAGGCTTCCACACCTTTGACAAAGCACGTGCTCAAAGCTCTTTACATAGTACATAGTAGATATTCAAGAGAGCCCTTATACTACTAGGCCCATCCACCTCAACTTCCACCAGCCTCGATACACAAACATCCACGATACCAGCTCGTACGATTACGATTACATGGTCATATTTCTCGTCTTGGCACGGTAGACGGGGGTAATTAGGGCCTTGGGACTTGTATGCTCCATTGTGATCCGCATCGTGGGTAAATGGAGAAGACTCATCAACGCATAACTTACCGCCCATTGCAATACACACACGTATCCCGGAGTATGTCGGATACTAATCTTCTTACGAGACGCGTGCTCTAGTAAGTCTAAGTCTCAGGCAATAGTTTGTAGGCGACCGAGGAAGATGTTGTTGAGTGTTTGCCATATTCGGGAGAAAGTGTTTTATCAAAAGATTGAGCTATGAGTTTACACATAACTGTACTATGGAGATGAAGCCTCGGATTTTACCAAGAAATCGGGAAGTTGGATGGATGTTAATAAGCGGGCTGTCAAATTTCCATCAATCAGCTGAAGTTACAGTTAATTAATACTACCTACCTTATGTATGGGTGTTGGACTTAGGTAATCTGCGTGTGTTATCGATAAGACAATGCCCGTATTTTCATCACACAGAGTCACAGACTGATAGAATACATAACGGATAGTACCTTGTACCTGACGTAGCAAACTTGAACCCCACCAACACTCGAATTTACCTAAGGTAACCTACACAATTCCTACACAATTCCTACACAATTCGTGAGTCGTGACGGCTTCAAACTCGGTAGAATACTCGTCTATTAAAAATAAAAATAAAAAGAGACTGGAGTTAGTAGCCATGGCGAATGCCGCAGCCACGGCTACGCTCACGTCACTCCTGCGGGCATCGACTATAGAAGACCACGACGAAATCTTGAAAGCAGCCAATGCCGCCGTCAAAGCTTCCAAGAGAGACATTGATGCTCAACACACTCGCGTTGTTGCCCTCCTAAAACTAGACCGCTTCGACGATGCCCTCCGAGCCGTAGCCGAAGGCGGGGACGAGCTGGAGAAGGAATGTCTATTCGAGAAGTCGTACGCCCTGTACAAGTCGGGCCAACTCCAAGATGCCGAAAAGACGCTCGGCGCAGCTTCGAATACCTTTAAATCATCTCGCGCGTTCCACCACCTCGGCGCTCAGATCGCTTACCGTGCCGAGAAATTTCCTTACGCCGCAGATACCTACCGCCATCTCTCCCAGGAGTCGAGAGGTCTACCCGGAGAGGAGAACGATCTGAATATCAACTTCCTAGCAACCAAGGCCCAGCTAGAGTGGAATGGTCTCGGAAATCTGCTCGAGCACCAAGAGAGGCAACCGTCGCGCGACCATCTCGAGGCTTTCGAAACCGCTTACAACGCTGCGTGCAATTGTATTGCAAGAGCCGACTTTATGCGCGCATCGGTTTTCCTAAACCGCGCCCAACATCTATGCGAAGCTAGCGAGGACCTGTCCGCCGACGAGAAGAAGGCCGAGCTACTCCCTATCATGGTCCAACAAGCCTACGTTCTTGCGAGCCTAGGCAAGGCGGCCGAGGCCGAGGCTTTACAAAAGTCCATCGTATCCTCCGAGTGAGAGAAACAGTTGTTATTACTTGGTTTGCTTTGTACCCGTTTTCTGACTTTCGGTAGCATCCCCGAGGCCCCAACCAGGGCGGTTGCGCAAAATAACCAAGTTGCCATCGGTCTTGGTGTTTCTCAAACGAATCCGTTCCTGATACAGCGTGTCCTCGATTCCTACACACAGCTATCTAATAGCGATACACTGTTCGACTACCAGGCCTCTATCTTGAGACGCAACAGATACGCCGTAGATTTGCAAATGCAGAAGTTTGACGGCATTCGGAAATCCACCTCCAAGATAATCCTCCAGAGCGAGTCTCCTACAGCGTCCGTGGAAACCGCAGGTCTCGGAGTCATCAATGCCGCTGCCCATACCCACGTGCAGACCGGCGCAACCGCTCTCAAGCAGATCTTGCCCCTTCTCGAGAAGCGCCCAGCTGACCTTGGTTTGCTGTTGACCATTATTCAACTCTACATGCAGATGAAGAACCCAGGCCCAGCACTGACCCTCCTAGAGGCCTTCCTGAAGCGTCTCGAAACAGCAGCCGCTCCCGATTACGAGGATGTGCGCTTCGCCCCCGGTCTGGTCGCCGTAGCCGTAGCGCTATACCGACTTCAAGGACGCCAGAATAACATCCGCGCCGAACTCGCAAAGGCGTCTACGTACTGGCGCTCCAAAGCGAAAGAGTCGGCTGCCTCGCTTCTACGCGAAGCCGGCGTAGAACTTCTCACATCTTCTGACCCTGACCATATCGCTTCGGCCGGCCAAACATTCGAAAGCTTAGTGGCCAAGTCCGACCAGGACACCGTCGCCACCGCCGGGCTAGTAGCCGCATTCGCCAATAACGATTACCCTAAGATCGAGTCGTATCTGCAGACCCTCACCCCCGTAGAGAGGCTTACTAGTGGGGTCAATGTCGACGCGCTCGTCGAGGCCGGTGTCGCGTCGACCCCGACCGCTGTTCCATCAAGTAAAAAGAGGCCGGCGGCAGACAGTCTACCGGAAAAGGCCGCCAAGCGCCACCGCAAGATCCGCCTGCCCAAGAACTACGAGGAGGGCAAGCAGCCCGACCCAGAGCGATGGCTTCCTCTGCGCGATCGTAGCACGTATCGGCCCAAGGGGAAGAAGGGCAAGAAGCGCGCCCAGGAAATGACACAGGGCGGCATGGTTAGGGAAGAGGAGACGCTAGAATTGGTCGGTGGCGCTGGTGCTGTCAAGGTAGAGAAGGCGCCTGCGCCTCAGGGCGGGAAGAAAAAGAAGAAGGGCAAAAAGTAGAGAGATGGTTTCTTTTATATAAAAGAAAACGAGACAATCTGTTGACGGCGAGACTGCATTTGTCGGTGTACGTGGATTGATCCGGCCTCGTAGCAAAAGCGTCGAAACGCACGTTTGTTAGCATGGAAAACAGCATCAACATCCCCGAGGCGGGTAAAAGTTACCACATGGCGAGAGCATAAGAACTTGGTCTTCGTTGAAAGTGAATTTTGGATTTAGATATGAATGAGTGCTGCCAAGAATCCATGTATATACAGCTGTCATTACCACAACACTTCACCTCGACTCGACTCGGCTCGACTCGACTTCCTCCAAGCTGACCGACTCCCACTTCCCAGCGAGGAAGTGTCTAATACCAACGACAGGTCAACTCGTTTTCAGGCCGCCCCCTTCTTCTTCTTCTTCTTCTTCTTCTTCTTTTTTCTTGAACACTGAATTGCCCTTCTCTACCGGTACATATTAAGTTATGATCATCTCTTTTTGAGCTACTTTGCAGTACAATTCGAGTAACCTTTCCTAGGTAGTTTGCCTATTGCCCGTCCGACCTCTCTTATAAAACTCCTACGCAATGGTGTGTGTGTGGTTGCAAAAACCTTTTCCCTATTGAAGCCGAAGAAGACAATTGTTATAACATCAACATTCCTGGTCGACGACCAAGCATCTGCTACCACGAGCACGAACAACTACGCACCGACCGTCTGAGCAACGGGGCTGGGTAGCCTTTCTATCTCCCGAGATCCCTCGTCAGTCTCCTCTCCTTCCTCCGATGCCTTCGGGGAGCTAGGGGGTTCTGGTGTGTAGAACCGCGCTTGCTTGGGCGAAATCATCTCGGCAGTTTCGTCTTCGTCATCTAAGGGTGGTAAAGGTGATCTTCGGCCTTCCGAGAAGCTGACAGCTGCGTCGCTGTCCTCGTCAGATGGAACTGTCAAGCCTCCTGTCGCAAGGCGATGAGCCCTCGACGACGAATATTTTCGGTGCAGCTCGCGGAAAGATCGGGCTGTTGCCGTACTTCCGCTCGCACCCGATCCTCGTCGGTTAAGCCGCTCCGTAGGATCAGCAAGGACAGAGTGAAAATCATCGTCAACGCTAGCAGGAGGAGAACCAAATCCGTGGTCTGATTCACCCTGAACCGAGTGTTTACGCTGTCTCATACGTTCGTCATTTGACATACTCTGTAGTTCGCTGCCAAAGTTGACAACCGACGCCTTCTTGCCGTGTACGGTAAAGCTACCGGTGCCGCGGTAGAGGACCTCGTTATCACGGACCGTTTCGTCCGACATTCCACCGCTCGATGCAGAATCCTTGCCTTTCCTACTGCGGTGGTGCGACAAATGACCCGCGCCATCTCTGAGCGTTCGTTGTAAGCTGCGGCGCACCTTGCTTCGGTCGAGCCCGTCCTTGTCACCCCCGGGTACGCTCGTACGCTTAGGCCGATCTGGACTATCATCGTGCCCCTTGCTGGAAGACGTACGCTTGTGGCTTGACGTGCGAACGGCTTCCATCTCCAGAAGACCAGCCTGTTCGAGGACTTTTCGTTCGCCCTCGTCCTCTTCCTCCTCCTCGGCATGCTCGTCAATTGCGTCCTTGTCATTTCCAGCTGGCGGGCTCGATGCCACCCGGGGTGGTGAAGCTGCAACAACCAATTTTGCAGATGACGACGCAGCGCTGGAGACTGACGTTTTTCTGACGCCGAGATGGTCCGGGGCGTCCCTTGAAGGCTGGATATTCTGGAAAGACGAATCGGTGGCGCTGGTTGGGGGTGTTTGAAAGTCTTCTACGTCGGGTGAGTCTCCATCCATCTGCTTCACAAAATCGGACGACTGAGATAGTGAGAGCGGTGCTGGAGCTCGTGGACTCTGTTGCTGCGTCTTCTGAGAACTGGCTCTCGAGTCTTTGTGGGTGAGAGACGGCTTCTCGGCGGATGGATTAGTTTCGACTCCGTCCTCTACTATTTCACCAGTAACCTCCTTCTCTTCTTCGAGATCCTGTTCGAGAATGTCGCGGTGACACTTCAGCCTCCAGATTTCGGTCCGAGACCATTTCAATTGAGCCATAATCTTGGCTGCACCCCCTCGAACCTGATCTCGAGTCTTTTCTTGGATTGGTGCTAAGATCAGTAGGTGCCTGGCATTTCTCAACTGCGTCTCGAGAAGCTTCTGTGCGGATTGGAGCTTCTCGTCGGCTTCCTCAACCTTTTGTCGTATAATATCACGACGAGCGATTAAGATATCTCGAGCCATCTGCTGATCGATACCGGCACGGTTAATGCTAACCTCTCCACTGGGCGTCTGGATCAGTTGGGTAGCATCGGTACTGTCTAACCTTCTAATAGCACGTCGACTCTGGCCTTCGTAATTTCCGCCTACGACCCCACGCATTCGTACGCCGGATGTCCTGAACGCGGCAGCGTAATTCAGTTTAGCGAGCCAATCATTTCGGTCCTCCTCGGTCTGAGCAAGTAAGACTTCCTCCAACCCGCCGTGCCTGACGTACACAAAGGCATTCTTGTGCTTTCTGTAACCAATGTCATAGAGAGCAACGGCTCCCTGGGTCGACATCAGAGCGTCAGGCTTAAACTGTTCTAGAGGTGGATTGAAGATGAGCGGGATTCCAGCATGTCCCGACCTGACGTGTGTCTCGTACTGATGCATCAAATTCTTCACCCATGTCGTGTTGCGAAAGAAGTACAACTGGGCTCCTGTTAGAATTGCTCCCCATTCCTGCCACGGCGACCGTGTCTTCTTCTTTTTGGTATCTTTGCGCCATAACATTCCGACCTTGGTGACCTTGATATCCACGATACCAGGATGAGCTTCTTGTGGATTGTTTGCTGTCTTCTCTGTCATGAAAGCATCTGGACGAGACCGCGCTGATACGATTTGCAAAACCCCAGTCTTGAAGAATGTATTCTGCAACTCTTTCAAGTTCAGATTCTTAGCCGTACCGAGATAGCTGTAATGCTCCTCTAGTGGAATCTGGTCCTTGAGAGGCGGTCGAAGTGTATCTAGCCGACCGTCTAGGATTAGTGTATAGGGGTCAATTGGGTCCTTGGACCTCTTCAACGTCTCCGGCGCGCCGTTTGGGAAGATGCCTTTTTTCCTCGATCTCAGGCTTCCAGTGCGTTCACCGTTCAGAGCGAGGTCATCCTCAACATGAATAAAGGGCGTGTAACTGATGTTGTCATAGAAGCACTCCAGTATGTCGTCGAAAATGCCCTCGCCGTGAGTGTTCTTCAGATAATCCGCCTTTTGCATCTTGTACTTGTTGTTCTTGTTGAACACATCTGTGTGTAAGATAAGAAGGGAAAAGGCGATGAAATAAGCTTGGTCGGGCGTGGAGTAGATGCCAGGATTGCATTCGTGATAGCGGTTCGCAAATGCTTGTAGACAACGGTCGATCTGCTGGGTCTCCCGAGGGAGTTCGGCCTCCATCAAGAGCTTTCTTATTGCCATATCCATGGGCTCTTCAAAGAAACTGAAAGATCGCATATAGCTTCGCAATGCAGCCGCCGAGAACGAGTCATTTTCCTTAGACAGAGCGGCCGCGATGACACCACGACTAAGCACTTCCTCTATACGCGCCAAATACTTGGCCGGAGTATCGTCTTCCTTGCGCGCAGGTAGAACAACGGGTTCTCTGTTTATCTGTAGTGAATTGTTCTTGGACGTATTGGAGCCTGGCGTTGCAGGTGTCAAGCTCCCATGTCGCAAGCTATCCTGGTTCTGTCGCATACGGCTAAGCCCTAAAAGGTCACCGAAACTCTTGCGACCGGTGGAAGACGACGTTCGCGTGGTTCCTGGATGTTGGCGATCATCGACGAAGCTCTCGCCACCGAGGGAGCTCATGGTCGATGACCGACCCCTGAGACTCAGATGCGCTCTGGTCGGGGACGACTGTCCAGAGTTGCGAGAGGCGGGTCTAAACAGTGCTGTGGCCGGCGACCCGGAAAGTCGAGAAGGAGAGGCTAAAGGCGTAGACCCGTCGTGCCCGGTGGACGGACGGGCTGGATCACCTGTAACGATCGAAGGACGGGATGAGGTGGAATTGCGCGAGGTAGAGGAAGATACGCCAGGCAAGGCGGGCGTTTTGGATCGCTGGGGAAGATGTCCCAGAGGGAAGAGTGGTTCGGGTTGTTTTTGCTTGCGACGAAGACGAAAGAAACCAGATGCATTCGAGCTGGTCTGTGGCGTGAACACGCCGTTCTCGCTCACGCTGCCCAAGCTACCTTCCGACCTAGACGATTCTGATAAACGATCCACGGGGGGAACCAAGGCAGCGCTCTGGTTGTCGGCGTTGTTGTTGTTGTTGTTTGGTGGTATAGACGTTGAGGGCCTAGCAGGCTCCTCGAAGGTTACCGTCTGTTTGCTTGTAGACGACATGGTCCGTTCGTTCATAGTCTTCCTCTTCTCCTTTTTCGCGATTGGGGGTGGTAGAACTCTCGGTGCAGACTCTTGTTCACCCCTAGGGAAGTCGCTGGATCGGCGCATTCGCAGGGGAATCTTCATACGAGTTTGTTTCTTGGGTTGGTTATTTAAATCTATGGTTGGCGCAGTCGTAATGATAGCAGGAGCTAAACATAATGGCAAGATTAGAGAGCGAGTCTTAGGTTGGAAAAGCTTCTCGGCTGAGACAGAAGCTTAAAAAGGTGCAAAGAAAACAATGGCAACCTACGTTGTGGCATGGGTGGCAGCTTCTCGGCTTGCTGGTGCTGTTTTAATCTAGCTGACAGTTGGGAATCCGAGGCATTGCGAAATCTCAGCATGCTAAACCTGCGATGCTTTGGCGATTCGTCTTGGATTGGGGGAGATTCTGGCCGATTATACGGATCTTCGCTTTCTCTGCTCGGGAACAGGGAAGCCGAAGTAGACGTGGCCACCGTGTCGACAGAAGATTTGCTATCCTCGCCGTTCTCGCCCGGGACATCATCCCTCGTCCCTGCTCCGTTTCTATCAATGCCGTCGGGACTCAGTAGAGCTTCTGACTGGGTTTTGCGCGAAAGCAATTTAGGGACGATGGGGGCTGGGTCGATTAGAATGGTATGGCGTCTCATATCGGTGTCGCTGGCCATGACGCCGCGACGTCGTAGAAAGGGCATTTTGATAGAGGATGGGGTGGCGTCGGTCTAGAAATGAGACTGTCTGACGTGGAGTGGTGCATGCGGCAGCAGTACAGTACAGTACAGTAGCAACAGCAATGACTGCAATAGCCGATGATCATCACGTCAAGAGTTACAACGGCGGAGACCCATTGTCCTGATACAAATTGCGAAGGGTAAGGACCAGAGATGGGTGGATGGAGTTAATATTCCTCCAAAGGGGGTTCTTGGTTTTTTTTTTCTTCCTCTTTTTTTTCTCTTTTGAACGGGGTTTTTTTGTTCACTATCACCGGGGAGCTGTCTGACCTAGGTAGGTTTAGGACGTAGGAACTGACAGGTAAAAGTCAGCAACGGTGAAGCTGATGTACGCCCTTATCCCCGTATTACCACAAGACAAGAGGTATGTTATGTACGTTCACAGGATGGGATGGGATTGGATTGGATTGGATTGGATTGGATTGGGTTGGGTTGAATCGAATAATATCAGTCCAGCCAGTTAATATGTCAATGGGGATGCCATCGAGATCGTCTAGGGTTGGGGTGTCGGTACTTGCGTGTGTACTTGGAGAAGAGAAACCTGTCAACGGTGCATACAAATGTAAGGTGTAAGGTAATAAAGATGGTTGCTATTTCTGTAGGTCAACGTTTTAGAAACAATTAAAATCTGTTAGGACCCCTTGGGGCCTTGGGGCCTTCCAGGTTCCTTTTACCTGGGTCCTCCTTCCATCCCCGCCGAGAGCCCCAAACTTCCAACCTAAAAACGTGAGGTCGGGTTAGTCCATGTACCTACATACATTAAAACATTTAATGGAACATTCAATGGATACCACATGATGTATCCACATATACATTTTAACAGGTTAGAAGTTGGAGATCCCGACAAGTTGGATAAAGAGATCGATGCTAGACCTTCGTATTCATTCCCTCTCTACACCCGTTGATCTTGTTTTCCTACTTATATACCTAGGTATGTAAATAAATAACAATGATAACTGCCATGAAAGTGGTAATGGGTTTTAGGTTTTGACATAAAACGGCCAGTGAGAAAGAAGAAGAAAACTACGCGGCAACCGTTTAAAATCTCCCCTCTAAAGTAACTTTCCGTTGTTAGGACGTCCACTGCAAGGTATTGGTTGCAGCAGGCACAGGTGCATGTAAGTCAGTTATGTAGGTGCCTGGCCTGGCAGCTGGGTGGAGGAAGAAAGAGGTATGTATCCATCCCCTCCCCCACTTCTTTATGGTCTAAATCAAGGCCCAAGTCGTTTGAAGTTGCTTTTAAGCTTACGTAGTTTAGATCAAGTCTAAAAGTCAGAATTCGCCAAAGAATTTCGATCTATGTATGTACCTACATAGGTACGGCCACTGATGCCTACATACATCAAATCTTACGTGTGTACCTCGGGTCTACATACATGTAGTACATAGGTTAAGTACATACATATGTATTTCTTTTTCATGTCCTACAACGCCGCGCGTCAACTCAATTCTTCGGTTGTACGGTTACACCTTTGGACATGATGGGCTCCCTCTATTTTCTTCGCCAAGTCTGCATATTCATCCTTCTTGCAATATCCCTACCCTCCAATGCGACAAGCCTCCCTCGAGTCGCTGAGTCGGAAATTCACAATGGCCGTTTGTCTTTGAGGCGCCTGCTCGATATTCCCTTCGGGTGGGCTTCCAAGTTGAAGAGGTCGCGAAAGGCCCCAAATCCATGGCTTGACACCCACCCGAAGCTCCTCGAGAGCTTCCAAAGATACGACGACGAGGTTGTCATACGGTTCAATGTCTCTACGAGCGCACACGAGGCAGCCTTGAGAAAGGCCATTGACCAGATGTTGCTCGATGTATGGGACTTTACCGACAACTACACCGATATACGCCTCGCTACCCGCCGCATTCGGCCATTGATGGGTATCCTGCCACCCTCTCTACAAAGCGACCATTTTATCCTGGTTCCCGACCTAGCTCGCGCTGTCGCTGCTACCTACCCATCGAATGCGCCCGCCCATTCAACCATCCAATCTTCCTCGAACAATGGCGGTACATCTCCTGCCAACGATATTAGCATATCGTCCAAGAGACGAGGAGTTGACGATATATTCTTCCACGATTATCAGCCACTCTCTGCTATTTACTCCTGGATGAAGCTTCTCGACTCTATGTTCACAGGCCGAGATCTTGTTCGGATGATAAGCGTTGGGAGATCTTACGAAGGGCGCGATATATCAGCCTTAAGGGTAGGTATACCGCCGAGTGGTGCTGCAGCGGGCGGCCGTAAGCCTACTATCCTCATTACTGGCGGTCTCCACGCGAGGGAGTGGATATCTACAAGCACGGTAAACTTTGTGGCATGGTCTTTCATTAGGTCGGTTGACGAGGATTCTTTGATTACAAAGATCCTTGAGAAATTTGATATAGTCTTCATCCCCGTCCTGAACCCGGATGGGTACGAGTACACCTGGGAGGTCGACCGTCTGTGGCGCAAGTCGAGGCAACGCACCAAGATGCAATATTGCCCTGGGTTCGACCTAGATCACGCCTTCGGTTATCAGTGGGATGCTACCCAGCGCCAGGCGGAGCCGTGTTCTGAAAGCTACGGGGGTGACGAGCCATTCCAGGCGGTTGAAGCTGCCGAGTTGGCGGGTTGGGTCAGGAACGAGACGGAACATGGTGTCAAGTTTGTGGGCTACTTGGACCTCCACTCGTATTCTCAACAAGTCCTGTATCCTTATGCATACTCCTGCCTTGTCCGTCCGCCCAACATGGAGAACCTGCAGGAGGTAGCCATGAATTTGGCTAAGCACATGAGGCTCTCCAACGGAGAAGTCTACACTACTACGTCCGCTTGTGAAGGGGCTGTGGCCAGTGACGCCTCAGCCGATGACATGCCGAGTGCGCAACGCATTAGAGTCGAGGCCAGCGGGGGTGCGGCTATTGATTATATCTTCCATGAATTTGGGGCTCGTTATAGCTACCAGATCAAGCTACGAGATACCGGGAGCTACGGCTTCCTGCTTCCGAGCGAATACATTATCCCCACTGGTGAGGAATTATACCAGGCTATGAAATATTTTGGAGACTATCTTCTCGGTAATAACGGTCACGAGTCGAGTTCTCTCCCCGCCGAGGATAAATCTGAGCAAATTAATGTAGGGGGCGAAGAACACGTCACGGAACTCCGGAGGCGGCGCCGAAGGAGGGGCATTCAGGACACGTAGCAAACAAACTTTTGGATATACTATGCATTAATTAATTTTTGTTTCACTCCCCGATTGTGGTCATGGTTAATTTGATTGACGGTTGAGGCTTATAGCTGTTTGTGATATTGATAATTATAGCTTACAAAATCGTGGTCGTACATAAGGAATCATTCTACATGAAGGTCTACTATGTAATACATGCCTATTTATAGGGTAGCCCGTCTATACTTAACATTGGTTAGATAAGTATGTAATGAAACAAAAGATCTTTGTTGGATCTCATATTTTCCCCCTAGATCACTACGATGATTGATACATATGTATTTACTCCCACTATACATACATGAGCTCTATGCTACGGGTTTATTTCCCCCCCTCAACTTCTCCACCTTGTCGCTCCGAATACTCTTCTAAGCTTACGCACTCGGGAGCATCTTGACGGCAGAGATAACTGCCATGACCTTCAAACTAAGGTCGGCGATGGAGCTGATACCGAAGCCCTTTAGCCTGCCGCTAGGTCCGAACGAGGTGTACCCGAGGGCGTACCAAATTCGTCCGAAGACCCAAGCGGCACCGGCAGCAGCACTCGCGGTGGGGTAGTAGAGGCCGGAGATGAGAAGAGCGCCGAGGAAGGGCGTCAGATTTTCGGTGTAGTTGGCGTGGGCGCGCTGAGCGCAGTTGAATGCGTAGGCGTTGGGGTCCTTGTCGGCTTGCTCTTGGCTCGCGTAGGGAATGGGATACCCCAGGCCGCTCTTTTTGCGCGCGCTTGCCGTTAGGACGAAGTGGAAGGTGTTGATGAAGAAGGACGAGGCGGCGACAGTTAGGACGTAGCTAGAGCATCACGCAATTAGCACTAAGGTAGGGGGGGCGGGAAGGATCTAAGATGCCGGATGTGCGGTTATGACGATTGGAGATTGGACTGGAGAGAAATGGCGTGCTGCATGTGTAGTATGTAGACTTTAGATATCCGGTTATATATATGTAGTATAGGTAGCATATGTGGTACAGCTTCTTTTGACTTACCCATATTCGCTTGGAACTTGTAGTGCATACGACATGTTGAATAGATTTTGACCAGATGATGCTCGATGGGAAGTGGTTTCAGTTTAGCTGAGAGCGGGAGTTGTTCGAGGCTCGTACATAGAAAGGCCCAAGGTCCTTTTTATGTAGCCCCGTCTATGGTTAACGGTGGAATTGTTTCCCCTGGGATATTTATGGATCTTAACTGCTACATATCATACATGTATCATGTAGGGACTAAGATGACGGCTAGAATCTACCCAGACTGCCAGATCCCCTTAAAGCTCGGGTTATTAATGGCTATGTATGTCCATACATTTCTATTCCATACGTCCCTTGATTTCCAATGATTAGGTACCTAGTGAAAATTTATTACTCGGGGAAGGTGCTCCATCGAATAGTTTGTCCAACTATTGGGCATCACGGGGAGACCATTCTTTCCGAAGGCCGAGACAACTTAGAATCGGGGGGTGTTTTAGACCGTTGAGAAAAAGTGGCCGGAGGTTTGGACGTAGATGGACGCGTCTAGAGCCACAATCTGTTTCGTAGGTGCATTTCCACGTAATGGAATGTATATGCAGGTACAATCACATATGCACCTACTACCATGGCAGGATCCGCCGAAAGCAGTTAACCGTAAATTGACAGTATTATCCTAGTTAATGTAAAAAAACGTTTAAAAATTGCCGCATAACTGAATAAGCCTTCATTTTTTAAAATATTTATTTTTATATAAATATTTAAGTAATATTTAAATATTTTATATAATTAAATATTTATTTTTTAAACTTTTTATATTTATAAAAAAAAAAATAAATAAATAAAAAATAATAAAAAATAAATTTATATATATATATAAATAAATTAAATTAAATTAAATTTATTAATTAAATTATAATAAATTTTTATTATATATTAATATTAATTTTAAAAA